>OZ030006.1:12288388-12305888 GCA_964023405.1 Apodemus agrarius | reverse complement strand
TCCCTGCCTGGCCTGCCTTTCTCCTCACTGCATCAGGCCCCGCTAGTATTGTTGATCCTATTTAAAAAGAAGCAAAGAGAGAAAGCTGGAGCAGCCAGGTAAAAGTGGTCCTCCTGGAAAGCCACAGACCCGGGATTCAAACCCCCTCCTTTCTGTCTGGGTCAGCCAGCTCAGACTTTTGAACTGCAAAGCTCTCCTCCCACACTCCATCCCAGACACCAAGGATCTTAACTGCTGATAATTCCCATGCTCTGATTTACAGGGATGAGTGGGTGAGTGGTTTCTTTTCTGTCTGAAACTTATTATTTCAAAGTTAAGCAAATGGAATTTAAGCTGCAGAAACTCAAAAAGCACCACTCCGGGTTTCCCTGGAGAAGTCAGCAGCCCGCAGCTTCCTGTGTCCCGCTTAGCTTTCCACCTGGCTCTAAATTTAGAGAAGGGGAAGGAGCTAGAGGGGGGGGGGTACATCTAGCTGAGCTCGCACTCTACCAAGAGCCTTCTTTCCTGTCCTGTAGCAGAGGCTGTTTGTCTGATTAACCTAAGACTTGACTCCTGTCCAGGTTAAACTCACCATTTCTATGTCCAGGCTCTCACTCCAGTTATCTCCTTAACCCGCCCACCACCACCACCCCCGCCCCTCTCCACATTTCAACTAGGGCAGGTGCCCTCTATTCTGTCTCTACTCAATCCTCTTTAGTTTCTTCCCAGGGGACACATGGCCTTGCTCTGCAGATGTTCTTTCACCTTCTTCACGCAGCCAGGGCGACCAGACTCCTTCCTCTAACTTTCTCCTCTCTCGGAGGGGCACTTCTGGGAACTTCGCGAGGAATCTAAGACTGTAAAAAGTGGAGCAAGCCAACGGTGAAGTCTCTCCCCCACCGGGTCCTTCTGCCAGGCCCCTCCGCAGTTCCATGCTAGGACCCTGAACTCCAGCTTCCTCGCGGCGGGATGGAGTCCCAAAACACTGGCGGCGCTGCAGATGGGTCTCCAGGCACCAGGTTTCGCATCGGGTCCCCGGATTTCTGCTTGGTCCCTGTTGGAGTGTGAGCAAGTCCAGGGCGTCCAGCAGGCGAGCAGCCCGGCTCGCAGAGAAGCTGAAGACAGGTCCACCCAGGGATCCAGGCTCTTCTCGCTGGCCTGCCCACGCCGGGCCTCCGCTCCCCTCCTTCCCGGCTCCCGCCTCCTCCCGCAGGCTGCGGGGCGGCCCGGGGCCTGCCTCTCCCGGCGCCTTCACTACCGGGTCAAGCCGCGGAGGGAGGGAGACGGCGGCGAAGCCCTCCCTGGCGCTCCACTCGGTGCGCGCGCCTCCTCCCTCCGCTCGAATCCCCCCCCCAGCCCTCCCCCTCTCCCCCGCCGCCCGCTCGCATCCTGCCAGTACAGTACAACTAGTACACAGGCACACACGCGCACACGCGCGCACACACACACGCGCTCCCTACCCCTGCCACTGCAGCTGCCATGGATATCGGCTAACAACACAGAGGCCGGCGAGCGCGCGCGCGCTCCCCACTCACAGCACGCAGGAGTGGCCCCCGGCATCCCTACCCTCCTCCCCACCCCCACGCCACCCGCTCACCAGCTCAGCCACTGCTCGCGCCGGCTCTGCCGCCGCCACCGCCGCTAACGCCGCCAACGCCACCACGGCTTCCTCTGCTGCGGGGCCAAAGCCTTGAGTGTCATTCAAGGGACAGCACAACCTCACCCAAGCTCTCCTACCTCTGCCCAGCCGTCCCTCTCCTCCTCCCCCTTCCTCCGCCACACTCCATCCAAAGAAGAGGGAAAAGCGCGGAGCAGAGGGCGAGAAAGGCAAAGTCTGCCACCCTCTTCGCTCGGCCCCCTTGCTCCTCCATCCCGATTTTGACTCCCAGACCCTCCTTCCCAAAGGACCCTCAGGAACTGAGGCGACTCACCCTACTGCCATGTCCAAAAGCTTGAAAAAGAAAAGCCACTGGACTAGCAAAGTCCACGAGAGTGTCATTGGCAGGAACCCGGAGGGCCAGCTGGGCTTTGAACTGAAGGGGGGCGCCGAAAACGGACAGTTCCCCTACCTGGGGGAGGTGAAGCCCGGCAAGGTGGCCTATGAAAGCGGCAGCAAGTTGGTGTCCGAGGAGCTGCTGCTGGAGGTGAACGAGACCCCCGTGGCGGGGCTCACCATCAGGGACGTTCTGGCCGTGATCAAACACTGCAAGGACCCCCTCCGGCTCAAGTGTGTCAAGCAAGGTGAGCGCAGCTTGTTCGGTGCTCTGCCTGGCGGTGGGACCCCGGCGTGGGGAGGGCAGCAATAGGGTGGGCGCAGGTGCTGGATGGGAGTATGCTGCGCCACCGCGGGGTGGGGTCCAGAGAGCCCCTTAAGTATGTTCGGAGCATTAGTGGGACCGGGGCGGGGGGCTCGGTGGCCGGCTAAGCCAGGTGGTAGTGTAGCAGGCAACTTAGTTTGTCTAGTTGGACCCTCCCCTTTGGAAGATGCTTGGCCTTGTCTGACCTCCTCTGAGCTTTAGGACCAAATAGAATGTGCGTCAGTGGCATGCCCACAGTGGACACAGAGCTTTCGGGGAAGGAAGAAAGCAAGGGAGGAGGAAGAAAGGAAGATGGAGCAACTTGAGGTGGAGAGATGTCACTAGAGAGACTGGGAGAAGCTCTGAGCACTGGGGCAAGTGGAGAAGGCTTGCAATACGTCCAAAACTAGTCTGGAGACACCTTGGTCCCTAGCGATTCCCCAGGGATCTCCGAGCCACTGGCTGGAGAGGAAGGAAAGGGACAAATTGGTTTGGACGCTTTGACCAGTGTTCAGTAACTTTTTCCCTGCTTCACTCCTCCTCGGTCTTTCTCCCCCGCCCATGGTCATGTCATGTGGGCACCGTGAGTCACGTGCAGACTGACTAACCCCAGAGATCGCCCCTGGCCAGCAGGCAGGAGGAGGGGCCGAGATTAAGAGGCAGGGAGCTGGGAGAGCTTTCTAGTGTTGAAGGGGAGGCAGACTGCGGTATTACAAGGGTTCCTCCAAACTATTCTTCATTGACTGGGATTTTCTTGTTGACTTGGATTTCTCTGTGGTTGGGCTCTCCTCTAGCTCCAGACACGGGGGCGTGTTTGTAGCATAGAGGAGGATGGAGATGCAAGCCTGTCAGAATCCAGGCTCCCTGTGTGTTCTAACCTGGCTTTGACAAGCCCCTTCCAGGCTGTGGAGTGAATTTAGAGAGATTGGAATCTTGCTGAAAAAAAAAAAAAATGCCTTTGCTTGAGATAAAATTATGGTCCTGAGATAAAAGTTTCATTAGAGGAGACTTTATAGTTCGAACGTAGCACGCCTTTGTTTTCCTCTGGTGGTACTGCAGTTTCCTGGGTGGTACAGGTGGACAGGACAGATGTGTCTCACCCATACCAGCATTATCGATATGACAGTTTGTTGTGTATTGTTACTTTGTCTTGCGCCGGGTGTTGAAATTCTGAGTATCGCTGTATTCTGAATTGCTATTCATGCTGTGATCCATTATGAAGAAATACTATAGGGCAGTTGTTTTTTTTTTTTTTTCAGCATAAAATTAACCTGACCCCCCCCAAAAAAAAAGTTCTGAAGTAAACAAGAGAGAACAAAGGTTCATAAACTTCTCTAAAGCTGTCAAGGAAGAAAACATCGTCAGTGGAATTTATTGAGTATTTATCTTATATCATTTTAGATCATCTAACGTAAGCATGCTGTATTATATGACACTGAAGAAGATGGTTTAGTGTCACAGTATTTTCCAAAGTGACATACTTTGAACTCAAATTCAGAAAGTTGTGTTGCTACATTTTATGTTATGATACTGCATAATAACAATAAGTAACAAATGTGAAGTTCAAGGTTAGGGTCCAATCTACTACCATTGATCAATACAATTATTCGGTGGCAAAAATATTGGTGTTTGCAAAGGAAAACAACCGCAAAAGGTAATGCTTGTAAAATATTTATTTGATTATGGATTGATAGTTTATGAATGGGTGGATGGATATGCACATTGTGTGATATGGAAATCAGAAAACAGCCCATGAGAACTGTTTTTCCCCTCCTGCTCTGTAGCTCAGAGAGGGAAATTAGCCTTGGTGAGAAGCTTTTCCTGAGATCAGCCTCACTCAAGTAAATGCATTTCCACAGTGATTGCTCTCCTGTGGCTCCCATTGACCATGTTATTCTGATGTCTACATCTTGAGATAGACGTTGGCCAACTTCAATACGCATAAGCAATACGCGTTTATTAGTATTAATAAATTAGTAATTAAAATAAAATATTATTTAGTATTAGCAATTTAGTAAATGAAATCCGGAGAGACATTGGAAAAGTGAAGGCATAAAAGTTGTTCAAATTGAGAGTCTGAGATAAGGAATGGGATTTTTTTCTTTTTCTTTTTTTCTCTTTTTTTCTTTTTCTTTTCTTTTCTTTTTTTTCCTATTCTGTGATAATGCTCATGATAAAAGTAGGGCGAATTTGGGAAGTCTTTTCCCTTGGGGAAGCATAATCTCTAACAGAACAGAGCTGTGAGCGGCATTGTAAGATGGGGTTTCTATTATTCTGGATCTTGACAAAGGAGCAGAAAAATTCACAAAGGCTGATCCCTGTCCAGCCTTGATTTTAGCTAAAGTTGATCCTGATCAATCAACTTGTATTTTGTTTGGAAGAATATAACTTCAAATTCAGGAAACTTATTTTTATGGACTGAGATATTTAGGTGAAACATCGTTTCACAGTATATGATAATTCTTCATTTGTCTGTCTCCAGGTGTCCAATTACAGACATTCATCTACTAAATTAAAACAGACATAAAGAGATTAATTAATTCATTAATAGTTTTTGAGAAATCTATAATCTTGCATATTCATTTAAATGTAGTGACTCCTATATATTCGCTTATGAAATTGATCTTTTATCAGCACTGATTAGATTTATTTAATAATAATTATGAGTAAGTGAAAATTGCCAGACACTAAATATAGAGCCCGTGACTGCTAGGTTTCAGAAGGGTCACATTTGTTTGAAAATTGGGTAGAAGCTCTTAGCTTAGTAGTTCTATTTCTGGGGAGAAACAAGAAACAAAACAAAACACATAGCATAGCCAGAGAACTTAAAAGTGGCTTGATAGGGAGGTGGACTTTTTGAAATATTAATGAGATTTGATTTTAAAGGTTTAGTTAAATATTGAACATGATGCAGAAACTACTTGTATAATTATAGTAAAAACTTGGGGAGATTTTCTTAGAAATGGGAAATGTGTATAGAAAGCACTAGCAAAATATACCCAAAATAAATTGCAATATTTACCCAACTTTTATTTACTTTTTGGCTAATTTTACATTATAGTTATCATAGCTTTATAATTATGCTAATTTTCAAAGAAAGTGAGAAACTAATATTTTAAGGCATATTACAGACAGGTGTTTATAGTTTTGTCTGAACTGCTTAAATGCCTTCAAACCCATTAAGAAAAAACAAACAACAACAAAAAAAAATCCCTCAAAACTTTTCAGCACATTTCAACAGATTTCTCTCTATTTCATCATCTTTTAACCTATAGAATAAGCACTATATGAAAAATACCATTTCTATTTATTGGTAATATCCTGTTGATTTTCTTTCTTTCTTTTTTCATAGTTTAGAATAGAATTTATTTAGGTAATGGGGAGGGGAGTTAAGAGGGTAGTAGAGGCAGACAAAGGCAGAGAGAAGGAGAGAGTAGAGAAACAGAGGCCAGCCATGACCACTTGAAGAGAGAGGGGGAGGGGAGGGGAGTGCAAGAGGGGCAAGAGATGTAAGAGAGGTGAGAGGGAGAGAGGTAAGAGAGATAAGAGTCCTGTTGATTTCCTAAACCACTCTTTTTATTTATAATAATCTTTTCTTACCAATAGACTTAATTATAAGACAGCAATGTTGTATGTGTTCTCATTTTTCCATCAGACCCTTTGAAGAGTGCTGCTTGGGTGATTCTGAGATACAAGTTGAAGTGTTATAGGTTCTTTTCTTTGTCTTTTCCTTTTAACTTTGCTGCTAAAGTTCACAGCAGCCAGTTACACAGACTGTCACATCCCTGTCCTATATTCCTTAAGCTCTGGCTCCCGACGCCTCCCAGACTACACAGAGACCTACATAGCCTTGATACATTTTCCTATTTAATAACTCACAATGGAAAATAAGAGTCAAAAACTTTTATAGTTCTAGCCATGTGGAAGATAGGCCACTAAAAGCCTTTGAATTTCACTTTCAGACAAGATCTGCATCCCTCTTTTTTTCTACTGCTCCTTAAAAGGCACCTTCAAAGAGAAGAAGATTCACATTTACTAAGTCACACTTTCTTCTTCACTGACTTCAGGCTAATACCATGTGTTAGACTTCCACACTGCCTTTAATTTTAGAGATTGAAATCCAAAGTATGTCAATTTTTTTGCCAGTAAAAAATTGATTTTATTCGATAGAATTTGAGTTATATGGATTTTTTTTATTCAGAAATAATAAGTGTTTTAATGTGCTGATCCGCCTATTATTTGTCAAGTGATGGGGTTCAAATCCGCGGCCGTCTATGTACTTTGCAAATGCACTGTTATTGAGCCATATCCACATTTACTGATTATAACTATGTTAGGAAAATGTTGATTAATAAGCAATTACACAACTCTGCTTAAGCAGAGTTTATGAAGGATACCACTGTGGTTTTCCACTGTCTGTAGACAGTTTTCTTTGTTTGTTTGTTTGTTTGTTTGTTTAGTTTTTATTTTGGCTTACTCTTTTAATGGCATATCTTTGAATGCTAAACATGAGCATTCCCTTTTCTTGTGCATTTGCTTTGAATGAGGTCAAATGGCAGCTGAAGATTGTTAAGTGTTGTCATTTCTGCTCTGAACATTTACGCTGTGTGTGGGTTTTGTTGCTGTTGGTTGTTTGGTTGGTTAGTTGGTTTGGTTTGTTGTTGTTTGGATGTTTGGGTTTTTTTTAATAGTGGTAGTGGTTTGTCGTTTGTTTTTGTTTTGTTTTGTGATTTCGCACCTCCACTACACTCAGGGTCCGTTTTAGTTGCTTGAAGCTCACACATTCACTTTCATAATGAGAAAAAAAAAGATTGCACATTTGACATGTCTTCTTGCTTGCAATTCGAACAATGACTTTCGAATGCATAGCAGACCCCGGTGGCAACACTTCCCTTAGGCCGTGGAGAGAGCAGTAGTAAGCTGTGCTGTCTTCCTTGCAGGTTATCTGGCTTTGACGCCTGAGAGTGCTTTTTGATGGCAGTTGTCTGAACACAGTTTCTAAATGGGGGAGGTAGCGGTTTCCTAAGCATAGGAAGTAACAGCTGGGAATGTAATCTACTGGAATTACTCCTCCTTGTGTGTAAGACCTGCTATGTTAGCTCCAGCCTTGCCGATAATCATTAGCTAAGTTACACATGTAAATCATATGGTTTGCAAGTAGTAAGTGCTATGTAAATGTTAATACATCATATCCTAAATGTTTGGGTTATTTTGACCTTCAAGATATTTCATAGTATTTTTAATTGTGTGTGCACAAACACATGCAAGTAAGCTCAAATGCTAGTGGAGGAGCTGACACTGCAGAGGTGTGCGCTGCCTGGCGTGGTTCCTGGGAATCAAACATGCATCCTCTTCAAAAGCAGCAAGTGCTCTGTATTTCTGGGCCATTTTTCCAGCCCAAGGTTTCAACACATTTTCCTCTTAACTGTGATTAATTAGGTGGGGAAAAGAAAAAGAAAAATGCTAATGTCTAAGTGCTCATTAAGTACAAAATTAAGTTTGCAACTTAGTGTTTTCTGTACAATAAATTCTGTTTGTACAAAAAGCATTTCTTTGATGGTTGTGAACATTAAATGCCATGACATATTCTTCTACATTGAAATTGATGTCTTCATTTATAAAGGTTTGCTCTTTTAGATTTTAGACCAGTTCTCAACCTTACTAATGCTGTGACACTTAAATACAGTTCCTTATGTGGTGCTGATGCCCAATCATAAAATTATTTTTATTGATACCTTATATCTATAATGGTGGTACTGTTATGAATCATAATATTAATATTTGCATTTTCTGATGGTCTTAGGTGGCCCCTGTAAAAGGGTCACTTGACCACCAAAGGGGTTGTGACCCACAGGGTGTGAACCACAACTTTGAATAGAGCTTGTTTTCACCCTCTAGATTATTCCCTTCTAAGCATATCTATTCTCCTTAAAAAGCTGGCAAAGATAATGAAGCTTTTGCTCTAATTTTGTATATATAAATCACAGGATTCATTTCGTGTAATATATATATATATATATATATATATATATATATATATAGAGAGAGAGAGAGAGAGAGAGAGAGAGAGAGAGAAAATACTTCTTAAATATTACAGCACCCAGATAGAACATATTATAAGTGGAACTTTTACTCCATAGTGACAAATCATGTTTCTGTTCAGGAGGAGCTATAATGAAACCAAATTAATAAGTGGCCATGTATAACAAAGCAAATAACACCAAAACCAGCAGAAGTATGCATTGCACTTGTAACAGTGGCTGCACCACAACATAGGCAAATGCCTGTGTGAACCAATGTCACAAAAGATGATCATAGCCTCAATGTCTCTATGGGTAACACTCTAGTGACTTTAGCATGGCTTGGCGTTGGTCCCAGCAGTGGTTGTGGTGTCAACCTTGCTCAGCCACAGGTAACAGGGTCCTGCAGCTTTCTTAGTACTTCTTAGTATTGTTACTCCTCATTTTAAACCTCAACTTTCTCCCTTTCATCCCCAAGAACTGATGGCATGACCTTTCCTTTGATTTAAAATAAACCATGTTATACACAGACAACTTACTGATAAACCCATAATTACTAAAACCAGTTAAGTAAAGGCCTGCATGGGGATGTGTATCCACTGGACACTGTTATGCAATGTTCAATTCATCACAGAAAATTACCCAAAGTGACTTACACTATGGAAATTGATTGGCATTTAATTAACTCTTGTAACAGAGTTGTGAAAAACAATTCTTGAATAAATTTAAAATGTAATGTTGGGACTTATCTGTAGTTTGTTGGTTTGAGTATTTTAGACAGTCTGGAATAAATTATTAAAGTTCTCTTCTCTGACTACTGAATCTACACCAATGACATCCAATAGATCCTTTTCTGTAGCCCATTAGGGTAATTTTTTGAAGAAGTTACTAAATTTATTTAAAATGTTATAATCAAATGGCTTCATCTACCTCAGAAGTCATATTATTCATATATGTGTTACATGAAATATGTGGAGGTTTTGTGTCATGTAAAGTTATTTTACTTAAAATAAAACACTATCTGAACCCTAGCAGTCACTGAATGCACTAGGACTGTAGGCGTGCATGAAAGCATTAAGTAAGCTTGATGTACAAAGGTAAATTCTTTGTCAATATTGATACTATTAGTTACAAAATTTGCAGAAAATGTCTTGATCTTTATAATGTCATTTAGTGAGGGGTATGTATATGACATCGCAAAACTTTTCTTAGAGAGCCATGCACGTTTTTAAAGGATAAATGTGAAGTGCTAGGAAGAAAAAGTGTTGAATGAAAAAAAAAAGATATCTGCACACCTTTCACATGACACTTTGTTTTCAGATGTTTAAAAAAGAAATCATGTTTCCCAAATTGTACAGGGAACTGCCATGGATCAAGGACAGCACAGAAGCTGTTTATACACAATGCACAATGTCACCAAATCAATCATGGAAAACTGGGAGAAAACATTAGTCCCCAAAGTGATTTTATGTTAGCACTTAACAGTCATTTTAAAGATGAGCTGTATTGTATATCCTAATAGTTTACATTGGCATCATCCATAAGGAGGGACTGATTTATTTGGGATACAATGGTGACTAGTGCCAGAAACCCACAGATTAACCTAGCAGCATACTAAGCAGATTAAAATCTGATTAGCTGTTTTCAAGCATGAGAAAAAACTTGATATTTGAAAGGTTCCGTGTTCCACACTGATTCTGTCCCCTAAGCCTCAGTTTGTACTCTGCACTGAAATGATAAAGCATTCTTTTATTGGACAAAGTTTCCTGAGAAACTAGCAAGGGCTTAGACGTAAGGCAGAACTGAACATTTCCAAACAGCTTGGTTCCTCTCTAAAAGCATACTGAGCACAGATAATTCTAATCCCATCTTTGCAGCAAGTCTGCTACCGATTGGGGAGTGCGGTCTTAACTGAACAGAAGGAAGTTGATCTTCCTTCTGGATGTGCAATAATGTTGTCAAAGATGCTCTTCTGTATTAGAAGTTAAAACACCAAAAACAAACAAACAAACAAACAACAACAACAACAAAAAAAAACCAACAGCAACAACAACGACAAACAAAAACCTGTTTCCTTTGAGACATTCTTCAGTCCCTGTAGCTGGGTCTCCATTTCCTCGTTTCCTTACTACTTGGAAGTGTCTATGCTTTCTGACTCCTCAGTGTGGAAGTTACCCTAGTAAACTGCAAATGCATTCTACAGGACTGGATACATGGGATACGCGTGTGTACAGCCACATACAAATATGAAGGGCTCAGTTACTACTGTTAAAAGAATTTATAAAAGAAAAAAGATTTATGTGTGTGAGCATATAGCCTTAATGACTCAAGTTTCTTTTTCTTTTCTTTCCTATTTATTAAAAAAAAAAAGATTCTTCTCCTACATGGTACATCCTGACCCTCCCTCCACTCCTTCCAGCCCTATGCCTACTTTCTTTCTCCCCAGTATCCACTACCCCTCCACTTCCTCTACAGAGAAGATCAGGCTTCTAAGACACACAGGACAAAGCAAGATACAATAAGGCAAAAAGCCCTCACATTGAGGCTGGACAAGGCATCCCAGTAGGAGGAAAAGACTCCCAAGAGTAAGCATATTTTAATTATGAGCAGAATTCTAACTCCCACCCTCACAACCTGCACAACCCACCACCAACCCTCCTAGCCCCACCTTCCAAATTGACCACACCCAAGTCCCCCACCCCTCACCCCACCCTGGAAACCCTGACTGGCCTCCCTACTTCCTGGGGCCTCTGAGTCTCTCAAGGGTTAGGCACTTCTCCCACTGAGGCTAGACCAGGCAGTCCTCTGCTGTATATATGTCCAGGCCTTGGACCAGTTCCTGAATGCTGCCTGGGTGGTGGCTCAGTGTCTGAGAGATCTCAGAGGTCTCCAGGTTAGTTGAGAGTGCTGGTCTTCCTGTGGGGTCTCCTTCCTCCTCAGCTTCTTCCAGCCTTTCCCTAATTCAACCACAGGGTTCCCCAACTTCAGTCCACTGGTTGGGAGTAAGTATCTGTATTTGTCTCAGTAAGCTGCTTGTTGGGCCTCTCAGTGGACAGCCATACTAGGTTCCTGTCTGGAAGCACACACAGCATCAGTAATAGTCTCAGGCCTTGGAGCCTCTCCTTGAGATGCATCCCAAGTTGGGCTGGCCACTGGAGCTCCCTTTGACTGTGGAATGGCAACCCCAGCCCTGCACTTGATAGCCCTGTCTTTCTGATGGGCTCTACAAGTTCCCTCTCCCCACTGTTAGGCATTTCATTTAATGTCCCTCCATTTGAGCCCTCAGAGTTTCACACCTCCCAGGTCTCTGGCACTTTCTAGAGGGTTCCCCCACCTACCATCCACAAGGTTGTCTGTTTCCATTCATTCTGCTAGCTCTCAGGCTTCTCTCCTGCCTCCCGGAAACCCATAACTGATCATGTTCCCCCTCTCCCCTTTCCCTCCTTTCTCTCACTGGGCCCTCTTTCTGCCTCTAGTGATTTCTTTCTTCTCCCTCCCAAGTGGGATTGAAGCATCCTCACTTGGGCCCTTCTGCTTGTTAACCTTCTTGAATTCTGTGGATTGTATCCTAGGTATTCTGTACTTTTTTGTCTAATATCCACTTATTAGTGAGTACATACCATGCATGTCCTTTTGAGTCTGAGTTACCTCCTGAAGACCCAGCAATACCAACGCATCAAATTTAAGTTTAGATTTTTTCTTTTTATCAAAACGTAGACAGTGATCTGTGTGAAAACACCAGATACTATCCTCCTAACATTAATCTTAACAAAAGAATTAACAGTTAAGGGGAAATCTTGTTCATGAACTGGATAATATATTTGCACACTGATAATTTTAATTGGTTTAAATGTCTTAGAGAAAAATGAGACTTGTATGCAATAATATGAATTTATAGCATTGAAATTATAAAGATGTAATTATTTAGAATAAATGAAATTATACCATACATCTATATTTTTTGTCCAAAACAAAGTTATTAGCATTTAGAAATTTAAAATGAAAAAAACCTACGGTTTAATTTGCAGGGATACTAAAATATTTTGCTATGAAACAAAGACAATGCTACCTTAACTGATATTAGCATTTTAAATGTGAAATATTTTCCTTTCAACAAATTACTTCAGCATTTATGAACTCATATATATATTATACATTTTATACATTATATATATTTACATATATATGCATTATATATATTTTATACATTTTAATAGTTGATATCCTATATATATATATGGTTTCTTTTATAATCCAAACAATTTCTTTAGTCACTATAATAGAACAAAAATGTCATTTTGCATTTTATCATATCTCCATTTTATGGTTTATGCCTTTAAATTTATTTTTTCCTGATACACTGAAGCTTCAATATTGCATGTAGTATAGTGGTATCATTCAATAATTCAATTTAAGAACATGCAGTATAGGGGAATGCCAGGACAGGAAAGCTGGAGTGGGTGGATTGGTGATCGGGGGAGAGGGGATGGGTTAGGAGATTTTGGTGGGGGAATTAAGGAAAGGGGACAACATTTGAAATGAAGATAAAGAATATAACTAATAAAAAAACTGTTTCAAAATATTAACAAAACCATCAACCAAAGAGTACACTTGGAGTTACTCAAGACACAATCGGCAGCAGAGGATGATCTTGTTGGACAACAAATGGGGGTGAGGCCCTTGGTCCTGGAAATACTTGATACTTAGTATAGAGGAATAACAAGACAGAGAAGCAGGGGTGAGTTGATTGTGGAAGGGGAGATGCCTTCGGGATTTTGGGGGAAGGGGGAACTAGGAAAGAGGACAACATTTGAAGTGTAAATAAAGAATATACCTAATAAAAAATAAAAAACAAATAAAAGTACAAAAAGAATATGCATGTTATGCTTAAGTCACATGAGACTCATCTGTCTATCAAAATTATTATGTTCTTGTACTATGAACTTTATACTCTCTTGAGGCCCTTTGATATGTGCAGTGCATTTTTTCTCCAGTAGCCCTTCCACAAGACACCTATCCAAATCCAATACAGTAACTCTGAACAAGCCTTGAAATTCAGCTGAACCATCTTCAACCTCTCATGTAGGAAGCATCATGGCAGTCTTTATTCTTGGGAACACTGACCCCAAAGAAGTTTACTTCATTTTAATATCTTTCCAGATTCACCTTACTGACAAAATTATTAAAGAAACACTTGGTTGTCTAGCTAGAATGCGCTTCCCTTTCCCCACTTCCTCTCAATTGCGTTTTGTTAGAATGTCAGCTCTGTTCACGAGTGCACATGCCGACGTGTTGATTTGTTTTCGTATCAGATGGGCCTTAGCTCAAGCAACTAAATCCCAGCTCGTCTGGTGCAGACAAGACAGTTCCATCTTTTCACCAGTAATTTGGTCATGAAATGGCTTGTAACCCAGTTCTAAGTATTGAGAAATAATAATCCCTTCGGGGAACTTTGTGAAAGATTTCTGAATTCTTAAAATAAGATTAGAGAAAAAAAAATCATTCCCTCCTTTGGACTGAAAGTTCTCATCAGGGTAGCTGGGCCAGAGGCAGCTGTCAGCCATCCTGTGATCATGAACCACAACTCTCTGTAGAAAACGGGAAGATGGCAGACCAAAGGAACTGCCCTGGCTCCTGGATGGATGGACATCTGCAATAAGGAAGCCATTGCTCGACCTCTCTTAGAACCAAAGCACAGGATGTTTATGACATTTAGTTTGAGCTTTCTGCTACTTGTAGCACAAATCATGCTGGTTTATTAATGTAAACTATGCTTTATTCCAGTCTTCTGTTGATGATCTTGCAAAAACAGAAGTTTGGAGACTACATCAAAATGTGACTTTGTGACTATTTCAGCTCAGCCAAATTTTGGGTAGTTCTCCATTACCTCACTCAATTCTGTTTCTGTTTTAAACCTGAGAAACTTTTCATCCTCTTGCGATAAAGACTAGGAACACAAATCCGTTTTAACCTTATCTAAAATGGAACATATTCAAGAAAGCAAATCAGTTTCAAAAATATACCAACAATGCATGCCAAATCCAACTTGAGATATTTTTGAATTATATACTGTTTACAAGTGTATAGGCCATTGATCCGGGAATGTATGTAATTATAAACTGACTCATCAAAATGTTCCAACTCCACTTACTTAGGACTAGAATTCATTTACTAAATATTCACAAACTTATTCAGAGCCTACTTTTTGGCAGGCACCAAGCTAGTGACTACATATGGATTAATAAAAGCATAATGAAGTCTATTGTATAGTTAAGGTTTTCAATTTGTGGCACATCTTTTGTGACCTGATTTCAAAAACTATCAAGAAAAGTAAAAACAGATGAAAAAATAACGTATTGGGAAGAAAATGTACCAGGAGTCCTTAATCCTTAGCATCATGCCTGGAGTTTGAATAGTGCCAATCTTTGTACATAGACATTTTCTTTGGAGCATATGTGCCATGAACCATGCTAGTAATGCCACAAGAGCTCATGAGTCTTGATCATATCTAAAGAATTTAATATTAGTGTATAATAGTTAAGAATACAAAGGTCTAGACCAAGAAGGTTTGGATGCCAGTAATAGAAGTGTCCTGTGCTAGATGTCATTCTAAGAAAAATTATTATATGCACATTTATACCTCATATCCTTATTTTGCCAAATTCATAAGATTGATTACATAATATTTTTCAGAATGTTAAATGGATGGTCTGTTACAATGCCTATAATATGCTTAGAATAAATATGAGCTTAATAACTGATTGTTACTACATAGCAACTTACTATACATTAATATTTAATAGTTAGTATTTATTAAAAATAATAATACTTAATCAGTGCATTTTCTAAAAGGCATATGTAAAGTCAAAGGGCACCTTTTATCTCTTAGCTCTCAAGCAATGTTGATGGAGCAAGGATTACTGATTAAGTAATTCCATGAGAACTATAGCAAATGCTTTCAGAAAAAAAATATACAGAGCTGTTGAGACTCTACAATTCATGGGTTGTGACAAGAGTTTCCAATTAGCAAACTGGAGAGTTTGATGTGGAAAGTAATGAGTTTAAAGAGCTTGCAGAATGAGAAGTCGGCCATGCCACTGTAACAGACTGAATTCTAATGCATTCGCTATTGTGAATAACAAACCCATATGAAGTGTGTCCTATACATTAGGCAGTTTTCAAACCACTTTAAACACATGTATTTTATTTCTCAAACAACTCTATAAGATAGATGTTTCCAAGGAAGGAGACAATGTTTCATAAAGGCCACATAACAGCGGAGCCAGAATCTTCACTCTGTCAGTACCTTAAAACAAATCTAGGGGAGCTTACATACTGTGTTGGAAATGTCCTCAGAACAGAATTAGTGGGGTCAGATTTATTTATTAATTTTTCATGGAGTGAGCAGGTCAGTAACATTTCTTGGAACATACTTAGGAAGTGAAGATATCTGTCTTAAGACACAGATACAACAACTTCAGAGGCTCCTGGGTGTTAAGAGGAAAAAGGTTTTAGGCCTTCAAACATAGTAAAGATGGTAGGACAGAAGAGCGGTGAGCCAGGAGCTAAATTTGTGGCAAAACCATCAATATTTATAAGCAAATGTAGAAAATAAAGAGTGTTGTCTTACTTTCTCATTTCTGATGGCTGGTACCATTTGTTAAGACAGAAACTGGAGTCAAAATGTTACCAAAAGTAGAAGGCTGAGCCAATACTTACAGTGTATTTAATTTGAGGTACCAGCAAAGTATCTCTTTGACTAACATAGTCCTAAAGTCAGAACTTACTATACAGAAACTTACAGAATATGCCACTATTCACTAAGATGATTAAAGACAAAATAACATAGAGACATTGCACTATTTAAGTTTGGGGACAGTCCCCGAGCTTCCACGAAACAAACCAAGTCTGTAATCAGAGCTATAGTACTTGGTTGCTTGTGCCACGGACAGATGCTGCTGAGAGTTTCAGAAAAATGAAGTCTGGAAGGTTTCCGTTGCTTTTGGCACACATGGAGGTCACCTTCATTCTGAATCATTTCAGGGTAGACATTACAAGTACCCAGATGTCCCACACAATAATTACAAGAATGAAGAAATATTCAGTGTATCCATTCTATCCCTTCAGGAAACATGTTGAGCGGCTAAAGTGAAATACACCTTAAGGGATGGGTGTTTTGTTGAGCTGTGTTTGTGCTCTGTTGTAGAACAGGTAGAACAGGCATGAGCTTTAAATTCTTTGTGTTAGAAATGCACATTATTTTACCTACATAATATTTTCTAGCAAATCAAAATCCTTTGACTGATTTATTGAATAAAATAATTGCCGGTTGGTTTCTGCATCATGATAAAGCTGGGGCTGTCGCTTAAGCAACCTTAGGGATAAGATCTTATTTTCCAAGAATACAGGGATGAGGGACTGATGGAATTTCCCTAAAACATTCCATTTATTGTGATGGTACAGAATAAGTAAATATACCGCTTTTGGAGCAGGTCAGAGGGAAGTGGTAACGAGTACAGATCTTAGAAACTGAAGAGTTCATTAAGTGTCACTTTATCATGTGACAAAACAAGTCAGAGAAACGGTTATTTTTGGATCAAAGTTTCAGATGTTTCAGCCTGTGGTCGAGTGGCTCCATCACTGTAGATATGGCTACACTTCCTGTTGTGTATGTATGGTGGGTGAAACTGCTCACCATTTGAGAGCAGGAAAGCAAAGGGGAGGTAAGTGTGAGTATCTGTATATGAGACCATTCAAAAGGATTCTTCTAATAACTTTGTCCAACTAGGCTTCACTATCCGCTAGCCAATTCACCCATGTACTTATCAGTGGGCGAGGAAGTCGGCACCTTCAAGATCTAATCATTCAATGGCTTCAGCTCTCAAATATGGCCATTTTTTGTAGAATGCTTTAGAACCAAACCAAAAGGAGATTGTTTATTAGGAAGAAGTCTTGTAATGTGAGTGAAAATCCTTTGTAAAATTTTTAATGTGGTTGAAGTAGGAAAATGATATTTTGAACCTGAAGATACGGACTTAGAGATTGTTCACAGTAAAAAAAAAAATTGAGATTGTCTCTAACTCTTCAGTAAGAGTTCAGGAGTCACAGTATGCAAAACAGAAAGAAAATAAGCAAAGGATAGTGCATTACTTCACTGTGCCTGTGAGAGGTCACCATGAACAAGGCAATATATAAATAGAGTTC
>OZ030006.1:11223388-11548388 GCA_964023405.1 Apodemus agrarius | reverse complement strand
CCCCAACTTACCTGGACAGTAAGGCATTCTTTGTAGGTCATCTACATCCAGATAGAGGTGGGAGTTCTAATAACTGCTAGTTCCCTTGATAATCTCTAGAACTTGGTACACTGCAGACCAACATGTTAATGTCCATGCACTGGAAAGGAATGGCACTCCTGAGACAATTCTCCTGCTTGCTCATGGGTGGGCCAGCCCTCCAGGGCCTTGTTCAGCTTGCCTGGTGGTTTTGCTGACCTGAGGGCTGGGGCCTCTATACTTCATTGTTAGATCTCTTCCTCTTTGCAACATCCTTTCTTAAACCTTTGAGAAAACTGAAACGTAAATAGAAACAAAGAAAACCCAATCTATGAAATTTCAGACCATACTCCAATTCTTCTGCCACTTCCGACTAGCTCCTATTTCATATTTCTTTTTCAGTGACACCTGATTTTTAATACAATTTCTAATTTAAATATGATTGATTTAATTTGTTGCCTGATTATTGTGTGTTCGTTAATCTTGCCTCTCCAAGTCAATATCAATTTTTTAAGAGCAGAATTAATTCAACAGAGATACTATTATAATTTGTGTCTATGTGTGTGTATGTAATTTTACACTTTTAAAATTTCAATTGCTTAAAAGAATCTGTAAGTCTCAAGTGTCTCACAGAGCTCAGTAAGTGACTACTGATCAAAATTGTCACATTTTTGCAAATGGTCTTTTGTGCCATTGCGGACCACTGGTACTGAGCCGTTGGACTTAGGAACTTCATTTTCTCACAATAGCTGTTTGTCAGTGAGAATTTCTGACTAGGGTTCTCGTCACCCTTTTGAGAAAACTGAAGGCTACTTTGATATGATTCTTAGTATCTGTCATTGAGGTCAGAGGTTGGAATTAGTCACTTGTTAAAACTAGCAGTAGGACATTTATGACATGATCATAAACGTTTGCTTCTTCAAGGTTGGTTTTCAGGGACTCACTCACAGATAGGTGTGCTCCATCCTCTGCATTTTCACTGAGGAAAGCTGGTCTTAGTTCATTCTTTATTTGCACAGAAAAATTTCATCTTCTGTGGCCAAAAATACAACACTCATCCAAGCACCAGGTTTGAAAAGGGTGTGTGTGTGTGTGTGTGTGTGTGTGTGTGTATGAGAGAGAGAGAGAGAGAGAGAGACAGAGAGAGACAGAGAGAAGAGAGACAGAGAGACATAGACAGAGACAGAGACAGGCAGAGATTTTCTTCATCCCCTGGAAGGAAAGCAACCTACCACTCACTGAAGATTTTCTCTGTATAACTTGTGATATATCTGTCAGTATTTGACTTTTGGTGTATCCATGTGACAAGAGCTGGAGTACTGGTAATTCTCATCTATCAGGAAGGAAAGAAGGCAAAATTTGCAATGTTGGCCAGTTTGCATGGTGTAAATATGCCTACTATTTTAAATTACCAAGAGCACTCCTATAATATTAAGACATTCATTGGGAGCTTTAGTAGAAAACAGGAGTTCACATTGTGTTCTTCCCAGAGTTCCTTTTTCTCTCAGATCATGTGAAACAGCCTTTACTAAGGAAGGAAAAGAACTGTGAGCACCTAGAAGGACTGGTTTCATAGACAGACACATCTCAACACAATTGCTCCAACTGATTATTATCCTAGCCATCTCTGGTCTCATAACGACTGTGATCTTTATGTTATAGTTCATTACCTGGGACATAGCAAGCTCTCAGAAACATTTTTATTGGATATTTTATGTATTTACATTTCAAATGTTAGTTCCTTTTCCAGTTTCCCCTCTGGAAACCCCCTCTCCTATCTCCCCTCCCCTTGCTCCCCCTCCCATTCACCCACTCCCACCTCACCCGCCCAGGCAGTCGCCGACACTGGGGCATCAAGCCTTCACAGGACCAAGGGTCTCTTTTCCCATTGATGCCAGACAATGCCATCCTCTGCTACATATGTGGATGGAGGCTTGGGTCCCTCCATGTGTACTCTTTAGTTGGTGGTTTAGTCCCTGGGCACTCTGGGAGGTCTGGTTGGTTGATATTGTTGTTCTTACTATGGGCGTGCAAACCCCTTCATTTTGTGGCCACTGCCCATTGCATGCCAGTTTGTTGAAAACCTGCAGCTCTTTAACGGTTCTATGAAAAAAATTGGTGAAAATGTCAACATAGAATTTTTAAACTTTATTATTTTTGCTTTATTTGTATGGGTGTGTGTTGTGTGCATATGGGCCACGGGATCTTAAACACTGCTTTTTTGGTGCATTCTGAAGCTTACTTACCATTGTTGGAATTTCCTTTGTCTTTCTCCTGGGAGGATTTGGATGAGTTTTTGAAAGCTCGTTTTTTTTAATCCATAACCTTAGAAGTCACTTAAATCTGGCTTCCAGTGTCAGTCTGGGCAGCAGGACCTGTACCACCCCAAATATAACACTTCACACCAGGACAAATACTTTTCTATTATTTGTACATGTGCAACCCTAGCTCAGCCTCACTCATTAATCAATGTCAGCATTTTAGAAACATAGTTGTGTGTTAGACACTCGTACAAACAACTCGATAGTATTATAAACAGGACATAATTCAATAATGCACTGATTTCGATTCTGTATTCTCAAACCGTTTGCTGGCTGTATAAAAGCCGGTGTCTTGAATCCCTCTTAATTCAGTTTTATTTGAGAAAACAACCAGATAAAGCAGTGGCCTGGCAAATCAAAACAGATTTTAGCTAATAAAACACGAGTGATGAATAACCAAAAATGATGGCATCATAAACACAGGGTTGATACATTTGCTTTATCATATTGTCCACATTTGACGTGCCTGACTGATGATTAATGTCTGCAGAGAAGTGCCTTCTGGGCCTTTGTGTCATGGGCAGCCCACTGTTTCACCCAGGACAGTCCTATCATCCACACAGTCAGAGTTATGGGGATGAAAATGAGTTTGTGCTCATTCCGCACAAAATGATTTGGGCTCTTTAGGTAGCAGATGAGGAATGTGAGAGCTGCACATGTTACGTCTTGAAATTTTTGCTACAAAAACCTCTCCTATTAACAGTAATCTTTAACGCCTTCGCTTGTACCTGCTGCTACAAATAGAAAGGACTAAGATTGTAATTGAGTCAGGGGGTGATGTACTTTGAACAGCAGTATCTTCATGACCAACAGTGACTTGTTACAGATAATCTTAAAACAAATCCATTTTAGCTGGGTGTGGTAGCACAGGCCTATCATTTCAGTGATAAGGAGACAGGAGGATCTGAATGAGAGATGAAGCCAGTTGACCACAACAGCATTACAAACAAAAGAAGGTTTAATCCCTGGGAGTTCTGGGGGATACTGGTTGTTTCATATTGTTGTTCTTCCTATGGGGCTGCAAGCTCCTTCAGCTCCTTGGGTCCTTTCTCTAACTCCTCCATTGGGGACCTTGTGCTCAGTCCAATGGTTGACTGAGAGCATCACCTCTGTATTTGTCAGGTATTGGCAGAGCCTCTCAGTCCTATATCAGAGCCCTGCAAGCAAGTCCTGCTTGTTGGAGTCCACTTTAGAGTCTGGGTTTGATGACTGTATACAGGACAGATCCCAAGGTGGGCCAGTCTCTGGATGGTCTTTCCCTCAGTCTCTGCTCTATACATAGTATCTCCTTCCATGGGTATTTTGTTCCCCCTTCTAAGAAGGACCAAAGTATCCATATTTTGGTCTTCCTTCTTCTTGAGCTTCATTTGGTTTGTGAATTATATCTTGAGTATTCTGAGCTTCTGGGCTATTTCCGCTTACCAGTGAGTGCATATCTTTTGTGTTCTTTTGTGATTGGGTTACCTCACTCAGGATGATATTTTCTAGTTCCATCCATTTACCTAAGAGTTTCATGAATTCATTGTTTTTAATGACTGAGTAGTATTCCACTGTATAAATGTACCACATTTTCTGAATCCATTCTTCTGTTGAGGGACATCTGGGTTCTTTCCAGTTCTGGCTATTATAAATAATGTTGCTATGAACATAGTGGAGCATGTATCCTTATTACATGTTGGAGAATCTTTTGGCTATATGCCCAGGAGTAGTATAGCTGGGTCCTCTGGTAGTACTATGTCCAGTTTTTCTGAGGAACTGCCAAACTGATTTCCAGAGTGGTTGTGACAGCTTGCAATTCCACCAGCAGTGGAGGGACCCATGGCTCCAGCTGCATATGTAATGGAGGATGGCCTGGAGGATGGCCATCAAAGGGAGGAGAGGTCCTTGGTCCTGAGAAGGCACAATGCCCCAGTATAGGGAAATGCCAGGACCAGGAAGGGGGAGTGGGTAGGTTGGTGAGCAGGGGATGAGGGGATGAGGGGATGGGATAAGGTTGTTTTTTGTTTTGTTTTGTTTTGTTTTGTTGTTTTGTTTTGTTTTTTGGTTTTTTGTTTGTTTGTCTGTTTGTTTGTTTTTGGAAGGGGAAACCAGGAAAGGGGATAACACTTAAAATGTAAATAAAGAAAATATCTAATAAAAAATAAAAACAAATGAAGGAAGTGAAGAGGAAGGAAACCTAAACTTTCCCAAGAATGATTTGTAATTGAGTTGTATGGTTTTCCTGGGCAATGTCTACCTTCTACAACCAAAAATCCTAGGATTTTGTACACCTTGTGCTTTGTCCCAACCTCATGATCACTTCTTTCCAGTTTTCCTGCTGCCTGAGCTTAGCCTCATCCAATGCCCTTTCCCAAGTTCTGAAGTTCCTCAGATTTTATCCTCACACATGACATCTTATAACTTTCCATTAACATGTCAGATGATCTCTTTCTCTCTCTCTCTCTCTCTCTCTCTCTCTCTCTCTCTCTCTCTCTCTCCCTCCCTCTCTTCTTTCTGCTGATTTCCACCCAACTTACTTGTCCTCTTGTCTTGTGTCTTTACTCAGCAGAAACAAGCTATGTTTCAAGTTCTCTGTCTAGCAGTTTTACCATACACTCTACCGTGCAAGAGTTCTGACCAAGAAATGACATGTGAAGTGACCATGCAAATATCCTCAGAAATAGACATCTTTTGAACAAAACAACAGCCTCTAATTAGACCCTAACTTGGAATGGAGACTCTTTCTTGCCATAGAAGGCTTTAGTGAAAACCTGAAGAAATGAAACATTCAGGTTTTATCAATCTGTCATAGAAATTAAGTATATTTCATAGTTTATGAGTAGCTTAAGTAATACATGTATATTTAATTTGCTTGCAAATTTAATATATTGAATGATTCATTTGCCTTTATACAGTCTATTAAAATGTAAAATATGTAGAAGAATCATATAAGGAATAATACCAAAATTAGTATTAACATTTATTTATTCCATTATTTCGAATCTCACTCTAAAAGTGGGAATCTTTAGTTATTTGATCAAGCAGGAGATTGCCAGTACATGTCACTAGGACCACTGATTTGCTCACAGTGTAGAATGGACTGGAACAAGCATTTTTGAGTTGCGTAGCAGGTTTAAATGCAAGTCAGATGGATTTTTATTAATATCTTAATGGATGTAAGTTTATCAGGTTTGCCCTTTGTCCCAAGGCCTTTTCTAAGGTCTCCATGGACTCGAGTAACAAAGGATGTATTTCTAAATTGAAAGGAAAGGGAAAAAGTGCAGGACTTTAGTTCATTTCTGTTCACTGATCTTAATAAGGATAATTGTGAAGTCTCCTCCACTAACCATGCCTACGACTTTCTGCAACATACATGCCATGTTTTATAACAATTCAGTTGGATCAATACAGACTATAAACTAAGATTTTTTTTTTAATGAAGAGAACCTTTATTTCTTCAACCTGACTGGCAAAGGAAGCAACAGAACCAATAAGCCTGGCTTACCTATGTTTTCACTTGGTCTTTCTAACTACAAAGAGGCAAACAGGAGCAAAATTCAGAAACGAGCTCATCTGGGGTTCTAGTGAGCTGCTCTGCAATTACTGTGAAGCTCAATGCAACTCTTCGCTCACGATTTTTATTTCACAGCCTTTCTTCTATAACAGCTCTACTTTATCTTGTTTCCACCTTGCCCAATTTTCTTCATTCTAGGAAAATATTTCTGTGGGTATTTTCGTAGCTTGATGAGTTTCATAACTGTTCTTAGACTGTCGCGCGTGTGCTCATTAGAGACTGCTCCAGGACCTTCTGACACTGAGACAAGAGACATGTTTATTAAACGGATGGTTAGTGTTACATGCCATTATAGAAATAAGCCCCACGATACCAGCTTCATGTTATATGAAGAACCTTTCTACCCAGTGACTGAATGGAGTAGAAAAATGCAAGCTCTTACTTCAAATGAAAGAAAAAGCGCCATACAGTATCAGCAAAAGATTTCACTGGGTTGGAAAAGTTTCACACTTACTTGCTTTCACTAATACAGAGTTTTAGAAACAAAATAATCCTCTAATAGTTCAGTATAGCAAGACAGGTTCCTATTTCTTTTCAAAGAAGAAAGAATGCTGAAGTCCTCTGAATGTAAACCTCAACTCACATGGAAACCATGGAAACATTTAGCATGTAACCTGAAACAAGCAGCGAGAGCATTTTTCAGTGGAAATTATCCCCTCCCACCTTTCAGAAGAAAAGGACTTGTGCACATGAATAAGGTGACAGCCTGGAAGAGCTGTGGCTTCTTTTCCTATAGCTGGATAAATAATTATAGTGTGCCTCGTGGTCCCCAAAAGTCCATTCATAGGCTAAGGATGAGGGGCAGGAGAAGGGCAATATAGATATAGCCTAGAGGAGAGAAATATTACCTTTAAGTCCTAAGGTATGTGTGGGGGAGTCTACAGAGCAGCTTCCAAGATTATTCGGTATAGGAAATGGCAGAACATTTAGGAAAATATCCATTTTCCTTTTGCCGCGAGGTTAAAAAGGACATTGACTTCTGAGTGAGGCTGGAGGCTTATTTGTATTCCTGGCAACCTGTTTTTGTGTTTTGTTTTTATTACATGCTAGACACTGGGCTTACTGTAATGGATGCACGAACTGATTTAATGTTTGAAACAACCTTTGAATGAATATCAGTAGCTTCTCCCCTGTGAAGATGAGAAAAGCAAAGATTCTGAAAATTTATTTAAAAAGCCTCCCTGGAATGCAAACCCTCAGTGTAAAGGTCTTACAGGTTGTGATGTATTTTATGCTGGTTCCCACCCAAATGAGGGAGCCAACTTAGGGCCTGGGAGGTGTGCAAACGGACTAGGGCCTCTCCAGGCATTGGCTGCCACATGAATAAAGGATAGGCCGGAAGTCGGGGGATATAACTAGGGATGGAAAATGCTCAGAAAATCAAGTCAGGGGAGGAGAGGGCAAATGTCCTTCCAAACTTCTCCCTCAACAAAAATGTTTAAAGTGAATGGATATTAAGCATAATGAAATAGAAGAAGACAATAGAAATGAAAGGACACCAATTGGCAAACACAGCATTAACTTTTGGATATGACTTTTAAAATTATATGAATTTTTATTAGATATTTTCTGTATTTACATTTCAAATGTTATCCCCTTTTCTCATTTTCCCTCCCCAAACCCCCTAACCCATCCCCCCTCCCCCTGCTCACTAACCCACCTACTCCTGCTTCCCTGTCCTGGCATTCCCCCTATACTGGGGCATCGAGCCTTCATAGGACCAAAGGCCTCTCCTCTCACTGATGTCCCACAAGACCATCCTCTGCTACATATGCATCTGGAGCCATGGGTTCCTCCATGTGTACTCTTTGGTTGGTGGTTGAGTCCCTGGGAGCTCTGGGGCTACTGGTTGTTTCGAATGGGCAGCAAGATGGCTCGGAGAGTAATGGCGCTTGCCTAACATCCTTGTGTTAAATCCTGGGGACCTGAGGATGGGAGAAGAGACCCAACTGTGTATGAGTTGCTCTCTGACCCCTCCTCACACCTGTGCTGCGGCATGTGCTCCTCTTCGAAACGAACAAATAGATCAGTAAGTAAACAAACAAGCAAACAAACAAACATAACCAAAAATTTCTAAAAGGAAAGGTTGAGAAGATAGTCATGGTCAACCTGATTTAAACATCATATAATTAAATGTGCATTAAGCCCCAGGGCGGGCTGGGTGGGTGGCTCAGTGGTTTTGAATACTTACTGCCCAAAGCATAGAGCCTTGATTGTAGACCCCGGTACCCACTCAAAACGTGATGCACACGTACATGCAGGTGTTACTCAAATCCTGAGGTGGAGCGCGACAGTAAAATTGCTGGAGCTAACTGATTGCTTGCCTAGCTCCAGGCTCAGTGAAAGACGCCAGATAGAATAAGGTGTCGCGGGATAGTCAGACACCTGAGTGGAGGTTAAAAACAAACCAAATGTAAACAAACAATTGAATGAAAATGCAGCATCCACAGGATGGAGACTGTGGTCCTTTAGTTATAAAAACAAAGACAGTGCAGTTTCGAGTACAGAGCTACAGGTAAGGGTAGGTTAGGTCTAGCCTGCTCTCTCCAAAGATGAATTAACAGTTCCTGAAGGTTCTTCTTTAAAAGCTTATCTGTGTGGTTCAGTTATGACCTTGTCAAGAGGAAAACAAGTTTAAAATGGAGATAGAAGAGTGGGAACATGAACAGTATAACTCATGAAAATAAATTCTATTTGGCATTTATTTATTGGAACACTGGTAGATTGCACACACACACACACACACACACACACACACACACACACAGAGAGAGAGAGAGAGAGAGAGAGAGAGAGAGAGAGAGAGAGAGAGAGAGAGAGATGCCTGGTGATTGCAAGAGCTTGGAAGAAAGGAAGTCTTTAAATTTTTCCTCAAATGTGTGACAAAGGGATGGTCCTGGGAAAAGTGAGGTGAGATCCCCATGATCTAGACTGCAAGCTTCTCGTGCTTGTCTTCTGCTGTGGATGAAGGAGAACAGTCGCCAAGCATGCAAGCATGCTAGCTGATTAATTCAAGTGTATTACTATGTATATACAGCAATAACAACTTTGGATTAATGTACTCCTTATTTATAGTATGGCTAAGGATATTAAATTTCACCACTGTAGGAAGGTTAAACTCCATTTAATCATTTCCGGAGTAGGTAAAATGAAGAACATTAATTCAGTAGAGCTTAAATTTGCTTTTAAGCAGTCACCTTGCTTGCAGAATTAATGTGAAAAAATTATGTGATTACGTGGTCCCAGGGAAAGAGGGAGAGAGATCTGGAGGATACACCAGGGAGACTGGACAATATTTTAAAAGAGAGTTCTGGAGGATGCTGGGAATCTCGCTTTGGGGATATCACTGCAGGCACATACTAAATGTAAACCAATAAGACCTTAAAATAAAAATCTCTTCAGAACATGCATTTCTCAAACTCAAGATGGTATGGTGTACCGTTAGCATGGTGGGGTTGATTTCTCCATTAAATTATGTTCTGAAATGATTGCATGCTCGTATCTCTTCTTTCCGTCCCGAGAGTGTATATCACCAACCAGTTAGAAACTAAATTCTACCTGGATCCATGTCCTCTGTCCTACGAGGATGACCATGCTGAAATGTCTTGAAACCTCAAAATGAGAATACAATGCAGAGACCTGAGTATATTGACTCCAGAAAGAAGGCTAAGGGTAGATTAAGCTTCATTTGGATGCTTGCATGGCTTTCTTTGAAGAAGCGTTTAACCTGATCAGATGCAGGACAGAGGGGGCACATTTTCAGTGCAGTCTTAAGTGCATCCTGGTAGCTTGTGTATCATCTCACGTGTCAATTGGGCATGTACATCAGCACAAGCTGCATGGAAAGGGCAGGCTAGGATTACTTCCACGTGTTCTCTGCGTGCCCGAATGAATAGGTTTAAGGACTACTTACTACCAGATTTCTTGGTAACAATTACCAAAACCCCAACAACAGAAAATACTTATTATTTCCTGGGCAAACTATATATACTACAGACACTGTGTCAGATGCTGTATAACATCTAATATAATATAATAATATAATACCTGCCTCTTGATAATACCTAAGTACTATGTTTTTGATATATGGAAAAAGTAGTTTGGACACTTATAACTGTGTCTGTCTCCGAGTCCTACAGTAAGTAAATGACAGACTGAGGTTTAAAATCAGAGTGGCCAATTCAGCAGTCTGTCATGTTGCTTCCACTTTCATAGAAGTAGGAGATTCTGCTCACATGGCCACTCCTAGAAGAGCTACTCTTACCTGAGGGTCTGTCTCTCCAAAGGTGTACATATTTGTTTTTTTTGTTTCATTGTGTTTTTAGCACTGAGAAACAGTTTTATTTAAAATGTGTATGACTATAAATTTATCACAATTAAACAAATAATCAAGTTAAGAAAATTCCCATCACAAAAAATAACATCCTTAGGAAGGCCACATTCTCTCCAATGACATCTCTCATCTTTCTATGACAGAGTGGTAGATGTGAGGTAGAGGGGACAGGAGGGGAAAGGCCTGACCGCCACCAACAGCTCGATCAGCAGCGTGCCTCTTCATGAAATGACTTAATTATGCAGTTTCATAAAAATGGGCATTCAGCAACTCTGACCCAAAACGAAACCTCCCACTTCAAACCCGTCCTGGCTGTAACTCAGTGTGAGGCAGACCGTAGATTCAACATCAAGGCACAAGGTAAAATGTGTGCAGTGTACATGTATTAACACAGGATGCCCAATATAAGCCAAACTTTAGAATATTCACGGGCTTCCTAAATGTCCTGGAATGAGGAGCCGGCGGTACCCTTCTGGAAGTCACTATGTTAAATATAATCCTGTCTGAACTTGTGAGTCCTGTGAAATTTTCTATTGTAGAGTAAACATCCTTGTGAACGAACCCAGCTCTGGCTTTAAATTCTGTTCCTATGCACACTGCTTGGCCACACTGACTGCGGCCCAGGGCTGTCAGACCCTGGTACTGAATGGGCAAGGGAAAGCGCAAAATTTTAAGGAGTGATATTTTTTTTTTAAACAATGACTACAAGTAAGTACACATTTGTTTTTATTTAAAGTTTAAACTAACAAACAAAAACCAGGATCTCACTCTGTATCCCTGGCTGTCCTGGAATTGCCTGTGTAGACCGAGCTGAAAGAGACCTGCCTACTCTGCCTCCTGCATGCTGGGGTTAAAGGCATCTACTATCATGCCAAGAATACATTTATTTATCTTCATTTAGGGAGAAAGGGGCGTGTGTGTGTGTGTGTGTGTGTGTGTGTGTGTGTGTGTGTATGTAGTCCATCTTGTGTATTTTATGGATGCATCACCAAACAATTAAAAAAGCCTATGGCCTAAGGCCTAGGCAAGAAATAGAGGTGGGGCATCTGAGAGAGAAAGGATTGTGGAATAAAGCCGGGCAGGGGATTGGCCAGGAAGACATGAGGAGACAGACCCAAGGTAGCTGAGCACACGTAAGCATGACAGAATGTAGGTTAAAATAAATGGGTTATCTTTATTTATGTTCGAGTCAGAGTAGAGCCTAGCTCTGTGGCCAAGGCATTTGTAAATATGTGTTAAGTGTGCGTCTTATTTCTGGAATCATGGGACTGGAGGGAAGTTCCGGGCCAAGTTATATGTTGTGTCATGGCAGATGTCTGGAGGTCTAAGTACGGCTTATGTATGTTGGTCCTCTCCTTCTAGCATTTAAATCTCAGGGATTGGACTTGTGTCAAGCTTGACAACAGGACATTTTACCCAATGAGCTATTTTGCCAGCCCAGGAAAGGAAATCCATTAATTCAATATAGAAGAAGCCCAGAGAGGGTTGCCATAGAATTTTGCTAACTTCCAGAAAAGAAAAGAATTTCATGTTGTTTATCTCTCCCCCATTTACATATGCATATGTCATCTCACTAGCATTAGATTAAGTCCCTGGAAGGGACTGTCTCCTTAGCAGAAGGTAAGAATGTCATTTCCGAGTTCCTGGCTTGGAGAAGACAGGGAAGAAAAGCATATGCTAGGTCTTTGAATTTGGGATCTTAGTTGTTCCATTCGACATGCTTGTGAAATACTTTTATTACATTGTGGAAACTCATGAAAAAAACTCATTGATTCATGGAGATTATCAGCGAGTAAAATTTCTGAGTTGGAGAGTAAAGATCTGCCCTTGGGTCTGGATCAGAGAGTAAAATTTCTGAGTTGGAGAGTAAAGATCTGCCCTTCTTCTTCTTCTTCTTCTTCTTCTTCTTCTTCTTCTTCTTCTTCTTCTTTTTTTTTTTTTAGTCTTTCGAGACAGGGTTTCTCTGTGTACCCCTGGCTGTCCTGGAACTCACTCTGTAGACCACGCTAGCCTTGATCTCAGAAATCCGCCTGCCTCTGCCTCCCAAGTGCTGGGGTTAAAGGCATGCACCACCACCACCTGGCAGGACCACCCATGTCTGTCTGTGCCATGTGGAATCCATCCTTGGAAACCTGCAGTTGTGCCATATAGGATCAACACCATGGCAAGGATAAAGGATGGTAAGGGTTTCTAGAGCTAGGAAATACTTAGCAGACAACTTCATACTGGAGCCAGTGGTGAGCAGGACAAAGTCCACCCCATAAATGAGCAAAGTGCCACACTGCTCAGAGGTGGCTTAGACACTGAACATGGGGACAGAGGAGCTGCAGCCAGCTAACTGGATGAGACCTCCAGTAGCAGAAGGAATCAATCTGATCTTGCCAAAAAAAAAAAAAAAAAAAAAAAAAAAAAAAAAAAGAAAGAAAAGAAAAGAAAAGAAAAACAAATGAGCTCAATTTTGTCATGTCTTCCTCCCAGACTTCTGTAAATCCTAATTTGGCAAGGAATAAATAGTTGGAAATTGAGAGTATTTGTAGACAGGGAAAAAAAACCTAAATGACTATTAAAAATTAAGCAAATAAATATATTGGTTGGTTTTGTGTTTTGTTTTGTTTTTCACACCTTGGCAACTAAGTTCACTGTCCCCTAATAAAATGTTGACCGCTTATAAGATATGTGCGAGGCTTCTTTATGTAAGGATTGCATAGATTTCAGTGCAGATCTCTGTTCAGGGACACTAAAAAGTTACCTGGTGATATTGCTCCTGCCGTGAGGACAGACAGGAAATGTCAATTGAACATCTACTGTTTTGTTAGAACTTTATCCTAGTTTCACAGAAAGCATGTTGGCGTTGGTGTCCTGCTTTACCCTTTTCAGATGAAGAGTTTTATGTGGTAGGGTTTCCACCTGTTTAGCAGCTGCCACGTGACGAGGGTGGAATGACGTCATCCCTTCCGGGCCCCATAAGTGAAGTCCTCCCTTCCGGCCCTCTGTAAGTGCAGTCCTCCCCTCTGGGGCTCCATAGGTGCAATCCTCCACTCTGGAACTCTGTAAGTACAGTCATCCCCTCCGGGACTCTGTAAGTGCAGTCCTCCCCTCTGGGGCTCCATAAGTGAAGTCCTCCCCTCTGGGGCTCCATAAGTGAAGTCCTCCCCTCTGGGGCTCCATAAGTGCAGTCCTCCCATCTGGGGCTTCATAAGTGCAGTCCTCCCCTCCAGGGCTCCGTAAGTGCAGTGCCACCCTGTACTGTGATCTCATGTTGACATCCTTACAGATCATTCACTGCAAGTCATGCTCATGAGCTAGGGATCCCTGCCGAGGGCAAAGGAACAGCAGCAGTGGGCTAATTCCCAATTTAGGATAATTAATACAAACAATATAAAGTTCATTCTCTTTTTAACTCAGTGAGAACAACTATTGATAAGAAGCTTTAAGATGCTTGGCAACAGCTTCAGTGATTTTACACACTCCAACTCACAACTGGTTAGCATTGTCACTGATTTAGAAAATGCATCCACACACTTGTCAAACCTGTGAATGAAACATGCACATTCTTCTTGTTGTTGCGGTTACAGACTTACTCGATCACAAACAGTGAGTGTGGTATCTGCAATATAATATTTGAATATACTATGTTTTAAGACCCTTCAGAAACTAGTGTTTTTGCTCTAATAAGCCTTATATATAAATAAGAAAAAATAATGATCTGCTTATTGTCTAATTAAAGCCATGGCTTCAACCTTTTCAGCCTTTAACACTTAATCGAATCCTAAAGCTTTAAGAAAATGAGATGAGACGAGGTTTATTGAATGAACAGAACGTTTCTTTCCAGACCAATAGCCCATGCTTTACTGGCAACCATTTTAGTTGACATTATATTCTTGCGAATTAACTCAGCGGCCCCTCAAAAACAGATCGCCCTACCCCCACCCCTCCAGTGCTTCACATGCCTACAACTGGAGCTAACCTGTGGGAAGGAATTCTGAAGACCGAGTTTTAAGCAATTTAGATACTATCTATTACCTCTTTTTTTGTAACTTGAAGTCTATAAGTACATAAATATATACGACTGTCAGAGCACATTTATTTTACTTATATCATCTAATAAATATTATAGTGTTTTGAATGTCAAACGTGTCCAAACACTTGTTTCCTGGTTGGCTTGGGAAGGTTGTAGAAGCTTTAGGACGTGGAGCCCTGCTGGAGGAAGTGTACATCACTGGGGTATTCCACTGGAGGCGGGCTTTGAGGTTTTACGGCTTGGAACTCATTTTCTGTTTCTATACAGATAATGAGGGTGTGGCTTTATGCTCATATCTCCATGTTCTTCCACCATGATGTACTGTTTCTCCTCTAACGCTCTAGGCCAAACGAAACATTTTGTTCCGTAAGTAAGTTCCTTTTGTCAGAGAATTTAATCCTTACGTCAGACACAAATAATGTAGAAAATTTCTTCCTCAAAGATCATTTGAGCACAATACTCCTTCCTTTAAGATCCTGCTTGCTGTTTTCTTTCGTGAAAATATGAACCTTTAGCTTACAGTCACTACAGTAATTTATCAGCCACCACTGTTTTATTTGAAACTATTTCGAGAGCAGGTATAGGTAGCTACATAGCAAAACTGAGAAGACTGTCAAGGCATGCCGTAGACCCTCTGTGTCACAGGCACGGAGCTGCTGCGTTGCTCATATCTTCTTCCGGGTGAGGTCAGCATACTCGGGATGGTATGGATATGGACCACCACCCACTTCCAGGACAGTCCGTTTATTACCACTGATGAGCCTTGGCGAGACACCATTGTAAACCCAAGACCTTAGTCATATTATAACCCACTCTTTGAGGTTCATTCTCCATGCAGACACATGTGTAATAAGAATCTACCATTACAGTCTCACGCAGACCCCACATTTATAGTTCTATTTGTATCCTGTCTTAAACACACTACTCTGTTCTAATATATATTGACAGAAGGTAGATGAGCAGTTGGTAAGAACCAGAGAGACACATTTGTATCTATTTGAACACAGTCATCAAATTTATAACATACAGTATTTCAATTTCATGTTGATCTTACATTTTAAAAATAAGTAATTTTAGTGATTTCCTGGTCATGACAGTTTATAATATTTGGCTTCTCAGGAAAACAATTTTTTTTAATATAAATGTGTTTAAATTTGACCAAAAGATTTCCAATTTATGTATTGAAGCTACTAGTTCATATATAAATATTATCTATTAGAGTGGTCAAATGCTGTAATAGGTCAGGGAAATCAAAAGACATATTGGAGAGGCTGAAGAGAGATTTAATCAGTTAAATACTTCTCTGGAATCCATGAGAAACTGGAACTCACATTCGCAGAGACTTGGGTAAATGTGAGGTGGGTGTGGGCATCTGCCTATCATTCAGTCCTGGGAAGATACAGACAGAAGAATCCTCACAACAAGCTGGCCTCCTACCCCAGCTGATCAGTGAGTTCTGGGACTGACTGAGAGGCCCTGCTTCAGGGAAGGAGGTGGAAGAATGAATGAGGATGAGCCTAGATGCTAACCTCAGCCTCTACATGCATAAGTGCACTCATGCATGTACCCTACGTACATGCAAAACTATTCATGTACACATACACTACATCATATACATGAAAAGTGGAAACAGGAAAAAATGACATACTAAAGTGTATTGAATAAATTGATTAAGACTTTCATACAGTTTACTGTTGCATTCAGATTCAAACTCTAAGTTTGTGAAAAAAGCTTATCTTCATAAAGTTTTTTTTTTAATTTTTATTTTCTGTATTCTATGTTTACATTCCAAAGGCTTTCCCCTTTCCCAGTTCCCCCCCACCATACGTCCCATAATTCCTCTCCCCCCCAACTATTCCCCAATCATTCCCCCCCCACATGATTTCTCTGTTCTGGGTCTACAAAACTGGATCCAATCTTTACAGGCCTAGGGTCCTCTCCTTTCTTCTTCTTGGGAATCATTTGACTTGCTCATTGTGCCTTGAGTATTTAGGGCTTCTGGGCTCATTAATATCCACTTATCAGTGATTGCATTTCATGTGTATTCTTTTGTGATTGGGTTAACTCACTTAGGATGATATTTTCCAGATCTAACTATTTACCTAAAAATTGCATGAATTCATTATTTTTAATTGCTGAGTAGTATTCCATTGTATAAATATACCACATTTTCTGTATCCATTCCTCCTTTGAGGGATATTTGGGCTCCTTCCAATTTCTGGGTATTATAGACAAGGCTGCTATAAACATAGTGGAGCATGTGTCTTTATTGTATGCAGGGGAATCCTCTGGGTATATGCCCAGGAGTGGTATGCCAGGGTCCTCTGGAAGTGACATGCCCAATTTTCTGAGGAACCGCCACACTGATTTCCAGAGCAGTTTTACCATTTTGCAATCCCACCAACAGTGGAGGAGTGTTCTTCTTTCTCCACATCCTCGCCAGCACTTGTTGTCTCTTGAGTTTTTAATCTTAGCCATTCTGACTGGTGTGAGGTGGAATCTCAGGGTTGTTTTGATTTGCATTTCCCTGGTGACTAATGATGTTGAACATCTCTTAAGGTGTTTCTCGGCCATCCGAATTTCTTCTGGTGAATATATACAAAGAACTCAAGAAGTTAGACCCCAAAGAATCTTCATAAAGTTTTATTGGTAGACTATAAATGCATTGTTGGAACAGGAAGCCATGTCAATATATTAGCATCGTTATTTTTTCTGTATTTCATCTGCCGTTGAGACATGTATGCCAGCTACATTCCTGAGTTCTGAAGTTTGTAAGCAGATCGTGTACATCTTTTATGTGCATTGTTTTCCATGGCATTTTTTTAAAAAGGGCTTAGGCACATCAGAGACATGAACCATGGCCTCCATCGCTCTTCAGAGGAGCCCAGGCCATTCCTCGTCTTCCCTTCTGCTACTCACTGATAAACGCACTCACGTTTCTCATTGCACATTCTTACACTTCTGTGAACCACAAGGATTAAATGAATTGAAACGACTCTTTCACTTGAGATAAAAGGTCAGGAATTTATGGGTCCTTCTTCTAATGTGCATTTCTTTTTTCTTTCAAAAAGCCTTATAATGTTTTAGACATTTTGTCTTGGACTCCTTTTTTTTAAATATATATTTCTTTGTAAAAAAAAAAAAGGAAGACAGTTGTTAAGTATTCAGATTTAAACATGTTGAAATAAATTATTTAAGAATTTGAATCTAATTTTGGCTGGAAGAAAATAATTTATTGGTCCTTTCCTGTTTTATCATGAACCCAGCCAGACAATCTCAGCCCTTGACTATGATTGGTAATATCTTTGTTAAATGACACCTTGACCTTCAGCCAGAAGGTCAAAAATAAGTGATGTCTCCTCACACCTTAGATAATATTTATAGCTCCCTCAAAACTGCCATCAAACGACTCCAGATCTAAGTCATGAAAATGTTGAATAAATGGGAGATTTTTCAAAAGCTGAACGCTAAATGGGATGCATGCATTATTATGTCAGTTCCACATTTATTTCAATATATAACTTTAAGTTCATTTTGCGGTTGAGATATTCATAGTTCCTTTAACATCTATCTAGAACAGTGTGGTTCCAACCTTCCTAACACTGTTTTCCTTTAATACAATTCCTCATGTTGTGGTAACCACCCCCCACCATAAAATTATTTTGTTCCTATTTCATAACTGTAATTTTGCTAGTGTTATGTATCATAATATAAATATCAGACATCCAGGATATCTGATATGTCATCCCCAAAGGGAGTAATATGCTAAGAACCACTTACCTAGAGAAACCCAGGACACATAGCAGTCTTTTTAATTAAGTTATTTGCCAATGACCTCTGAATGTACTTACAGGAAAGCATTCCTGTGCCATATACCCCATAGGTTTGAGGAAATTATATAAATGTGGTGCTGTTCCAACAAGTTCTCAGCCCATTTTTTCTTCAGAGTTTTTCCTTGTTCTACATATTTAAATAATTAGGCCTAACAGTTCTAACTTTCAGAAACTACCATTTTCATTGGGAAGTACAAATCCTCTAGCATTTAAATTCAAATAGTTTTCTCTGTGTGTACAGTTAGCTTCTAAACAGGGAAGCTTTGCAATAGTAATTTCTCGCATGAGAAAATTCAGAGTTGCTCAGGGGTGGTGGCTCACACCTGAGGTCTCAGCACTTGGGAGACTGAGGTAGGAAGACCACCAGGCACTCAAGGCCAACCTGGGATATCTAGTGAGTTCTAGGCCAGTCCGTGCTACAGAAGAAGGCCCTATCTCATGACTCAGGACGCAAACTAAAATCAAAGCTGAGTGAATCACATGGTGTATATGTATCATCCCTTCCTAAAGTAAAGTCAGAAATGACAGAAGCTTTGGGTTGGGACACCTCAGAAGAAAGAATAGCTATGCATAGGGAGTTCTCCTGGTCTGTGTGCTGAATACCAAATCCTTTAGAGCAGTGGTTCTCAATCTTCCTAGTAAAGCAACTCTTTAATACACGTCCTAATGTTGTGGTAATCCCAACCATAAAATTACTTTTATTGCTACTTCATTACTGCAATTTCGCTAGTTATGAATCATACTGTAAATATCTTTGGAGACAGAGGTTTGCCAAAGGGGATCATGGCCTAATGTTGAGAACCACTGCTCCAGGGTATTAGTAAAGAACAAGTATGTTTTAAGTACTCTGGTGACAACAGGAGGACTGAGCGGCAACAGTGGAAGCTACTGCTTTAGCTTCATGTCCATTCAATATGGTCCCTGAGTATCATAAACACTTTCCATTAACAACTCTCTCTTTGCTGCTGCTTGAGTGGTGGCACTGACCAAGAACTTGCTACACCTGGGAACACAGGCAGCCACTTTCCTCTTCTAGTCACCACAGTCCCCTAAGAAAACCACGTTTGCATCAGTGCATTCTGTTTTCTGGAGTTAAACAGAATCAAACTCTATACTATGGCAGGTATACCCCAGTTTAAGAGTGTTTTGAACATTGAATTCTGTGATGGTTTGTATATACTCAGCCCACAGAATGGCACTATTAGAAGATGTGACCCTGTTGGAGTAGGTGTGACCTTGTTGGAGTAGGTGTGTCACTGTGGGTATGAGCTTTAAGACACTCATCCTAGCTGCCTAGAAGCTAGTGTTCTTCTAGCAGCAGAATAAAGAGGTAGAACTCTCAGCTCTGCCTGCACCATGCCTGCCTGGATGCTGCCATGTTTCCACCTTGATGATAATGGACTGAACCTCTGATCCTGTAAGCCAGCCCCAATTAAATGTCCTTATAAGAGTTGCCTTGGTCATGGTGTCTCTTTACAACCATGAGATATGAGTCAATTTATGATTCTTTGCATATCTTTCTTATTTTTTTTCTGGGAAGCTAAAAGTTATAACTTGAGATGGGGTGCAGTCTTTGATGACAATATGAAATAGATGTCTTAGCACAGTCAATCTGCTACAAGCACATACATTGCACTGGTGGGTCCTTTGCTAATCTTACAGGTGAAGGGCAGATTGGGATGTAGCCGTGGTAAGAGGTATAAAGGGAAATGTTTGCAAATACTGTAGATGAGAATGAATCAGGAACCATTTGGATTTCTCAGAGGAAAAGGTCCTGGGAGTAAGGGTCTTTTAGGCAGCCACCAACTGAACAGAAGCAAAGGGTCTTTTGTTTTAATGGAATAAAATAGAGAGAGAAAAAAAGATAAAAATCTAACTTTTATTTATTTATTTTTGCATTTTTGACTGTGCAAAAGACTTGTTTTGGTCTGTAGAAGATTTATTTTTTTATTTTTTAATTTGAAAAAACACAGTTTCTTCTCAGTAGGTTATGACGTTCTTAGAATAAATTCTAAAGAAGATAAGAAAAACACATTTAAGTAAATCATTCTATTGTGTGTTGGGGCGGGGGGTGGGGGGGAGACAGAGACAAGAGAGACAGGGACAGAGCAGATGTTCCCTATCTTCATAGTTTTCAAAAATCCGTGACTGTGAGCACGAGAATCTGAGTGGCGGAGCAGCCTTTGCACCCAGTTTACTTTAAGGAAATCAGAAGAATATTGGTGATCATGTCCACCTCTCAACTACCGGTTAGTAAAATATAGCCTATGAAGGGTAGTAGTGTACTCCTGTATCCCAGCACTGAGGGAGGAGGGAGGATCGGGAGATACAGGTCATTCTTGGGTACTCTGCCTCTATAGTCATACCATCACCCACCCCAACTTTTTCTTGATTGTGTATTACTTGCTGAGCTAGGTGTAGTACGGCTCTTCATTGAACTAGAACTATGTGTATGTCTTGTTGATTGACACAAATACTAGAACAGTTCAAAAGCACCTGTTCTTGTTCGTCTCTGGCTGCTGCTACCGTGCTCTCTGGAGGGCTTTTCTCATGGTGCTTTGGGAAAGGACAGTGACACATTGAAGGAACTGCTAGGGAGGGGATGGAGAAAACAGTTAGCACACAATGCCTGTCAGAGAAGGGGAATCTGACATGTTCAGCCTGAAGGAAAGAAAGACACCCCAGGGACCTTGGAGAATGATCGCGAATACACTGGGACTACAGTCAATTATTCTCATTAGCAGAAAGAACCGCTCTTGGGGTGACAGCCTTAACTTCTTCTAGGGACAAATGTTATAAGGTTCGAAGTTAAAAGGGGGCTTTAAAATTTTGTTCTATTCAAACCTGATAGATGAGAAACGCAGTCAGAAAGACATGGTAAAAAATAGATGTCACATGAAGCCATTGCAAAAACACTCCTCTACGGTAACATGTAGCACACACATGGACCTTCCTGCCCACAGATATAATCTTTCGATTGATCCTGATATATACAATCTTACCAAGGTCATGTGAGCTGCCATGTTAAGACTCTTTATGACTCTATAACATAATAGCCTCTCCTGTGTGTGGAAAAATATAAGATTGGCATAGTAGCTTTTGTTTATCTACCTGCTTCTTCATGTTTAATTTGCCATCATTCTGAAATTTTGTTGTCTGGACAAAGTAGAAAGCTTCCATACTCTATATGTATAGAACATAGATGCTAAGTACTGATAATATAGGACATAACATCTAAATTTTCAGTTTTAGCAAAATTCTTTTTTTTTTCTAAAAAGCTGAATCTTGATCACACACTTCCCTTTCTATTTCACTTCTCATAATAGAGAAGTCAACATAAACCAAAAAACCTTCAAAGTGTTTTGAATTTTGTCCTTGACAAACATAATGTATTCATTCTGGTCTTCGAGTGGACCTTAGTGTCTAAATGGAACACTGAAAATCAAGTGATTCCTAAAGAGCTGAGTCGGAGCCTGGAGACTTGCTTTTCACCTGATCCTACAAGAAAATTGCCTAGACTCAAATAAATTGCTGGTTTATATTTGAGGCTTATCCATTCTAAATGAGTATCGGCTGAGGCATCACAGATGTGATGCCTGTGTAAAAGTCACTGATATATCTCTACATTAATACTTTCCTAGATGTAGTAAGAATGGCAAATGCATGCTATTTCATACCTACCAAGGAAGCAGAAGAGAGTTTCCATTCCCTTAGAACTGGAGTTAAGGATGATTGTGATCCAACATGTGGATGGTAAGAATCAAACCCAGTTCTATGCAAAGCATCAAGTACTCTACACCATGGATCCATCTCTCCAACCACAAGCTCCATCCATGGAATGATATGATATATTGCTAAAGAAATACACTACCACATTACAGCTTTAGTCTTGGACCAATACTTAGTGTTTCAAGTTTGACATCATAGATTCCTATGACATATACCTGTACTGGACTTAGCCTCTGGTACAAAAGATAGTAACTCTTCTATGACTAGAGAGCTATGAGCTATGAATTCTTCCCTTTGCACTGAAACATTAGGAAAGACTCATTATTAAGCATTTAAAATTGTCTGTAAGCTTAGCTCGTAAAGATCTTAAAAGTTTTTATATTTTTTCTCTTCAGGACAAGAGCTAAGCACTAGCTGGTGTTTTATGAGCTGTTGTATTGGTTTTAAAATCACAGTATAATATTTTCTGTCAAGGGGAATAAAATATTCATATTCTAGAACAACTGAGACAGGATATAGTTTTTAAAATAATAGACATGAACAAGCAGGACTAATGGTTTCGGGTTAGAGACAAGATATGTGTTCCTTATTATCAAAGGAACTGAGAATTACCAAGGCACACTTTAAGTAAGGAAAGCCCTTTATTTGTAGAATACTCCATGCTTGTAGATTTCAGAAAGTTCATAATAACAGTTTCAGGAAACACAAGTGGACAGGACAGTGATCTAAATTTGTATTTCTTTGCCCCCAAAAGCCTGTAAAATATCTCTCCATGGCCCCTTCACTTGAAATTTCATTTGCTTTTCCCTTACGACTTCTCAGGCTTCCTTTTCTAAAAGCTCTCTTCGTTTGCCCTTCAAGACACTGGGTATTCTGGTTCTTATGGACTGCTCTGCTCATCCCTGTTTCTGTCGTCTCCTCTTTTGACGTCCTACTCAAGCACCATTGCAGTTGCTTCCTTGTGGAATGCTCTTCATTGGCAATGCATTTAACATAGACGGTATCTCCATCAGTAGCTGCTCTGTCACAGAGATTCCATGGAGCTGTTCACTGTAGGCGTGTAGCAGTGCCAGACCCAGTGCTTTTGTTTTTCTCATGGATGCTTTTCTAGCCAACTGGCTTAATACTGACTTTCCATATTTTCTTCTACATATTCCTTCCTTGGTTTTTCTAAACTATATTTTCTCCAGGTCTGCCAGTAATATGCGTGTTGTTTCCTGTCCTACAAGCAGCACCATAAGGTTAGGAATAGCTGAGAAGTAACTATGTAATAAAACTAAATCTAAGTGAAGAAAACTTATACTTACCTTCATCCTCTTCCTTCAGTTTTAGTACATCTAAAAGAATAAAATTCATTCATAACAGTTCATCCATAAAGAAATGTTGGAACCCAAGTCTTTCCTGAGAGAGAATTCATTCATTTTATAATGAGCCTAAAACATAGACAGTTGTTGCTTGTTTGTTTGTTCATTTTCCATAGGGTGTCTCCAGAATTTTACTGTCTCAGGAATAGCAAAATATAATTTAAAGCCAGTGTTTAGCATAACTCCACATTAGAATTAACATTAATTGTGTGTTATGAACCTGATGTCATCTCTTAAGTCAAAGTCAAACAAAGGATGACAGTTATAGAGTTTTTGAAAATGTTGACTGTGTCTCATTAAACTTTTGATACCTACTTAGCAGCGGAAATACCATGATCATACTCAGTTTTGTTTTACTGCCTGTGGCTTTTTACATTTTTACCATTTCATAGATGATATTGATGATATTTCTCAGTGCCTCAAGTTTTTCCATAGAATGCATTTAGGAAACTTCTTCTTCCGCTTTTGTTCACTGCATTTTGTTTCCGTCCTCCCCCATTCCCCCCCACCACTACCACCTCTTTGTCCTGGTGCTCCTCTCCTTCTCCTTCTTCCTCTTCTTCTTCTTGACAAAGTATTATTATTCAGGTCAGGCTGGCTTCACAATCACAATCTTTTTGCCTCTTAAGTGTTGGGAGTACAGGCATGTCCCGTCATGCTTAGCTAAATCTCTAGTGATCTTATGGCTATCTCCTTGGCTATCTTCCCTTCTCCCTCTGTTAAGTCTCTAGGTGATGTTCTTCATGTTTCTAACATGTCTTATTTGGTGCAGTGTTTAAGCAGTCTACCTTCTGGTTTGGAGGACTAAAAAAGCAAACCACAACACCCAAATATAATTAGATGAAAACACAGATTGCAGACGGATAAATTGAAAACAGGAATTGCTTTGTAAGAGCAATTATTCCTCCAATTCTGGAAGAATTGTCTATTTGTCCCAACCAGCTTTCATCTGGGTAATGTTGAAAAGCTTATCTAATCTCTCTGATTCTTGTTTTCTTCATATATAAAATGAGTTTACCCAGTCTGAACAGCTATGTAATGTAAGACCCAGAAAACAACAGAATATCTGTTGGGAAATAATGAGCAAGCAAGCAACAGTGATATTACTACAACTTTTTCTTTACAGTTATCTCAAACCTAGACTATAAAGGAAAAGCACAAAGCTCCTGAAAAGGTAACAGTACCAACTCATGACCGCCACCTCCAGGCGTCTATAAAGTCTTTGATTTCAGCCTCAATAGTGTAATTATTGGGGATTTTGGTGTCAGACAAAGGCAGTTTCACCTCTCCATGGGGTGCTTGGAAATGTGCAAATGGAGAATACATTTCTGGTTACTGCACATGGGGTTTGGATAATGAATGCTAGTAACATTAATGTTGGCACCTTGGGAGAAGAGCAGGAATTCTATTGGTCCTACAAAGAGGTTTGTGTCCCATTTCTAATCAAACCTCCCAAGAGATGATCCCACAAAGCCCACACCCTCTGCCATAGCTTGTCAGTGTGATGTTCTGGAGACGTGTGGGTCACATTTAGGATCACACTTCAGTGACCTGGATCGAGGAGGTCCGCTGAGCTTACAGCTCATTTTAGTTCTCTCGTGCTTTCTTCAGACTTGAGTCTTGGTAAGCAAGTGTCTGAGATACTTATGCAGGGAGGTTGGAGGCTTGCTTCTCTGTGGAGCACAGAGGGAAGAAATCCCTACTGGGTTAAGAGGGATTTAGGTCAGCTCTGCGAAAAATACTTTTGATTATGAATGTTTTCAAAACCCACACATAGGTTACAAATGAGAACACTTAAATATTCCTCAGGGGGTATTAAGAACAAGATTACCTTTCCTATTGAAAATGTTGTAAATAAAATCCTGTCTAGGAGCAGAAAATGGCTAATCTAGTAGTGTCAAATGGTCCTTTCCATTCTGGTCTACAAACTTTGAAGGACCCACTAGCATGGCCCTCCCCCAAATCCCTTAGCCTCTTACTGCTTTCCTTCTGTTCTTTTCTCCCACTCTTACAGGCCTCAGGCCCAGAAAGCCTATTTTGCTCTTGAGAGTGGCCACACTTCTTGTATACTTCCCCGAGGAACCCTAGCATTTAATTAATGGGAAAGAATATAATGGTAACTTACTGTACCTCATTTCAGTAACACTATATACACTCAATTAATATCACAGTAGATTACATACATAAGCATTTATCTACATTAATGGCTCCTGGCCTATTGCTCTCAGTTGAAAGGCTCTGGGGAGTGGTAACCACTTCATTACTTTCAGATTGTCTGACACAGCCATTAAGAGGAGACTGGCCTGTGATAGCTTCTAAGTAAAAATAGTAATCACGTTCTCCCTGTCATACCTATTTTACATCTACTCGAGTAACATTTGAAGATAGACTTGTTTGCTTACGACTTGATTTCCTTAATGTGGTATTGCCGGTTTGCTGATTTTTCTCAGTGGTTGTTTCTCTAACCAGGCTGTGCTGGTTCTGATGAGTTATTTGCTCAAGTGGCTGCTTCCGGGGTCAGCAACATGCACAGGGAATTGACCTGCATTAGCCTGGACCCAGAAACCTCCCTCCTGATAGTCTCTTACAGCGAAGTCTTTATCAGGGATGCTAGTTTCCTGACAATGGCATTGCTTCCCTTGACTTTAATGACCCCATTACATAGCTTCAAACTGCTGCATGTGCTTTGTCGTGTCTGGATTTTAGAAGTGTAAACGGAAGAGCAGCTCTTTCTCTTTGGAAATCACTGTCTTCCGCTCACTCAGAATGATTGTGTGATTAGGAGCACTCCATGTCAAAAGCATCTCTCTTTATACAGATTCTGTACACAGTGTTTTATGTCACTATTAGTTTAGAACCTTGCTCATTTAAGATCTGAACTTCCTTTATGTACAAGACATTATTAACATTTGGCTATAACCTTTTAAGGACTGAATTACAGATCCGTTTATCTAAAACATAGTTGCTAAAAGCAGAGCGAATACCAGACTTTTTACTATTGGGCAAGATGCTGGGAATTTCTAGGTGATAAAAATAGGGTCTCTCAGTCTTAAAGGCTTTGTCTCCTGGGGAAGTTAGGTGTTTGTGCAACTATAGTACAGTGTAGAAATGGCATGATGTCAATATGTAAAAGGAACACAGTCAATGAAAGTAGATACCTGACTCTTCCTGGTGGAGGAAAAAGAGAAAAGAAGACAAGGGTGCAAAATCAGGATGGCCAGTACTGGTGACGTGTGGACATGGGTAAAGGCATTTATTGAAACAACTCTGTTCGAGTCCTGTGTAATCTAAAGATGCCTATGTTTACAAGCAAAACAAAAGAAAAGAGAATGAAGTGGTGTTCTCCAATGTCAAATACCTTACCATTAAAATTTATTGGTTAAACTATTATAGGTGAGAAATTTCTCAGTTTGAATATCTGTTTTGGAAAGAAGAGGAACCATTTCTAAAAATCAAATAAAGCTACTCACTTTCATTTCTTCTGATATTCCCTTTATTACAGACTAATCAACTGCAAAAATATAACAAGATATAACTCAGATGTCCTAGCCAGCTTCATATATTCTTACAATCATTTTGAGAAAACGGTTGAAAAATCTATTCAGTGAATCTATGTAAATGCTGCAATTATTAGAATCATGCTCTTGCTGTTATGAAAAATATAGGTTACATTATATAATATAACTAAAATTCTTGAATGAAAACAAACAGCTATTAGCCCATTCATGATACTCATAGCTGATTCCTCAGCCTTTATAATTTCCATGACTATATAGATGACACAAACAGAGGTTGCATGAAGTGAAGAGCAATAATTGATTATCTAATTATTATGAAAGGAAAGGCTTTATTAATCAGTCTTCAACAGCGGGAATAAACTACGTCTATTCTAGACCATGCTTATCATTCTACCAACGAATTATACAAAAGTAAAATTTCTTGGAATAACTTGGAAATAACAAAGTGGATATTAGACCATGTGTACCCAATGAAAGGAGAGGCCTTTTCATGCACTAGAAAATGTTGAGACCACTTTTATTCTGGGAAATAGAAGGTATGGCAACAAATACTAAATGTCAGACTATTGTAAAAGATGATGTTAAAAAAAACAAAACAAAACCAAAACAAAACAAAAAATAAAAAAAAAAAACGGAGGTCCAGGAAAAACACATTGGATTTAGAGAAGAAATGGTGGTTTTTCACACAATGGACTTCAACCTACATTGTGCTGAGCATCCTCCAGTCCTTCCTAGATGTCATCTTTCTCCTTCAAATAAATAGGAGACATTGTATATCAGTGTGTTAATTTTTTTGTGTGTGGAAAAATCTCGGTTACATCATCAATTCTATTGGAAAACAATTCCGTGAGTTGTTGTAAGCATTAACCCCAAAGCAGAAAGTTTCCCATGCAGTGCTCTAGGGGTAGTAACTGTTTAACTAAACAGCTTTGTTGATTTGAAATGTAAAAAAAAATATCAGATTAAACACCTATTTCTTTCTGTTCCACAGCTTGAACATCCAAATTTGTCAGTAAAAGAAAATACCAAAGTCCACTTAAGTAGCATTTACCTTTGTTAAATATCTTACTAATTAATTATGCTTTCGTTAAGTCTTTGGTTGAAAACTCAAAAAATATTGAACTGTTTAAGTATGCTACTTAAAATTAATTTGTAAGTTACTATTTTTCTATAAAATAGAGAACAATATCTGCCTACATATACAAATATTCTGTATAAATCATTACTGTAGAAATATATATTTATTGTATAATGATCTTAGGGAAGGGACATTCATGTGGCTGATGAATAATGCCTACACATAATTCTAACATTATAATCACACATTTGGTAAGATTTATAAAGCATAATTCTGACAGTCCCGTGGAGATGTAAATCTTTGAAGTTTTAAATAAAAGGGGAAAATGAAGAAAATAGGAACTAGAAGAAAAAATTGAGAAAATTTAACTAAACAGCTTTGTTGATTTGAAATGTGAAAAAATATATCAGATTAAACACCTATTTCTTTGTGTTCCACAGCTTGAATATAGCGTGGACCATTCAATTGTGAATCAAACTGCTTATATGTTTGCTATGTAATATGTTTATTTGTAATATTTTTGATCAGAAAGCAGCTACTTTAATAATAATAATAATAATAATTTTACAATTTCTGTTGTTCGAAGAGAAGTGATATTAAACTAAGATGCCTTGAGAAAAACTTTTGTGTGATAGACACATCAAACACATTGGTACTAGCTTTAGCACGATATCCACATTCACCACAGAGCCACCTTCTCAATAGGTACCAGGTATGACATCACATCTACAATGTGATCTCCCTCCTCTGTGAAAGCTAGGACACAGGCTTTTAAAACAAGACAGTTTAAGCGGTACACTCCTCAGCTATGACCCTGGAACAGGCTGATACAACTCTGCAAGGTTCCCTTCCACAGCTGTTTTCTTAGTCCTTGGAGACACTCTTCACACAGATACATACTCCTATAGAAAAAGATAGTCTTACAATTAATTAATTTGGAGAGCTGGCTTGTCCAATAAGACAGCTTGTTATCATGAAAGAATAGGTCCTAGGACAGTAGAGAAACAAGCCATTAGAAGCACAAGGTGGTTTCTTCTAAGACCTGGATCAACAGCCAAGTGGAAAGAGGACCTAACCATTCTTTCTTCTTGTCTTTGGGATTGTTTTGTTTCTTTTCCTTATTTTCCTCTATTCCATTTGCCTTTGCTGAAGCGGCTTATTGTGAGTTCATTTCTCTTTATGTTTGCTTAAATGTGTTCCTATAATGTTCTTATGTCTTTTGGGACCATAGAATCATTTGGAGGAGAAATTGCTTCATTCTTTATAATGGGATTCTGCAAGAATATTACTTTTTATTTTCCTATGTTTTTATTTGTATTGTGTAGGCTTCTTGCTATGATTTGAATATGTAGAGCTGATCACACTGACAGTGACATTGTCCTTGCCAAGAATTAGCAGGTCACTGGCAACTTAAAATTGGTGAAAATAATATGCTAATAACTTGTAAGTGGTATTAAGTCCTGTTCTTTATCGGAGAATACCCTATTCTTGGTTCAAAAGAAACAGAAGTTGTCTTTGAAATAATTTTCTTTCTTGTTCAATGTTTTGTTGTTGTTGTTGTTGTTGTGAAGAGCAGTACACCAGCTTACCTATAATATTGGGCATCATTTGGAGAGAACCTCTAATCCATTTGGTATACTATAAACATGCTCTGTACCTCTTATTAAACTTTCATTCCATCTGAAAAGCAAGACTGATGATTATTGTTAAAGTAGGGTTATTACTCTACTGAGGTCATGAGTTGTGGCTTTTCCAATGCATATCTTTATAATCCATGAGGGGACCTCACATTTATTACAAGTAAAGGCAACATAAAGTTCTTCAGGAAGATTCAGATTCTATGTACACGCATCTGGACAAGGAAAACCAAGACCAAACTTGGCTGTGGAGCCTCTGTCATGCTCGAGCGTCGTGTCGGGGTTAGATGATGCATTTGTCAGATATAAGCTAAGCCAACAGCGTTCCTTACCTCCCTCTTCTTGCCTTCCCCTGTCCTTCTGTCACCCCACATGAGCTTGCACTTACGGTCTCTGTTTTCAATCCTCTTGCTTGTTTTATTGCATTAAATCACACATCTCCGGGAAAACTCACCAGTTCTGATTTTTATCCAAGCATGAAAAGATCACTGACTTTTTGTGGTGTCACAGTGTCATCAGTTTGTTTAAAAACAGCTTAGGAGAAGGGTTACAAACATACAGTGCATGCTTGGTCCTTCCTGGTAACTCTCTAGCGCTGAGTGACATAAGCCTGTCATCAAGTCTTATAGGCTCCCATTTAAACTTAAGCAAGTTTTCTCCCAGGGTAGGCCGTATTTTTGAAAATAAACTGTAGCAAATTTGTAAATGGAGTTTGGTGATCTTTGACACATTCTCAAACACTTATTAAAACAGAATACCACAAGATATCAGGGAAATACTAGTTCTATTAGATTGAAGAAAAGACACACTATTCTTGTTTTTAATTCAATGATTAAATTTTGAGTGCTTACTTTTCATTCTTAGGAGCTATTTAGGTTTCAGGAATTTATCAAATTGTTAACTTCTTTTTTTTCCAAAATTACTTATACATATAGTAAACTGTACTTCTAATTGGCCACGTGCTTCTTTATTTAACATGTAATTGTTATATAATAAAGTCTCCCAGAAATAGCAGTTATATTTTAAATTTTCTCTACTTTTCTAATGCATAGTAGTTTTATATATTTTTATTTATGATGTGATATTTCAATACATGTATACAATAGGACATTTTAAGGATTTATATGTATTTTCCAATTATGTGTATATTTATGCATCTATGTGCGGTTATTTGTACTTGAATTCAGATGTCCTTGTAGGTCTAAAGAGTCTAATCCCCTGGAGCTGGAATAGCAGGCTGATGTGAACTCCTTGACAGGCATGCTGAGAGCCAAACTTGCTTTCCATGTTCATTAATGCTGGGTCATCTCTCCTGTCTCCAATACGTCCTTTGTCAAAGGTGTTCCCTTGAGTATTTCCATGCAGTCTCTTTTCTGATTCTTGTCAACTTGCAGTTTCTGTGTGCATGCTAAATCATTGTATTGGCTAATTAATAATTGAAGATCTAAGTTAATAGTCCCTGATTCATAAACTCTAAGGGTAAAACAAGTTTTTTATAAACATTGATTTAAAAATTATAAAGAAGTCAAATTTTAGAAAATGCGATACTATATAGCTTATCCAATATAATCTTTACATTCATTGAATTATTGAACTTCTTTCTTTTTAACTGCCTTTTTAATACTAAGTTTCAGAAGTGTTCATTTGGAAGTATCCATGGTTCTCTATGTAGTCAACACTACATTACACATAGTAGGCATGCATAACCATTGGATTTTACAGCTGATTAGATGAGATTCCTTTACTTGGAAAAATCTTGTTCTCCTGATTTCAGTTCAGTCCTCTGATCACCAAAATAACCAATTAGCTCTACTGTGCTACAATTCACAATACAAATGCTTGCTATTTACATGGATGTTTTTCTATTTATTTCCAGTTGAATTTGTACCATGCAAAAAGCCACGTTTCTTATTAACTTCTGGTTCAAAATGTTTCATTGATACACACACACACACACACACACACACACACACATATATATATATATATATATATATATATATATATACACACGCATATATATATGAGCTTCACTGTAGAGCACAAAAACACTGGCTAACCACCCGCCACCCATTCCCATGCTCATCACTAACTATTGTAAATTAAGCCCACAGCACATTCCTTAGTATCTCCCTTGCACTGTCTTTATGTTTAGTTTATGAACATTATTAAACTCATCTTCACTAAAAAGCAAAATAGGGAGCATTTTCGAAGTATTATTTTTATTCAACTTGGAGAGAAAATGAAAAGATCAGGAAATTTAAAACCAAATGCAGTAGTTCCTTTCGTGTTGACTGAACTACAAGTTGCTGGGCATGTGGAGCTTCTGGTTGACTTGTCTATTAGTCAGGGTTCTCTACAGTAACAGGATTTATAGAATGAATCTCCTAAATAGAGAGATTAAGGGGACATGTTACTATTAACATACAGGCTGCTGTACAGATAATCCAACCATGGCTGCCTGTGACCAGGAAGTCCAAGAATCTCATCTCCTCCCATGAGGCAGGTTGTCCCAGTTGGTCTTCAGTAGACTCTGGAATCACAATGGATGCTCTAATGCTGGTGAAGGGATGTACTTGTTAGCAGGAGGAGGGTAAGTGGGTAAAGACGAGAAGCTTCTCTCTTCCTTCCCTTATAAAGGCTTTCAGCAGAAGGTGTGGCCCAGAGTAGAGGTACATTTTCCCACCCGAAAAGATCTGGATTAAAAGTGTCTTCCTGCCTCAAACAATCCAAATTAGAAGAGACCTTTCTACTTCATATTAATAATAATAATAATAATCCCTGTCAAGCATTCCCTCCATTTGGGGGTTTTAGTTAATCATAGATTTAGTGAAGTTGACAACCAAGAGTAGTGATCAAAGAATATTTTTTAATGACTTTAGTATTTGAAACCATAGACTGAATAAAATACATTGTCTTCCTTAGTGGGAGTGAGCTTCACTCAATTAACTGTTGATCTTGATAAAATAAGGCTGTTTGTGAGTGGGACTTTCTGCTGAGACATAGGGTTTTGTTGTTGTTTTTGTTGCTGCTGCTGATGTTTGTTTGTTTGTTTGGTTTATTTAGTTTATTTATCTGGTCTCTCAATTGAAAACATTGGCTCTTCTTATTTGTTTATTCATCTCCTGTCCCTCAAACTGAGACTTCTACCATGTAATCATTTGGTTTTCAGGCTTCTGCCTTGGACAGGAAGTACTTTGCATCTCTCTTCAGCAAGCTGAGTACAGACCTTAGGACTTCTTAGGCTATATAAACATGTAAACATTTATAATTATTTTATGCATATTTAATGATATAGACGAAACTAATAAAATTTTACTTGCATATTACAATTATATAATATACAATAATATTATTTTATCATTTATAATAAATACAGAATATATTATTTATTAGTAATTTAAAATAACAATATATTATAGTTATAATGCTTATATATAATAAAGGCTACAAGTCTTTAAATATTTAAAATATCATCACTGAGAATGAGTTGCTACTAAACTGTAAAGCTCATAAGAGAATAAAGAAACTAGTACATGTACAGGTTTGCATTCCATGTAATTGATGATGATCAGCTATTAGGTTAGCAGAGTGAGTGACTATCTAATGTTCAAAAAGGTCTATGAATGTAGGTCAGAAGCAGAGAGCATGCTCAGCTCATATGAGGCCATCAGTTCAATTCTCAACACCACAAATATATCTAAGCAGTTAGAAAGACATTTTGAAGATGAGTATTCATGTCTGCGATTAGCAGTCTACTAGTAATTCAAAATCTAGGCTCTTAGCTCAAGTTGTCAATAGCCAGCATACAAAAACATCACTGAAAAACATTTGCTGCAAATTTCCATAAGCTTCCAGAGTCTTGTAATTTAAGACAACAATGAAGGGTCCCCTCTTGCCACAAACTTTGGCAAATATAGAAATCACCTAAAAGACTGCTAAAGTATTTACTTTTGGCGCGGAGGGAGGTATACAAATGTATTCCCCAAACTTGGGAAGCTGGAGCTGGAATATCAAGAGTAAAAGGCTAGCTTCAGCTACATAGTTAGGTAAGGTTTGGCTACATAGTGAGATGCTGGCCCTCTTCACCACCAAACCAGGATCTCAGTACCTAACCTGGAGCCTTTAATTTCAGCAGCCCTCAGGTTGGGCCAAGATTCTGTTTACTTTACAAACTTCCAGGTAAAGTTAATGCATCTCCCCAATGCAAAGCAAGCAACAGGATTTCCATAGGATTTCTGTTTTGTCAAAGACACATTGATTTGGCTAGTTGAAAATGACTACTTTGGGAATGCCCCTTGATTGACTAGCTATCAGCAGAAATACCATACTGTCTTCTTGTGTCCTTTTTTTTTTTCTCCAAATATACAAAGGGCTGAAGGAATAATGGGTATTTTTACATTTACATATTCATACTTGTATTTAGGGATTACCACCTCAAACTTGATTCTTCAGTAGCTTTCTACTTAAAAAACAATTAGAAATGCTAAGGTAGAGAGGTTGCCTTTGGGTCATCTTTAATTTAGACCCTCCCCAGTTAACATGATCACATAAAAAATACATAAGGGGAGCATTATAGCTTCCTTTCTATAGTTCACAGAGATACATCTAACTATAGTTTAGTATTCTAGCTTTAAGTAATCACAGACTAGATAAAGGAAGCCTGACTCTTCCCACTTAAGAACTTTAAAGTGGTCATTTAGAATCTGAAGACAGTAGAAATCACATGCTTTTAGCTGTGTTTACACATCCTGTAGAATTCTTTTTCCAGAATGCCAAATGATAACAGTTAATTTTCATTTCCTTGAGAATTGATTGAGTTCGAGGGCACTTCTAGTTTGTGTGTTCCTAGCTTTACCCTCTGGCTGGCTGGAAATAAGAAGCAAAGCACACACCAGCCAATTTTGCTGCAAATAACAGGCTTGTTTAAATGAGAAGTTGAAATTGCTTTCTGAAATGAAATTTGGGGCATGACTGTGGACTTCAGTTGGACGTTATCTCTACTTTCTCCACCATAGAAAATTAAGAGTTTATTGTAATTATTCTTCACAGTCTATATTTAAAGTTTTTTTTCTGTTGCTCTAAGGCATACAGTGTACCCATAGAGAGAGGCTGGAAGAAGCCAAGTTATTGGCTATTTCTAAGGGAAAGAAACATAGTGCACAACATTTTGGGGAAAATGAAGCTTAGAATCAAAAGTGCTGAGCAATTTTCAGGAGGCGGAAAGCAAATTTGGAAACCACTACAACAAAAAACAATCAGACACATCAGGGTGATGTTAGAGATTTCAATCTCCAAAAAATATTTTAAAAGAGATTAGTAGTTATATTTGGTGACTAGAGGGATCTGCCACTTCTCCCTGTGTGCTGTTCTCTAAATAGAGTTTGAATCAGTTGGTCAGGATAAAAATTTATTGTAAGTGCTAGTTTCACAGAGAATGTTTTGGTTGTTGCTGCTGTTGTTGTTTTGGGATGCATTTCTGCATCATCTTTGGCTTCATTCATTCTCTGTTATTGAGATTGGTTAGTGCATATTTGGAGCCTGTTGTTCTAAGTAGACATTTGTTGACATGTTTGTTTTAAGTGCTTTATGGAAAGAGTAGATTGTAGGAAAAGCGCCATTTGTTTCCTTTTGTTATGTTTGTGTCTTTAACTTATGTTGAAGACACAGCTCTTTCCATTCAATGTCACTTAAGATAGGCTCTCTGTTTTCTTGAAGAGATTCACCATGGTGGTATGTCTGTCTGTGTGATAACTCATATACAAGAAGGATGATCCAAAGATAGAGCTCACTTGTAGAATACTTGCCTACATGGACAAAGCCCAAGGATCGTCTTTACTTCTGGAGGAGAAATGGCAATCTATAGCTGTTAAAGCACTGGGTGTTGCCGAAATTGTAATGCAGAGAGCAGTACTCTCTTCTCAGTGACTAGATGGATTTGTTACCTCTGAAAATGTATGTTCCACTGAAAAGTAGAGGTGGACCCACCCTTTTAGCATCAACAAAACAATGCTGAGGAAAGCTAGTATTCCTAAAAGCCTAAGGTAGCCCCATGTTGGAAGCTCTTTGTAAGACTTTCAGGCATCATTCAGCTGAACTATGTAGATGACATCAGGTGACTCTTTACGATGTTCCCTAGACTGTCAAAGTACCCTGAGTACGTTTCAAAACATAATGGCTGGATCCTTAGTTGGATGCATTCATCTGAGACATATTATGTATAATTCTTGAAGGACCATTTTGTCAGATCTCAAAAATATCAGACAAGTAGACAAGAAATTGGGAACAATAATAGAGATGTATACAATTAACTTAGGCACATTTGTTACTGAAAACAAAGTATATTACACAGGTTGGATCTGATCTAAGTATTGTGCCTCCTTAAGACATTACCCTTAACTCTGGATGACATCAGTTTTTCCATGGCCCCAGTGGCCTCATTAGTTTAAGATTCCTCTAACTCCCTTGCCCAGAGCACATTTGGAAGATATGAATTTCTAAACAGATAGAAGTCATTATGTGCACATTATGATGGACAGTTGACTTTACTCAGTACATTTGTTGTTCAATTTATTTTGATGTAGCGGTGACCCTGCAGTTTTCATTTTGAAACTGAGCATAAGAACATTTTCTAACCTACAGGCAAAATGAGTATCCCTGTCCATGTTTACCCTATGGACTGGCTTGTCATCACTCATATACTTACGATCATCTGGAAATTTGCTATTTATTTATTTATTTATTTATTCATTCATTCATTCATTTATTCATTCGTTCGTTCGTTCATTCATTCATTCATTCATTCATTTATTTCTAAGCCTTAAGCACCATGATTCATTATCACTTTCTTAGTATTTAGAGTAATACTTCACATATAGAAGTGTATTTTGACTTTTAACATAATAGATGAATGACTATATAAAATTAGTTTGAGATGTTATGATTATCATCATTTATATTCATGTTAATTTCTCAGTTATATGTCCTCTCCTCATTCCCTACATTCTATTAATTTGTTAATAGAATTTCTGAGGCTGGAATTCTTGAGGTAATTTCCTTTCTAGTTTTAAGAGTTGCTATGAAGGTAACCACTTCTGTCTCCATATCTACCACCACTAAGCATTTCAGCTAGAGTCATCCTCAGAGACTATTGAAAAATACTAAAAAGTATGTCTGGAGTATACATAAGTGTGTACTAATGTGTAATTGTACATATAATATGAGTAAATACATTCACTTCTCAGTAATACATTAGTATTTGTAGTCTGTAGTAATAGACTGGTAGACAAGAAGATTGGCTATCTAAATTACGTATCCTATCTTAGCAACTTTCTTGGATATTTTGTATTTCTACTCACTTGTTACAAACTGAAAAATCTATGAAATATTACCCTGAAGTGTATATCTCACCTCTGCAGACCCAAAGATTATTGCTGCATCAGACCCATGAAAGTGTCGGTTGATGCTGAGATGTATCTACTCTGTGTCTTGTAGAGAGCTGTACTGTGATAAATTTATGAAATCATTTGAAAGGAACCTGGAGAATAGTGTAATAACCATTAAAAGGGAAATTAGCCGTGACATCAAGGAAGATTTAAATCAAGCGTATGGTTCACTCACATTTATATAACTCTTAGTAAAATAGCGTTATACACTTAGCCTGTTTCTTTATTGAAGTCACTAACTCTAAGTTAATAGTAGTTCTAACCCTTTCTTTTCCCTTGATTCAGTTAACCCTGACAACCAGGAGGGTAGTCAAAATCTGATATGACTTCTATATGTAATCATGAAAATTAATAAAGTAAGCATAATTTTATACCAGAAAATATAATCTATATCCACCTCAATGTTGTCTTAAAACAATAGTTTCAACGATTTGTCAAAAGACTCTGACATTATATAAAGCCAGAAAGAGTTAATGCAAACAAATGGGGGGCGGGGGAGGGGGGGAGCGTAACCCTGGCAACCAATTTGCAGGAACCACAGAGGAGTATGGAGAAAGAGGACTAACAATTTCCCACTTTTGCTTTCCATTTAAACTTGTAGTTCTGTTTATTAGTACATTTCTAGACCCAAATTGAGGTTGTCCAATGCTGTCTCTACTATATATGATCACTATAACCTTGGTGGCTGGCAATCGCTCTTTAGACTCATAAGATATAGTATATACAAATTAACTTACTGGATGCATTACAAGATGCCACTCAGTAAGTGTCAGCATGTGTCATCACTATTGCATATCTTTATCTAGCATTCTTTCGGTTAGTGTGAGTTTCATAGGCATAGATAGACTGCATCTCATGTGTTTAAAATTTGACAGCATACATTATGTTGCAAGACAAAATGCAGTCGCTTAGAAGTGATTCAAAGCGATTTGCCTGTGCTATAAATGAGAAATCACATTTTGTTTCTTTTGCACTACCAACCAAAGAATATACATGGAGGGAGCCATGACTTCAGCTGCATATGTAGCAGAGGATAGCCTTGTTGGACATCAAAGGGAGGAGAGACCCTTGATGCCCCAGTGTAGGGGAATGCCAGGACAGGAAAGCAGGAGTGGGTGGGTTGGTGAGCACAGGGAGGGTGAGATTGGATAGGCTGTTTATGGAGGGGAAACCAGGAAAGAAGATAACATTTGAAATGTAAATAAAGAAAGTATCTAATAAAACATAAAATAAAATATATATACAAATTAAATAGAGAAAAAAATCCTGATATTGTTAAGTATAAGAATCTTATTTGATTTGCCAAATTTCAACTGGTGGCTTTTCACTTTTCATTTATAAAGACAATCACTGTGGGAGCAAACAATACAAGGTTCTTTGGAATAGAAGAAACTAATTAGGTGTTTTACTATAAAGGCAAAAGAGTAAAAGTAGACAGCTAGAAGGGATCCCTATTACAGATGAGAAAATATTGCCAGCACCTCATTCTGTCACCTCATGTCAACACACTCCATAAATACTATTCAGAAAAATGACACATTGGTACCTGTAATGAACAAAATCCGGGAGGACACGTTCTCTACTTTTCATCCTTAAATGCAGAGTCTCAGGCCTTTATCATCAAGTTGCTACTTATAAATAAATAAGTAAATAAATAAATGCATAAATAAATACATAAATACATAAATAAATAAATAACCTTCAGACACTTGTCTGGAAATTTTGTGCTGACATTTGCAGTTTGGTTAATCATGTAGATTTTCCAAATTCCCAGGTTACCTTTCTTTCAACAACTGCTATGTTGTTTATACTAAAGACCTAGTTATTCTCAGTGTCCAGTGAAGTCATTGTATGTAAATGTACTTGAATTAGGTTTCTTGCTTGGTTTTTGGTTGTTGCTTTTGTTTGGTTGGTTGTTTGCTTTGTTTTGGGGTGGTGGTGGTTGTTGTCTTTTGTGATGCAGCATCTTATTCTTAACATTTGCTGCCCTAAAACTTGCTGTGTAGACCAGACTGGCCTCAACATGCAGTGACTCTCCTGCCTCCTAAATGCTGAAATCTAAAGCATACACCTCTAGGACGGCCTTTTCAAAATGCCTTGAAGTCCCTTTGAGGCTTCCTTTGACTTTTAGGATCGAGCACATTGCGAGTTGGCAGAAGACACTGACGACAGGTGGGGGTGTCTGAAGCAGGAAGGTGCAGTCAGGGAATATGAATGCGACGGTGGCAGGCTAAGTTGTCATTTAGAAATATCTAGCAGCCTGTCCTCCACGTAAGCAGCACCATGGAGATCTGAGGTGCTGCTCCCTACTGATTGAGTTGGTTAGGAAGCACCAAAGTCATGGGAGACTTGACAGGTCTATGAATGAGTAACGCTTCATACTCTTGCATCAGATCCAGAGCACAAGAAAAGGACAGTATTGGTAAAAATGGAGAATTTATGAGAAGTATAGCCTTCCGGTGGAAACGGCTACTTAGAGACCTAGTAAGTTCCATGAACATCCGGGACATTTGTGCCAAGCTGTCTAACCAGCAGTCACAACTGTGAGGCTTGGAAAATACCTAGGAGTCACCACTGTGGTTTATCAGTATCTCCGTAAAGAGGGCATAGTGATGCATGATGCATGTCTATATTTCAAGTACTCAAAAAAGGCTAAGGTGGAAGGGTTCTGAGTTCAAGGTCAGCCTGGGTGACTGGCAAGACCCTGCCTCAAACCAATTAATCAATTAAGCAAACAAAACTGTCTGTAAGTGACAAAAGTATATGAAATTAAGAAAAATAGGAAAAGCAAGAAAAGACATCAAAACCATGACTTGACTAAGTCTGAGTATAATCTCTAGTACTTACCTGTATGTTTTTACACTCTGCTAGATAGTATGAGAACTTTTGTTTAAAGTATAAGAAGCATTCGGGTATAGACAAATGGTAGGGATAGAATCCCAGGTCATTATTACTGTTACTTTTATGGGGAACAACTGAGGTGAATAAGACAAAGAAACCTGGTCATGTTACTCAGGGCGAAGGAAAAGAGAAGCCCAAATATAAGAGGCCAGAAGCCTGTTGGAGATTGGCAACCTATTGGTCCCTGTGAGAGGGTTTTCAACCTCACTTTGGAGCCGGGTGTGGTGGCGCACGCCTTTAATCCCAGCACTTGGGAGGCAGAGGCAGGCGGATTTCTGAGTTCGAGGCCAGCCTGGTCTACAAAGTGAGTTCAGGACAGCCAGGGCTACACAGAGAAACCCTGTCTCAAAAAAAAAAATCCACAAAAAAAACAAACAAACAACCTCACTTTGTTGTGAGGACAGAACTTTATAATATAAGAATAAATACTTCAAAACTATATTTTTACATGAACTCTTACTATGGAGTTAGTCGAGAAATGGAAATGATGCTATTGTAACAAATGTGGTTAATTTTGGGGTGTGTCTTAGCAGGTTGATGTCTGAGCCCATCCTACATCCACAAATGGAGTTCATCCATTCCTGATAGAATCACGAACCACCACTAGCATTGTCCTTTGTGCATAGTATCTCTCCACAAGCCAGAAATACTTTCACTTTTCTCTTTTCTATTTCGCATGCTTTCTCCCTTTTGAAGCTATATTTTGAGAGTGTTATTTAATATTTAATTTTAAAGGCCCATTTCCCCTAATATTGTCTTTTTCCTTTTAAAAACTTATTCAAATCAGGTTAGCGTTTTTATGAGATTATGAGTTTAAATGAATTCAGGGCGAATGCCTATTCTATAAAAGTAATGTTGTTTTAATACATTAACATTAGCATATTGAAGAGGTATAATTGAATGAATGGAAAGAGCGGGGTGGCTGTTGAATATGTATAACCATTTAGTTAACTTTTTAAATTAAACATTTTATTTTATTTGAGGGAATAGTAGAATCAAATTCAGTTGTGAAGTAAGACAGAGATTCTGTTTATCTTTATGCAGTTCTTCACAAAGACACTGATATTGCGAAGCTTATACACAGTCCTTACTTTTATCACAACAATCTCCATGCTGTCCTTTGACAGCCACTGGATGTCCCTTTTACCCACACCCCCTGCTTGGCTCCTGGCCAAGCCATCACTGTCCATAGCCGTGTCACCGTGAGGAGTTCCCGTAGATGAAAACATACAGTGTGCAACCTTTGGAGACTGAACATTTTCCACCTAGCTGAGCCATGCAGTGACTCACTTGGTTATTCCCTGACGAATAGCTTGATGGTTTTCATCCCTGGTTTGCATTTCATGATAAACAACATACAGCAGTTTGCTCAATCGTTAACGGGTGAAGGATAGATATGTGTAGTATCTCTACCATGGGCCATGACAAAACTGCTTGCTACATCCCTATGAAGACATTATGTGAACATAACTTGTCATTTCTCTGGGATCTCTAGTAGCACTTTGGTTGGTTGGTTGTGTGATAAGTGTACACACACACACACACACACACACACACACACAAACATACACATGGGTGTAAACAGTGACCAAACTATATTATCTATCTCACCACTGATGTAGGAAGGATCCAGTTTCCTCCTTTGTCATTTATATCTTTGCTTCTTATTTGAGCCAATCTAATGGTTGTGTAAAGGTATATCACTGCAGTGTTAATTTGCATTTCTGCAAAAAGCTGGGGATGTTAAACATGATTCTGTCTTTTTGAGATCTGAGTATCTTTTATAATAAAATTTTTACTTTTCTCTGACACTTGCCCCTTCTAATCATTAAATCATTTAAAAATAGTTGAACTTGAAGCTCTTTCCGATTTCCGTTGTTAGTCTCCAGTCCGGTGCCTGGCTTGCACCTCTGGCTCTTCCACTGTTCCCTTTGTGGTTCGACGTCTGTCAGTCTGGATACTCACATGCCTGCCATCCGTCATCCATGTGCTAGACGGTCCAAGAGCCCCTCGCAGAGCTCATGGTCACAAAGAGTTTCTTTTGTTTTTCCCTAAGACACTGTCTGCTTAAGTCTTAACGTTTGTAAAATATGGGGAATGTAGTTTGCATCTCGTTGTCTTATATTTGCTCACTAATGTCTAATTTCTAGGGCAACGTTTGTCAAAACTTTTTTCTTCCTCTCAATTGTGTTTACACGTGTGTCTTGGTCAAATGGACACAGGCATGCCTGTGGATCTGCCCCTGGTTCCCAAATCATACAATTGAAATCCTAGCTTTAAAGTGCCTGGGAAATGCCTTTATGGGTCCAGACAGTCTTCAGATGAATTCTTTCAAGATTTTAAAGAAAAACTCATACAGGTTCCAGTCCTCTTCTAGAAAATAGAGTGACCACTGCTCACTTGACATTGTTGTTGTTGTTTGTTAGGAGTTATTTTTATAGGAGTCTCGGTTCACTTCAAGGTGGAGAAAAAGGCTGAGAGGTCGTCTGACTACGCTTTCCCCGTACACTATTATTATCAGTCAGAGACAGACCTCTGCCTGGACTTTCCTTTAGGACTCATAGCTTACACTGTCATTTATTCTTGATATGCATCCTACCAGTTCAAGCCAGTGCACAGCATCATTATGTTATCCTAGGAACTAGCCCCTCTACCCTGGGAATCATCTATAGGTCACCTCTGCCTGCCTTCAATTCTTTCCCACCACTCTGAAGAGTCCAGTGACTAGTCAAACATCTCTAGTTTTGGCCTTTCTAAAGCATCATATGACTGAAGTCATGTAGCCTGTAGCCTTTCCCTTGTATACACCAACCACTTACTCATGTGTATATAAGCTTCCCTACGTGAATTTTTATTTCTTGGTTGTTCATTGACTAATATTCCAACATGGCTGCATACATTTGTCCATTCATTCATCTAAAGGAGCTATTGGTTTGTTTTTATTTTTCTTTGTTTTTGTTTTCTTCTGAGTTTACTCAGTTGTCACCCAAACTGCTATAAATATCCACGTGCAAGTTGTGTGAGCCCACGTTTCCATCTCCTTTGGGTATACGTCAGGAGATGTGATCAAGGTACAGTCCAGTATGCTTGGATTTAAAAGGATTTGCCAAAACTTTCAAAGTGGCCCAAGGGTGTTGCATTCCCGCCAGCAGTGATTAAGCAATGCAGCCGCTCCAGGGCCCTCACTAAATGTTGATCTTATCAAGCCACTGGGAATGTGTGCTCACACCTTGCACTTTTAACTTATAGTCCTTGCTGACATACAATGTGCTCTCTCTGTTTGTATGTTATTCTGCTTTCTGCTACATGTCTTTGTTAGTAAGGTATCTGTTTACATCTTTGCCCTGGTTTTTAATTGGGCTGTTTATTTTATTATTGACTTTTTTTTAAGCCTTCATTTTCAGAAGGAGCAGAGGGGTTTGGCCTTCTTAGAAAAGACTGACGCCCAGCTAGCTCACTCCAGTTACTATATTCAAACATCATACAAAGTTAATGGGGACTTGAAAAGCTTCCAACTACCAAAGTTATCTTGCCTTTGCTGCCCATGAGAGAAGATGGCCCATACAAATCTCAGTACCTTTTGATCATGGCTACCCATAACCAAAAGTAAGAAACCCAGGTTTGCCAGGAGTGTCTTAAGACCAAAGCTGGTACACCTGCACATTCTCACTAATACTGAGAACAGGTTCTCTAGAGAGAGAGCATTTCTTCAAGGTTCAAACAGTCTCAAAACAATTTCTCAGCCTCTACTGATTGACCCAAACCTAGCAAAGGGTTTGCTGAAACAAAGCCAGACACAAAGGATTTACTATACAAACCTCTACAGAGTTCTAAACAGGAATACCCAAATCGTATAAGTCTACTCTTCTTGGCTATACTAAGGATACCACAAACTCAATATGAGTAGAAAGAGATCTGGATTCATCTGTCCTTGCCTGAAATGAACCATCCTTTGATACTTCCTCTTTCAGAAAGGGTCCCAGTGCCTTTATGCATGAAAAGTAGAAAGAATTAAATTTGATTGCTAACATAACTTACCACAATAATAGCAGAATCAGCACACACTCAAATATATTTCATTCTAGTTTACCACATACACACATACCCTACATCTCTCTTCTTTCACATCTGGCCCTTGTTCTAAATTAGCATCTCTCTGTACCTGAGTCACTAGAACACCATAGATTATGTCCATAGTCCTCTTTCATATACCTTCCCAGAACGAGTTTTCTGCAGAAGTCAGAGCCCATCTTGTTTTCAAAATCTAGACCTGCTCTTGCCAGGTGCTTTCTTGCTTAGAAACCATCAAAGATGTACTGCTTGGGAAATAAAAGGGGGGCAGAATTCCCAACTATTCTTGACTTTTAAGAATTCTTTTTATCTTTAATACATAACAAGGTTTGAAAATGACTGCAAACAAAAATCAGTTTAAAAATGTATGCCTTCATTTTCTTCCTCAGGCTAAATATAAAAACTTACTAGACATTTATCTTATTCAATATAGTTGGTAGACAACATTTAACATATTATTTATATTTTATAGTACTTGGATAAGTTATATGGAGTTGCAATGAAGCAGATAATGAAGTTGAAATTTGAGAGTCTCTTAATTATTTTTTCCTTCAGATCTTCAAAGCTTCCAAATCTGTACATCCATCCAGTCATTTGACCTGAGATGATATTATTTATAGTTTTTCAAATTATTGATTGATTGATTGATAATGTTAGTTACTTTCTTACTGCTATGAGAGGACACCAAGCCAACTTATAGAAAAAAAATAATTTTATCTGTAGCTTGCATTTTCAGAGGGTAAGTTCATGACTATCATGGCTGGGAGCATGGCAGCAGGCAGGCATACCTGGCACTGGGGCAGTAGCTGAGAGCCTGTATCTTGATTCAGAAGCGTACAACAGAGACACGAGTAACCAGGAATAGCCTGGCTTTTTAAACCTCAAAGCTAGCCCTCAGTGACATCTTTCCCAAAGAGTTTCACATACTGGGGACCAAGTGTACATCTATCTGAGCCACTGGGCCATTTTTATTTAGACTACAACATTTGTGTGTTTGTTTGCTTACTTAACACTTAGAATCTTTTTAGTGCTACTTATATGTGCATGAATAATGAGGCCATCTACTAGGGCATGGACAAGCTAACAGTGGCTATCCTCCTGACAAAAACGAACTCTCCTTCTGCCTGGCAACCTTCAACTGCCAATAGTTACTCAGCTAAGGGTAGAGCTTCAAAATCCCCTCTCCTATCCAAACTGGAATTTTTTACCTTTGAGTTTATGCAGCTACTGGGCCTTTATGTGTGCAAGAGCCATGTCATGTGTAGGACACAGCACTTCTCCCATCCTCCTGCTTTTAAAACACACACACACACATACACACACACACACACACACACAGAGATACATACTCACTCACACACACACACACACTATATATATATATATATATATATGTACACATATATACATATATTTGAAATATATATGTATACATATGTATATATGTGGATGTATGGATGTGTGTGTGTGTGTGTGTGTGTGTGTGTGTGTTTTAAAGAAGATGTATTTCTTGTCTGTGGCTTTTATTTCCATTTTCTTTACAGTGTCTTTTGCAGAACAGGAATTTAAATTTTCCCTCTGGCTTATTGAAAGGCACTTGACAAAATTGAATATAATTAAAATGTAAAATGTGGCAATTTATTATATATATGATCTCATTACAGTGTTTCAGTCAATGACTGACTACATATATGATGATGTTCCCATATTGCCTCATGGTGCAGTCTCCTTAGTGTGAATAAGTGTACCCTGTGATATTTACACAGGGACAAAATTGTTTAACAACACAGTTCTCAGAACGTATCTTCATCATTAACGTATGCACAACTTTACATGGTAAAATGGTTATACTTAATCAAATTAACAGATCTGCTTCCCATAACTATCTCGTTTTCTTTTGAGAGACTACACTGTTGGCATTTCTCTATATTCACAGTAATACAGAGTCATGCTGTAGCTCCCTGGGCTTTTTTATTCTGCATAATTGTAACATTTTTCCTTTTGCACAACATACCAAGATGTCTCTGATTGCCCTCTCCTATCACCTCTGCTCTACTCTCTGCTTTTATATATCGAACATTTTAAAGTTCTATGTAAGTGATATTGTGCAGTGTTTTTCTGTGTTCCCTTTATTGCACTTATCATAATTGATTTCCAAGTCCATGCATATTTTCAGATCAAAATTGCCCTCTCTTTTAATCTATGCGCTGCCCCCAAAGTGAGCCAACCTCTCATTTTCAAGGGTAAATCATATATATCATTTATTCTTTATTATATATACATTGAATGATACTTAGGCTATTTCATAGTTAGGTGACTGTGAATTGTGTAAGAATGGACACATTGGTGGACACATATCTTTGAGGTACTGATTTGATTCTTTTTGAGAACATTTCCAGAAGAAGGATTGAGTGATCATACAGAGGTTCATTTTTGTAGCAATATTCATAACTTTTGATAGATGTAAATCAGCTTACTATCCCCTCTGCCATTTCTAAGTGTCCTTTACCTTCACATCCTTGACAACATTTTTGTCCTTGTTTAGAAACTGTCATCATGCACAAGCTCATGCTTCATTTTGGCTTGCACTCTCCTGATGAGGAGTGACTTTATTTTTCTGGGTTTTGGTCAACTGTTTATTTTTTGGAATAATATTATTCAAATCTTTGGGGTCCATTGATCTTCTTCCTCCTCCTCCTCCTCCTCCTCTTCCTCCTCCTCCTCTTCCTCCTCGTCTTCTTCTTCTTCCCTCCTTCCGTCTACATGACATTCGAGTTGTCTGAATTCTCATTCCTTCTGTGTTCTAAATATTAACTCTGCATCAGAAATACCACTTGCAAATATTGTCTCCCATCACCTAAGTTTCTCTTTTATTTGAATTTGCTGTTGCTGCTGCTGCTGTACAGAAATGTGTGATGTAGTTCAACATGATTATTTTTACTTTCATTTTTGGATTTGATATGCTGCTCACAAACTCATTAGCAAAACCAATGGAACATTTCCTTGTGTTTTCTATAACTCTTACGGTTTCACAAGTTAGATGTAAATCTCTAACTCCTCTTCACTGAACATTTTTTCTTTTATTTCATTTTTGATTATAAAATAAAATGAACTGATTCAACAGAAATATATGACAGTGGTTAACGCTCATTAACTGGTAAATAAAAATCCCAAGGTTAATAAAAAAGTAAAAGGAAATCTCTGTCAGTGTCATTAAAGTACAGGTAAGGAATTTTTAAGTAGCATATTTAATGATAAAGTGAAAATTAATTAGTAAAAACAAAGAAGCCACTAAAGTGTTCTTACTAAGATCAGAACAATAACAGAATCATAATTCTTTCTAATTTTTTAACACATGGCTAGGCTAGAATTTCTAACCCAGGTAAAATGTTAATTATTTTTATTAGATGCTTGATTTATTTACATTTCAAATGTTATTCCCTTTCCTCATTTCCTCTCGGAAAGCTCCCTATCCCATTCCCCTTCCCCCTGCTCACCAACCCTCCCACTCCCCCTTCCCTGTCCTGGCATTCCCCTACACTGGGGTATTGAGCCTTCACAGGACCAAAGGGCTCTCTTCTCATTGATGTCTGACAAGTCCATCCTCTGCTACATGGCTGGAGCCCTGGGTTTGGCTAAGTGTTTATCTATCTTATTGGTTTTCTCAAAGAACCAGCTCCTGGTTTGGTTGATTCTTTGTATAGTTCTTTTTTTGTTTCTACTTGGTTGATTTCAGCCCTGATTTTGATTATTTCTTGTTGTTTACTCCTTTTTGGTGTATTTGCTTCTTTTTGTTCTAAAGCTATGTGCTGTTAAGCTGCTAGTGTATGCTCTCTCCAGTTTCTTTTCGGAGGTACTCATAGCTATGAGTTTTCCTCTTATCACTGCTTTCATTATGTCCCCTAACTTTGGGTACGCTGTGGCTTCATTTTCATTAAATTCTAAAAAGTTTTTAATTTCTTCTTTATTTCTTTCTTGACCAAGTTATCATTGAGTAGAGTGTTGTTCAGCTTCTACGTGTATGTGGGCTTTCTATTGTTTTTGTTGCTTTTGAAGACCAGCCTTAGTCCCTGGTGATCTGATAGGATGCATGAGATTATTTCAATCTTCTTATATCTGTTGGAGCCTGTTTTGTGACTGATTATATGGTCAGTTTTGGAGAAAAGACTGTGAGGTGCCGAGAAGAAGTTATATTCATTTGTTTTAGGATGAAATGTTCTATAAAGATCTGTTAAATACATTTAGTCATATGACATGTTTTGGTCTTTGTACTTGAAAAATCATTTTATGCATGTATCTCATACGTGAGTTCTTAATCCTCTTTCAAACATAAGCCTTCACTTTGGTGTTTAATATGCATTTAGCATCATATTTAAATTACCATGTTTGACAGGTAGATAAAACCCTGGGTGACAAAGTTATGACAAGACACTAAGCACTAAGGAGAAGCTAAATACAAAAGATATTGAGCCAAAACTCCACACCTTCATCAAGATGTGAGTTGGGATATATGTGTAAATTTATAATTAATTATGGACAGAGAAGCAACAAATGTACAATAGGCACTCGTTGGACTTGTCCTCCAGAGCCATGCCTATGAGGTCAGAGGAAAAGGACATTCCCAGTGAAATAGATTTTAGATTCCTAGATGAAGGCACCTTTAAATAAGAATGTGTACTTATGGAACTTCTCAAAGCTTTAGTTTACAAATTTATCTTATGACTCTCTCCCCCGCGATGCACCATCAGTTCACTCTGTCTGACAAGCAATAGGAAGTACAGCTTGTGGGATCAGGTTTAATCAACCCTCAGATACGAGGGTGCTGGAATTATTTATCTAAGTAACAATATTTATACAATATTTACTTTGTACCAGATATTATTTTAGGCAATTTGTGAGCATCATCAAATTAATAGTCAAAACATTGTGAGGGAAAGGAATTGGCTATCCCAGTTTCGCAGACATTGAAAAAGTACATGAAGTTTACATTTTTTTCAGTGCCATTCACCTATAAACAAAAGCCAAGTTTTCTACCCAGGCACCTGGCTTAAGAATCCAAGTTCTTCACCTGTAACCAATTCTAGCCTTGACTCCTAGTGCTAAAATACTATTGTCTTTCCAGCTAAATATGATCTATTTTTTAAGAAGTCACTGTCAAGGAAAATATTGATCATTACTTTAATTCATCTTATAACTCTATTAATCATGTTACATATAGGGAGTACTAAGAGAAAGGAAAAAAATACACTTGAATCTCAAAGGTCTAAGGCCAACAGAACAGGCTTGTGGGAGGAGCCAAACAAAGCTTTCTTGAGAAGACTTTGGTTACCAAGTGTTTGTCTTCCTGTTAATTGCTTAGACATCAAAGCAAATGCAGACATAGTGTCTTCCATTCTTTGTTGCCACAGACCTAAGTGAAGAGATTGTTGAGGCTGGAAGTAAGTAAGGGAATTTTAAATGTTCTAGATCTTGAAAGCCAGTTGTGGTCTGTTTCTCCCTTTGCCTGTTTCTTCTACTATTGAGGAGTCAGTTTTCCTATTCTTTGGAAGAATGACTAACTCATAAAACAGAGTGAACAGTTTTTTTGTTGATATAGAAAGATTTTGAGGGTGACAGTTTGAACACATAGGTTTGGTTGGCCTGGACCTTGCTATATAGACTGCGAAGCCCTCAAATTCAAAGATTTGCTGTCCTCTGCTTCCCACATGCTTGGATTAAAGGCTCTACCACATCCAGCAAATAGGAAGATTGTGTAACAAGGGCTCTGCATTTGAGTTAACAACTGTGGTCAACAAACTCTTGTAGGTACTGAGTTCTTTTAGTGTTTTCCTCTTATTCCATATCTCTAGACAAGCAGTGGTTACTGGAAAGCTTGCAAATGATTCAAACTCGCTCTACAATAGGACCTTCATATCCAAAATATAGTTGACTTTGAAGGTACAGTGTCAGTGAGTTTCATTGAATTGTAGCGAAGTCTTGAGTTGGAGTGTATCAGGTTTCCTCAGTGCCTAAGGTCATCATTTTATCCTAATCACTTAAGTTCTGTATCAAATAAACACAACCCATCTGTTTTCTAGGCTGCTGCTATATAACTCTCCAATTTCTGCAGTGATTGGAAAAATAACATCACAGAGAGTTACTTTTCATGGATGGATTACCAGGAAAAATTTTGTCCATTTCTTGCTTCATGAAAATAACCAGTGAAAATAACCTATTACTCCAGACTATTTTTTTAAACAGAAAGACCTTAAAACAAAAGTACACAGAGATTCTGTAGGAAATGAGCTGAAATAGAGGAACAAGGCCTGTCCAATCCATAGGGACAACTTCAGACACTGGATTAGCTTTGATGAGAACCATTCGCATTGCCTCTATTATCCAAGCAAACCATGGGCAAAGGTATTGCACTGATACAGCTTGTGTGTCTATCTGCTGCCTTTCATCCTCTGTGTTCTAGCCAGGATTAGCTGAAAGCCACTTAAGGTGTTTAACAAGGAAGCTCTGTCTTATCACTCAACCTCTCAGTGGCAATACTGTGACGGGATCAAAACTACTTCAAAGCTTTGTCAAAGAGCTGTTTCTAGGACATGTAGTGATTGATTTGAAATAGCATGATGAGATAGATACCTCTAAGATTCTTAGAGATGACAGAGTGTTTTTGAAGCTTTGTGAATTATGATGAAGTCCCCTGTCAAGAATGGCTAAGAGCCTGCACACAGAAGCTCACTGCATCACTGTTGGGAATACATCTTGCAATTGTTTTTTTGAGTAGCTGTTTGGCAACAGGACGTGACAGTATCTGTTCATATACAAAGAAACAAAGTGATCATTGTGTGTATACTGTGCTTGTTAGCCAGAAAGCATCATGTCATCTCAAAGAGAATATTATTGAGGGCCAGGTGGGATTTAATTTCATTTCCATATACATAGGTTGGCTATATCTCTTCATTGTGTTTAAGGTGATTAATGGCTTACAGCAAGGCTTAGTGAAAGGATGACAAAGACAACTGCTGAATATCATTATTGACTTGAAATGGCAGCAATATAGTCTCATTGTTGCTGTCCTCAAAATAAATTTCCCAGACCAAAAAAAAAAAAAGTAGTCTGTGTCTTAACATTCCTATGTAACCACTTCATTGGCACAGAAAACCTGCTTTGCCAGGATTCAGTCTTTTAATGTTTGCTTTGCTCTCTCTCATGTGAACAGAACAAGAGATATTTGCCTTTAAAAAAAAAAAAAAACAAAATATGCTATTCCCAAACGAGATGGGTTTCTACTTCCCTAACTAGATCAATTCATAAAAGTGGACTCCTCCCTTACCCTTCCCTAAACTACGAGTTCAGACAATAGAACAAGTACCCCCATCCATAAAAGAAACTTTAACTAAAGCTCAAAGCACACATTGTACCTAACACAATAATTGTGGGTGACTTCAACACTCCATTCCCCTCTGTGGACAGATCAGGAAAACAGAAACTAAACAGGGACACCAGGAAACTAAAACTTTGGACCAATTGGATTTAACATATATATATATATATATATATATATATATATATATATATATATGTATGTATATATATATATATATATATATGTATACATATATATATATATATATATATATGTTAAATATACCTTTTTCTCAGCACCTCATGGTACCTTCTCCAAAACTGACCATATAATTGGTCACAAGACAGACCTCAACAGATATAAGAGGGTCGAACTAATCCCATGCCTCCTATCAGATCACCATGGAGTAAGAGTGGTCTTCAATAGCAACAAAAACAACAGAAAGCCCACATACACATGGATGCTGAACAATACTCTACTCAATAATACCTTGGTCAAGGGATAAAGAAAGAAAGAAATCAAAGCCTTTTTCGAATTTAATGAAAGTGAAGGCACAGCATACTCAAATTTATGGGACACAATGAAAGCAGTGCTAAGAGGAAAATACAGAGCCCTGAGTGCTTCCAAAAAGAAATTGGAGAGAGCATACACTAGCAGCTTAATGGCACACCTTAAAGCCCTGGAACAAAAAGAAGCTAATTTACCCAAGAGGGGTAGAAGACAGGAAATCATCAAACTCAGCGCTGAAATCAAAGAGAACCATACAAAGAATCAACAAAACCAGGAGCTGGTTCTTTGAAAAAATCACCAAGATAGATAAACCCTTAGCCATATTAATCAGAGGGCACAGAGACAGTATCCAAATTAACAAAATTAGAAATGAAAAGGGAGCTATAACAACAGAAACTGAGGAAATTAAAAAAATCATCAGATCCTACTACAGAAACCTATATTGAACACAACTGGAGAATCTGTAGGAAATGGACAATTTCCTAGACAGATACAAAATACCAAAATTAAATCAGGATCAAATAGATCATCTAAACAGTCCCATAACCCCTAAAGAAAGAGAAGTGGTCATTGAAAGTCTTCCAACCAAAAAAAGCACAGTACCAAATGGTTTTAGTGCAGAATTCTATCAGACCTTCAAAGAAGACCTAACATCAATACTCTTGAAACTATTCCACAAGATAGAAACAGAAGGAACACTACCCAACTTGTTCTATGAAGCCACAATTACACTGATACCAAAACCATACAAAGATCCAAAGAAAGAGAACTTCAGACCAATTTCCCTAAGGAATATCGATGCAAAAATACTCAATAAAATTCTTGCCAACCAAATCCAAGAACACATCAAAACGATCATCCAGCATGATCAAGCAGGTTTCATCCCAGAGATGCAGGGATGGTTCAATATAAGGAAATCCATCAATGTAATCCACTACATAAACAAACTCAAAGAAAAAAACCACATGGTCATCTCATTAGATGCTAAAAAATCTTTTGACAAAATTCAGCATCCTTTCATGCTAAAAGTCTTGGAAAGAACAGGAATTCAAGACACATACCTAAACATAGTAAAATCAAGATACAGCAAACCAGTAGCCAACATCAAACTAAAAGGAGAGAAGCTTGAAGCAATCCCACTAAAATCAGGGACTAGACAAGGCTGCCCCCTCTCTCCATATCTTTTTAAGATAGTACTTGAAGTTCTAGCTAGAGCAATTAGACAACATAAGGAGGTCAAAGGGATATAAATTGAGAAGGAAGAAGTCAAACTATCACTATTTGCAGATAATATGATAGTATACTTAAGTGACCCAAAAACCTCCACCAGAGAACTCTTACAGCTGATAAACAACTTTAGCAAGGTGGCTGGATCAACTCAAAAAATCAACTCAAGAAAATCAGTAGCCTTCCTATACTAAAAGAATAAGCAGGCTGAGAAGGAAATTAGAAAAATAACAACTTTCCCAATAGCCACAAACAATATAAAGTGTCTTGGTGTGACTCTAACCAAACAAGTAAAAGATCTGTATGACAAGAACTTCAGGTCTCTGAAAAAGGAAACTGAAGAAGACCTCAGAAAATGAAAAATCTTCCATGCCCGTGGATTGGCAGGATTAATGTAGTAAAAATGGCGATCTTACCAAAAGCAATATACACATTCAATGTAATCTCCATCAAAATCTAACTCAGTTCTTCATAGAGTTAGAAAGAGCAATTCTCAAATTCATCTGGAATAATAAAAAAGGCAGGATAGCTAAAATTATTCTCAACAGTAAAATAACTTCTGGGGGAATCAGTATCCTGGACCTCAAGCACTACTATAGAGCAATACTGTTAAAAACTGCATGGTATTGGTACAGTGACAGGCAGGTAGATCAATGGAATAGAATTGAAAACCCAGAAATGAACCCACACACCTATGGTCACTCGATCTTCAACAAAGGAGCTAAAACCATATAGTGGAAAAAAGATAGTGTTTTCAACAAATGGTGTTGTTTCAACTGGTGGTCAGCATGCAAAAGAATGCAAATCAATCCATTCTTATCTCATTGTACTAAGATCAACTCCAAGTGGACCAAGGACCTCCACATAAAACCAGATACACTGAAACTAATAGAAAAGAAACTGGGGAAGACCCTTGAGGACATGGGCACAGGGGAAAAGTTTCTGAACAGAATACCAATAGCTTATGCTCTAAGATCAAGAATTGATAAATAGGGCCTCATAAAATTACAAAGTTTCTGGAAGGCAAAGGACACTGTCAAAGACAAAATGGCAACCAACAAATTGGGAAAAGATCTTCACCAACCCTACATCTGAAAGAGGGCTAATATCCAATATATACAAAGAAGGTAGACTCCAGAGAGCCAAATAACCCTATTAAAAAATGGGGTACAGAGCTAAACAAAAAATTTTAACCTGAAGAATTTCAAATGGCTGAGAGCCACTTGAGCACCTTATGAAATGTTAAACATCATTAATCATTAGGGAAATGCAAATCAAAACAACCCTGAGATTTCACCTCACACCAGTCTGAATGGCTAAGATTAAAAACTCAGGAGATAGTATGTATTGGTGAGGATGTGGAGAAAGAGGAACACTCCTCCACTGCTGGTGGGAATGCAAGTTGGTACAACTACTCTGGAAATCAGTCCCTCAGCAAACTGGGCATGACACTTCCAGAGAACCCTGTTATACCATTCCTAGGCATATGCCCAGAGGATTCCCTGGCATGCAATAAGGACACATGCTCCACTATGTTCATAGAAGCCTTATTTATAATAGCCACAAGCTGGATAGAACCCAGATGTCCCTCACTGGAGGAATGGATACAGTAAACGTGGTATATTTACACAATGGAAAACTACTCAGCAATTATAAACAATAAATTCATGAACTTTTTAGGCAAATGTTTGGAACAGGAAAATATCATCCTAAGTGAGGTAACTCAATCACAAAATAATACACATGTAATGCAGTTACTGACAAGTGGATATTAATTAGCCCAGAAGCTCGGAATGCTCAAGACACAATTAACATATCAAATGATGCCCAAGAAGAAGGAAGGAGAGGGCCCTGGTCCTGCAAAGGCTTGATGCAGCATTGTAGGGGATTACCAAGACAGAGAAATGGGAAGGTGTGATTGGGGAATGGGCGAAAGAGGGCTTATGGGACATATGGAGAGGGGGGAACTGGTAAAGGGGAAAGCATTTGGAATGTAAACAAAGAATATAGAAAAAAAGTGGACTCCTCCCTTACCCTTCCCTAAACTAAGAGTTCAGACAATAGAGCAGGCATGTTCTTTCTTTTTTGCTTGGTAAAAGCATAAAGTCTATAAACATAATGAGCTATTTAACTCTGGAGTTCTACCCCAATCATCTGTAATGCAAGAGTACAAGTAGTTGTACTTGTTAGCCAAAACCCAAGCTCTAAAGCTACAAAGACAAAGTCATAAAGAAACTAAGGAAACAGCATAGGGTTATACCCCTGCATTGCCCATTGCAGGCCAGGCTGAAATCTTGTTGTTCAACATGTGGTTCAGCAGCAGCATCTTCTAAGAGCTTGTTGTACATCCATTATAGCAGGCCACACTCAGGCCTAATTACCTTAATATGATTCTAGGGAAATCCTATGCACTTCAGAATGTGAGAAGATAAGTTGAGTCTCATGGTAGGGACTGTAGCATAAAACTCCAAATCCACAGACTGCTGAGGCTATAGAGTGAGTTTAAGGGCAGAATAGTACACTTGGCAAGAGTTTGACTCTTAAAGTGGAAAGGGGGCTAGGGATGCAGTTCAGGGCTAGAGTTCTTGTTTAGCATGCTCAGGGCACTAGGTTTAATCTCTACTGCTGCATATACACAAAGGACTTACCTCTAAAACTTTGTTTTTTCCTGATTGAATTCTCACAGCATGTTTTTAATGGATGGTTCTATGACTCACTTTTCCTAAGTGATAATTCTTATAATTGGTATGATTATTTATTCAAACCTAGAGGCTAAATAAACACTTTCCTGTGTTCTACCCTGTCCCTATGTGTGCATATGGATAACAATGGTGGTGACATTGGGCTCCATTAAACTGGGGATGATTTCACAGCTCAGTTCCTACCAGCTGCTGGAAAAGAGCATTTTACCTAGCCAGGTGTCCTGAGAAAGAAAATGCTGTCATTATTTTTAGTCACACCTCTATTTTGAACCAAGTGCTATTGAATTCTTTTAATTTGCAATCCAAACTATTCACATGATTTGCATAGTAACAACCCTTAGAGAAACTCCGCCTCAGTGTTGAAAGTTTGCCATGAAGGTAAATGTTCCAAAGGCATCACTGAATCCCAAAGCAAGGCCAGAAGTGGAAATGATAAAGAAAATTAATACCAGTAGCACTTTAGAATTATTTTATAGTCCCTTAGGCTGGAAGTACTCATTACTATGTTTAATTTCTTAATTTAAGAAATTTTTATAAAACCACAAATTTCTTAAAAGTAGCTTATTTTTCTAATTATAACTCACGTGCTTTCAAAAATGGCCAAGCATGAAATAGTGGAGATTAATGTTTCCTTCAACAAATCACTGGGGGATATAAAACAAGTGCCACTAACCAACAGACAGGAACTTTAACAAGGCACTCAGACCAAACACTTGGCAACCTGGCCAAATGTGCCAGTTGACGAAAATTAATCACCACCCTGCACGGATGTGACAGCTTGTGTGTCGAAAAGTCAAGTTGACTGAGTATGAGCTCGCAGCGATCTTGGTACCAGAAGACTGCTCACCCAGAAAGGAAATTTTTGTTTTGCTGAGGTGCACCAGGTTTCCATGGGAAGAAGACATGAATGGACTTGTGAAGAAGAGGCAAATGTGAGGCTTCTATTCACCAAAATAAAATATTCCAACTTGCCAAAATTTCAGAATAGATAAACGTTAATTAGAAATTGACTGAAGAGATCATTGTTCTTATGAAGGGGATAGACGTAGAAAAGAAAGGAAGGGCTCAAAGAAATGATAAAAAAACACAAAAGATTTTGTAGAAAGACATGTCAAAACCTGCTATTTTATAACCATATTAAAATATAGTTAAACCATTAAGCCGTGTATGGGGATTATGTTCCAGCCATATAATATAAGTTATTAAAGAAAAATCCCAGCGTCCCGGGCAGGATACTTCCATAAACTTGTTTATTGGTCAGGTGGGTCTCGTACACCTCTAATATAATAGAGACTTTGGCTGTTGCTCTTTTCTGCTTATTAGAACCTGGTGATAAGAACTTTTAGCTCAGTAGTTTTTATTCTGTGGGACATGATCTCTTTGGGGATTGAAGAACCTTTCACAGTGGCTGCCTCAGACCACCAAAAAACACAGATATTTCAATTATGATTCAACAACAATAGCAAAGTTATAGTTTTGAAATAGCAGTAAAGATAATTTTATGACTGTGGGTCACTAAAACATTAAAGGACCATAGCTTTAGGATGGTTGAAAACAACTGTTCTAGTTGAGTTTTGTACTCACCTAGAAGTGTCTTCCATGTTGGCTAGGTTACAAAGTTCTGGAAGATGTAATGCAGTTGGTGTGAAAGAGAGAAGACATCAGTAGTCTTATTTAGCCATGAACCTTTCCATCTATAATAACGTGCAATCCAGTTAGAAAGGCACATTAGTACAACAATGGTATGAACATTGTAAGGGTAACCAACTAATTTCTCATTGATTATAAGGCTTGCTACATCCTAGGAAATACATGCCTAGTATTGTAAAATGGCCAAGAACTGACAACTGTGGATGTCATAATAGGTTCTAGGAGAGAACCTATTATTTTTCTAATGGACATAGTAGCAACATACCTTCTAAATACTTATCCTACTCATAGATTAGTGAAGCCTTCAGATATCTTCATAGAATCTTCTCTTTACAATAGATGACAGCAAAACAAGAGACTCAAATAGTCAAAAGATCAAAATGTAAATAATTAGTAACTTTGGTGAGCTTTTCCTCAAATATCACATCTACATCACACACACACACACACACACACACACACACACACACAACCACGACCACCACCACCAAAGATCAGGGAAGGTCATGGAACAATTTGAAATACTGTAAGAACCTCAGATTGAGGAGGACTGCTGGGAATTTGTGTCTTTTAGGCATTTTATAATGGGTAGACTCATGACCTTGTTCTATCTGTGGTCACCCACACTAGAATAGGCCAATCAACATTTCATCCTAAAAGGGTAAAAGGATGGTTACCCCTTCCCCCTGGTTGCTGAGAAAAGCACTATCACTTTCTTCAGTGCTTTAGCAGTGTAATCAATCAATGATAAGTTGTCCATGCTCTAGCAAATAATACCCCACCTACACTCACAGAGGCAACCTTTTAAAACTCAGTGGGGTTGATCAAGCATATAAAGAAGACATGGTAATAGGAAGGGGGTTTTCATTATCAATCTCCTCCTTCCCTGTGTGTGTATGTGTGTGTGTGTGTGTGTGTGTGTGTGTGTGTGTGTGTGTGTAATATTCTATACTCATGTTTTTAAGAATTTGTTTCTTTAATAACTTTGAAGTTATTGGTTCATTTTATCTAAATTGTCAAACTTCAAGGGGTGAGTTTAACTTATAATACTGTCAGTTCTTTCAATATCTGTCAGATCTGTAGGAGTTATTTTTTTTCCAGCATTGATATATTTGTACCACAATATCTAGGGTTTCTGTATATATGAATTCAATCAGCCTTGAGTTCTTTGAGAGAACAAAAATGCTGAAAAGCTCCAGAAATTTGCCAAAATAACTATTTGAATTTGCCACCAGTAGATTCTATATGAATTCAAGTGAATGAAGTGATGTGTGGCCAGTTGTGCTGGGCCCTCCCACTCTTACAGTCAGATGTCCTTTCCAGTACTCACTGAATGATCACTGTTTACCTTGCATCTTGTTGGTGTACTTTAAAAATTATATTCAGACAATTTTCTTGTTAATATTCCTGAAACAACACAATGTAACAATTATTTACATATTATTGAGATTATATTCAACATCATAAATAATATAGAGATGAGTTAACGTATACAGTATTTATATACAGATTATATCCAAGTACAATGTCAACCTAAGAAACACTAAGAATCTCTGGGGCTTGAGTAAACATTTGTCCATAAAGGACATTGAAATAAATCCTTCTGGGAACCCCTAGGATGACTAATTTGTATCCTTTTCTTTTTGGAATCAATCTGGCTTAATGGTTTATTAATTTTATTAATCTTCTCAAAGGACCAACTATGAATTTCATTCTTTTTTTTCTGTTTATTATATTAATTTCCATCCTGACCTGTATTGTTTCTTCTCCTCTTCTCACTTAGGATCTAATTTGCTCTTTTTTTCCTAGACTCAAAAATAATCGAGTTGAACTCTTCTCAGTCTGTGCTTACAACTATCTCTCAATTTCATTCTTTAGAAAATGTCTACAGTTTTTGGTTTATTGTTTTAGTACTTCTAAGAAGTTTTTTTAAAATGTCTTCCCTCACCCAACAGTCTACTTGAAAGTATATTATTTAATCCCTACTATCAAGATATTTCTCAGATCTTTTTGTTACTTGGATTCTGAAATTTTTATCATGTCTGTAAAGCATAATTTTTATTTCTATTTTTTAATTATTGAAACATGCTTTATAGTGTAGAATGATTCTAGAAACTTTTGTATGTGAACATAAAAAGAAAACTACAGTACTTGGCCTATAGAGAAAGACTCAGTGGTTAAGAGTATTTATTGCTCTTTTAGAGGAGCAGGATTCAATGCCTAGCACACACGTGGTGGCTCAGAACAATCTGTAATTGCAGTTCCCATGGATCCAAATCCTTCTCTGGCCTCTTTGCGCATAAAACATGCATGTAATGTTCATATAGCATATAAGCCATTCATATACATAAGAGTAAATTAAAGTATAACACTCATCTATAAGAAATCTCAAAAGTAAAAATAAATGAATTGAAAAATAGTGTGTATTATACTCCCATGTGAGACAGATTGCTCTTTGAATGTCAACTGGGTTTTGTATCCTGCCCATACCTTTACTAATTTTCTATGTGTTTATTCTGTTTTTTAAACTATATTTGAATCTCAGTATAATTATGGAACTGTCCTCTTTGAAAAATCTAAGATTTTATTCCATATACTTTAAATATATATTATTAGACATACATTTATCTCAGTTTATAATTGCCTACTTTATTATTGTGAAGTAACCCTCTCTATTGGTTATTTTTTTTCTAACATCTGCTTTCCTCATGTTAGGGCTTTCATTTATCTGTAACATAACTTTTTGTTTATTAGATGAATTAAAGGTTAGCCTGTTGCAGTATTAACAAAAATAGAAATTAGTGAGATCAGCATAAAAATATCATGTCTACTCTCTTTCCTTATTACTTTTTAGCATTTGTTCTAAATGAGATATACTAGTCATTGTTAATTTTTTTGTTTGTTTGTTTGTTTGTTTTTTCTGAGACAGGGTTTCTCTTTGTAGTCCTGGCTGTCCTGGAACTCACTCTGTAGACCAGGCTGGCTTCAAACTCAGAAATCCACCTGCCTCTGCCTCCCAAGGGCTGGGATTATAGGGGTGCGCCACCACACCCGGCTCATTATTGATGTTTTTAATGGTTCATTTTATAAGTTTTCTGTTTCTCTTTAGTTATGAGCACCATATAATTGTGTCTAGTTCTTTTAAAGCAAGTATACAATCTCTTTTTTCTATGTGGATATGTACACATGCGTGTGCTCTGATGTAGTTTTAGGCTTGAAGTCATGTGTACTGAACTTATCACAATTAGCTACCATAGCACTTTCCCTTACAGAACATAAAGCTTAAAGCCAGGGGCATAGCTCGTGCAAGGCCCTGGGTTCAATTCCTAAAATACAAGGAAGACAGAAAGGCAAACACAGCGGAAGGAAGCTGACTTGGGTGTCGCTGTCCCCTTCCAGCCTTTCCACTACCGTGGTCACACATTTCTACTCATCATATTGTTCTGATTTCTGCTTTAGTCTATATGTTCTTAAGAAGTTCATGTCATGAACTGCATATTCTCCTCTATGTGTATACAGTTTTAGCATCATTGTGAAATGTTTTGCACAGGCAATGGCGATTGTCTTTATCTTAACAACTAGGGGGTCCCTTGTGGGATGAGTCACTTCTAACTTTTGTTCTCAAATCAGCAATGTAGGAACCAAATTTGTGTCGTAATTTCTGAAAGTCACTGTTTTTGCAAGACATGTTTCTACAACATATCCTTAATAGAAGAAAACATGCCTCACAGAACAAAAACAATCACACAACTTTGGCTGTTTTATGCCTTCGTGTTTCTTCTCCTCACAGCCAGCCTCTTAAGATGATTGCTGCTTCTCAATTCAACAGCTTCGGGCTTTTCTCTCGGAAAAACCTCTCTCGTTTGTAGTTCCTAGTTAGTGTCTGCTCCCAGTTATCTTTCTGTATGTCCCTACTGTAACTCAGCAGCAGTTTAAACACTTTCTTTCTCCTGCTTCTCCATAGGACATTGATTCCTACTTTTAGTCTTCTTTGCTGACAGAACATTTGTTTGAATGTGCTGTGGGTTGTGGTTACCCTCTTAGGGTATTGGCCAGCTTCCCACCTGTGCATCTTGAATTGAGGATGAAATGTCCTGCTGTTTCCCAGCTGGACCTCTGCAGCCTAATTGTCTGGCTGTGAATGTTGGCACTTAGCTATTCCTGTGACCAAAACCTGCCACCCAAGCCATAATGCAAGTGTATTATCTGCTTCAGGAACTAAGAAGAGACGTATGTGAATGAACTGCACACAGTGTACACACACAGTGCCTCACCCAAGAGCCTGATAGATGTTATTGTTTATTGATAAGACATACAATAAGAAACTTCACAAGCAATTTCTTTGCCCACATTCATTGCTCTTATTATTTTTCTGATACTTAAAAATTTGTTCTCAATATTCTATGTATACCCAAACAATGGAAGAGTTTGTTTAAAAAAGTTCATATCACTAAATATATTAAATACTAGTAGATTGTTCCTACTAGAGAGAGCCCTATAGCTAAATTACTTCAACTAGTTTGATATAGTATATTCCAGAGGCAAATATCTTAGGTTGTCAACATAATATATTCTCTAGTTATTGGTCTTATTTTTATGTATTTTGCTGGTATCACTGAATTAAAGCTTTAAATGTAGAACTTGTGTGCACTGCTTACAAATTTTATCATGTAATTGTTAGTATATATTTATGTAAAACATATTTTACTTAATTACATTTTATTTTGTGTGCACATGTGTCTGTGAGTGTGTGTGTGTGTGTGTGTGTGTGTTGTGTGAGTGTGTGTGTGTGCATACACGAGTATGTGTTCAGATAGATGCATCTGCTCTGTGACTGGCTTGTGAGGTCATAGGGCCACCTGGACTGGTTCTCCCTACATTGTATCTTTCCCAGGGCTGGACCTCAGGTGGCACACATGTTTACTCACTGAGGCATGTCACTGACCTGAATGAAGTATCAACACAATCAAATATAAAATGATTGTAAATGCCAGTTTCTCTAGAAGGTGCTATGCAGCTTGGCATTCCTGGTGGAATTTTTGCACAGAATAGTGTACTTCACATAGAAAATGATAAAAGTTGTTTCAAAGGTAGTTTTGAGCACTGGGAGGATTGAGGCTTCATTTTGTATTAAAGATCACAGGAATTATACTGTCTGCCATAGCAGTGCTACTAGAACTGTACCCTAACCTGAAGGCATGGCCAGAAAGACATTGTTCACCTCAAGATCAATGAATGCTGCAATCTATAACCTCAGGCAGGCAAAGCACCTTCACCTCCATAAGGGGCAGATGGGACTTTGCCCTCAGGGTAAGGCCACACAACACATTGTCTGCTTGTCACCTGTTTCTTCAAGGAAGGAAGACAACCACTGAAAATGCTTCTGCATTGCTGTAGGTAGACGAGCACCTCTATCTTTCTCCGTGATCCACCTTTTTGTTTTGATATTAGAAAGCTGCCAACTGCACTATACCTACGAAATTTTCAGAAGTCAGTAGGCCACGTTTGTAAAACTGTGGTGGTTTATATATGCTTGGCCCAGGGAGTGGCACTATTAGGATCTGTGGCCTTATTGGAATAGGTGTGGCCTTGTTTGGAAGAAATGGGTCATTGTAGGGGTGGGCTTTGAGAGCTTCCTCCTAGCCATGCGAGTAGCCAGTCTGCTCCTGGCTTCCTCTCAATGAAGATGGAGAACTCTCAGCATCCACGACCATGCCTGCCTGGACGCTGCCATGCTCCCACCTTGATGATAATGGACTGGACCTCTGAACCTGTACGCCAGCCCCAATTAGATGTTGTCCTTTAAAAGAGTTACCTTGGTCACTGTGTCTCTTCACAGCAATGGAAACCCTAACTAAGACACTGACCCACCTTCAGAGACAGCCATATTTGTCCTTGGCATTGAAGTTATACACTCCAGTGAATTCAATTCCTAAGTTCTGTGTGTAATTAATTCCAAGTCGGGGAAGCATGAACATTGGGACACAAACCATCCAAACCTAGATGGAAGGGTAGGCATGTGCTTGCCTATCTTCCTATAACTGGTCAGCTCAGTTTCATCACACCAGAGTCGTGCTCATCTATTTAATGTATTCCATTTGTTGGTTCACAGCTATAGCGGCGATGTTTAGAAGTGGCCCCAGAGATGATTTTGCCCGTAAAGCTGAGATAACAGGCTAAGGGCCCTTTTAAACGTTTGTGCATCCCTCGCCTGCTGCCTGTGCCCTGGACTACCTGACCCTACCTGCCCTTGGGAGTTAGAGGTGAGGTAGTGAGTGAGGAATGATACTCTGGGAGTAGATGAGAAACACAGCAGCAAGCTCATCTGAGCACTGCTGTAAGCTCTTTAATACCCTCTACCGGCTCACCACTGGTCCCAAGAAAGCATCTCTCTTAAACAGCAGTTCCAGATTGTCTGGCATTGTCTGCACCAGCAATCCTCAGTCTCTCAGACAGTCCTCAATTAGGTCCTCCTGCAGGAGATGCTTTTGCAGCTGTGCACACTACCCCCCCCAGTACGCTCCCCGATATTTGTATAGAGGTGGTTCCATTGTTCCTGCTACACTAGCCCAGAAAAGTTAGATTTAACTAGGGGGTAGGGGCTACCTAACTTTGTTTTAGAGTATTTATACAAATAATGTTGGTTTGGATATGAATTCCAGTATTCCCTAAAGCTCAATCTAGCCAGTCAGGGCCTTTCTCATTGCCAGACTATTTAGCCCATTGTATAGAGGATGCTGTTGAATACTGTGTGCCTGAGAGCCAGAGGACTATCACTTCTTTAGGAATGAGCTCTTCAGTCACTGTTCTATTAGGGTGGGGAAAGCAATCGGAGTCAGCTTTTGGATTGATTGTTTTCCCAACACAATTCTGGCCAGTGAGCCCCTCCCCCTTTTAATTCTCTAAGGAGGTAAGGATTTTTCTAAAATTACAAACATTTTCTCTAAAAATCCACCCAATATTTACTTTGATAACTCATTACATAGTCAGTAGCCCTAATTAACTGTCCTTTAAAATTCTCTTAAAAATTTTCTTTTGTGTATTGAATTCATGAAATTTCTCTTAGTCTCCCATGATAATTGCAAGTCTTGGGAATAATGATTTGAGAGTCTTTGAAGAACACCATTTTTACGAATTGTGGTGATGTTTTATGCTGATATCTTGGTGGAAAACTCTCTAACAAAGGTTGCAAGTGAGTATCTGGCCACTCTCCATGCCCATCGCTTTCTCTTGATCCCTTTCTCCTGCTGTCCAACCAAGGAAGGATTACAGTAGCCTGAAATTAAGACTGCAGAGTCCTGCAGGGGATGATAATTGGACAGGGTATCCCGCTGCCCCTGAATCCTAAGGGGTCCTGTAGATGTGACGCTCCCGGCTGTGCCTAATGTGTAAGTCTCAGGACGGCAGAAGCCATCTTTCACAGCACACACTTCTTTATGTTTTTGCCCGGCAGAATTCTGAATACTTTGCTTTTCCACTAAACTACTTGAAGCCCAGCCAGGTAGTAGAGTGAAATATTTGATGACTGCCCTTCCATCACTCTGATCTGAGCAGGAACAACTGTTGGTCCCTTAAAATACAGTCAGATACCGTGTGAACAGGACTGTTGAATGCCATTAAGAGTTAAGTTCTTTTCAGTATATTTTGTTAGCATATCCATAGTATTTTTCAAACAAGAGAACTTGTGTGTTTCTGTTCTATGTTCCATCAAATGGAAACTAAGTTTTGTGACAAGTCAGAAATACAAACAATAGTTAATACTGTTTAGGGGCATAAGGACCCCTAAATGCACAGGGAGTTCTTGAACTCAAAATTTTTAACCAGTTGGAAATTTTAACCAGTTGGAAGCGCCTTTCCTGGGATACCTGTCCTGTTCCTCTTTAGAGTTACATCTTCTCTTCTCTCTTCATTTCCTCTATGACAGTTGGTTGGCTGTGTCCTCTAGGCCCTCCACGGGGATAACTAAACAGCATTTGATAACTCAATTATGCAATGTTTGTCTTATAATCTGGACATGCTCCTAATGCTTTGAAATCCCCAAATAGTTAACTGCCTTTTTATTTTCATATGTATTTTCTGATAGTCTGTAGTCACTGTACTCTTAGACCTACCTTAGATATTTCGAAATACAGATGCCATAGAGACATATGGTGACACTAAAAGTTAATGGCACCGCAAGATTCTAATAGTGATAAAATGATAGAATTATGAGCCGCTAAACCTTGCAGTGAAGGTCATGGCGATGTCTGCATTGCACAAAGGGCTCTGGCTGCCCATGCAGTCAGTCTCATTCCAGTCCAGATTAATTTTACATGAGCACAGTATAAAAGCGTCAAACTAAATATATATTGTTTCTATAAAAAGTCACGGCTCTTTCTTTAAGCTCAGTATATAATCTTGACGTATCATCTGCTAAATAATAAATCGAGGGGACTCATATTTTTTAGAATTCTGTAAAATGCCACGTAGAGAGCATATCTTAATTAAGTATTGAAGAATTAAAATCAAAAGCTCAAAAGCAAATGAATTGGGAACAATATAGGCTGTTTACCATCAGGCCTCATGGAGAACCTTGAGGTCGTGGCGCTGTTTCAATGGTGAAAGTGCAGTGTCCACTTAACCTGAAGTCAGCTTTGCTTTCTCAGTACACGCTAAGAACGGATCAAGTCTCCAGTGCACAGATCCCTTAGGGGCTTGCTTTGACTTTGTTGAGTCATTCTATGGAGTTTTGCTCTTAGAGTCACTGCATTTTTCCCCCCTGTGTTGTAATACAAGTGAAGCAAAGACAGAATTTTTATGAAAAGCTTGACTTTTACAATTCAAGTTTCTGACACTATTTTGTAGATAATGGAGATGGGCGGGAGTATGAAACAACTGATATGAGGAGCGCACAGAAAGATGGAAGGATGGTGGTGTAGGTTATGTGCCGGCCCCACAGCCTGAGCTCCAAGAGTGGAGACAAGCAGATCCCTGGAGCTTTAGCTAGTGAGTTTAGCTAAATCAAGGAGCCCCAGGTTTAGTGAGAGTCCCTCTTTCAAAAGCCACCTGCCATTGACTTCTAGCCTCTACACACAAGTGCACACACATGCACCAACACCTATTAAGCATGCTTGCATACTTACATGAACACACATGTACATTTACCCCAAGATTTAGAATGTAAATTAATTACCATGAGAGTAATGATAGTTTATTTGGATAAATAAATAAATAAATAAATAAATAAATAAATGAGAGAGTGAATGAATGAATGAATGAATGAACGATTGGATAAAGAGATTCATTTTGCTCTAATTGTCTCAACTCAAAGTGCTTTGGTGTCAGTAGTACATGATATGTTGGTAGTGACAATATTATATATGATCATTTAACATACATATTTTGATAGAAAGTATATATACATATATCATATGTATATATCATATTTGATAGAATATATATCATATTTGAAAGAAAGTATATATACATATATCATATATGTGTGTGTGTGTGTGTGTGTGTGTGTGTGTATATATATATATAAATACCACACAGGAAATTTGTTTTTCTTTCTTGATGTTGGGGGTTTTGAATTCAAGTTATGGAGGGCAACAAATAAACATTTTTATGCATGTGTGTGTGGTAGGGCTGGGGTGGGTAGTGCTGCAGATTGAAATAAGGGTGTCATTCACACTAAGCAAGCACTGTACTGCTGAGCTTTTATCCAGCCCAAACTTTAACTGTTACACAGTATTTGTCACCTTAATCTCTGTTTGCTAGACATATAATAGGGACATATTCATGTATGTGAGAAACATGAAACTAACACCTGGATCTCTTTGTCTGAAGAATTTGTTTCAACAGATAGCATTTCTGAGGAGTGGCATGGGCCTGTATTCTCAGCTATTTGGGAGGGTGATGTAGAAGGATTGTCTGAATCCAGGAATTATGAACTGTATTGTAATATGACTATTGGGTGTTTACGCTAAATTCAGCTGAACTGAACAAAGGCATAGTTTTAGATGTTTTATTCTTAAGACTAAGCAGCATAAAATCTAGCCAGGCTGGTTATGTAAAAACTGGCTTAAAGGCACTTGGCCAGTGGACGGTGTTTCTGTTGGAAGCACACACACAAATCTGGTATGATGCTCACACTTGCTAATGAGTAACTTGCAAGCTGAAGGGGAGTGTCTTAGAAACCTAGGAGTGAGTTAATTAAAGGTCAACTCTAAAGGGAATTGCCCTAGCTGTCAAGATTTATTTTCTCTAGCCTGAAGTTGAGAAACACTGGGAAAGAAGAGAGAGAATGTAGTAAAAAGGACGTGCTCAAGTTTCCCGGATTGCTCATGGTGACCCACCTGCTTCGGACACATTGGCACTTGATGATCAGCTCTAGATCCATGCCTTTCCATACCACATGGCAGACCCTACAGTCCTTGCAGCAGATCAAAATGGATCACAATACTGTCCTGATAGTTTTTGCTTTAAACCAGTAATGTTTTAAAATTATTTAAAATGGGATTAAAAAAATCACAAAAAGCAAAAAGGAAATATGTTCTAGATTCATATTCACCAAAGATGGTGTTCTTGTTTCTTCTCGAGGTGAAAGGGTCAGTGCTCTTTCCTTTAAAACTCAAATTTTTGAGAATCCAATTGGCATTTCCTGGTTGCCATGGTTACTAAATGACAAGCAGCCTTCATATACTTTCATCATGCATCAAAAAAAAAATTGTGAGAAAACTCAATTCTCTTCAGACATACGCTTTTGAGTTTAAGCACTGGATGCCTTCATAACCTCTGAAAGAGGCATTATTCATACAGTAGTTAATTGGCCAATTATCAAATAAGCTCATTCCTTTAAGAAACTAAACAATGGGACATAAACCATAAATTCAATTGGTGGAGTTTCCTCCTTTTCATTTCCATTCATTTTTCCTTTTGAGGAGTGGTCTAGAAGAAATAATATTTAAATAGAGAAGCCATAATTGAGGTGATAAAATTTATTTTAGACTTCTCTATCAACTCAACATAAGAAAATGATTCTGGTGAATCACCATATCCCATTCGGATCCTTCCCTGCTGCCACCCTGTTCCTGGGGCTGGCTGGACTTGCTGTTAGCGCTGAGTCTTGCCTCCCTGTCAACTCTCTCTTCACAATCTTTGGAGCTGGGGAAGCGACTATAATTATTTCGGCATAAAGATAAGGTAAGTAACCATTTCAGGAAATTCTGTGTCAACTTTTCCCAGCCAACATATTAATTACGTTTACCTACAACTTACCACTGTGCAACACTTGAGTTCACTTCACATTTTACGCCACATGGGCTGGCTTTTCTGTGAGAATCAGATTACTCCCCAAAGAAACCTACACAGATCTCTGCCTGCTTTCATTTTTCTAGTTTTTTCTGCTCTAATACAACACTAACGACTTTCCTTTCTTCCTGAGTGCGTAAACTTAGAAGTAGGTTTTGTATCCTTCTTGCTGGAGGCATGATGCCTGTAGGTAAAGCTAACTAGCCCACGGACGAGGATTTATAAACATTTTTATAATTTTCAAGTGAGTCAACAAATAGCAAGAAACTTCCCATAATCCAGGCCACAGGATCTATTTGTTTTATGGTGTTATTCAAAAGGAAACAATGACTTAGACATTATAGGCCACATTTTAGTGTCTCATCAAGAAAAATGGATCTATTTCCCAAGTTCCTTCATACTCAGATAATGTTTTAAAGTCAACTTGTATCTTTAGTCAAAAGAAGTTTTTACTCGCAAGTATCCTGAACAAAGCTAGTTGGCTTATATTTTATTTCTAATAGACTATAAAACTAAGATATTGTCACTGACATTTGGAAACCTATAATACTACTGGCTGTGCTGTTCCTGCTACTGAGAGGAATACAGGTACTGTTGTCATGACACTCATGTTTTTATAATGCCTTTCATAGCCATTATGTATTTTAGTACATGACAAGAACATTGAGGATCAAGCAAACGATGTTATCATCATCATTTGATGATGAAATGCCAATTGGATTCCTAAAAATTCGAGTTTTAAATGAAAGAGCACGTAGACTTTTCATCTATGACCTCATATATAAAATATCGAAACAGAAATGGACGTAGACAGACATCAACTACACGTACCGCGTTTCTATCTTCACTCTTGAAATTGAGGGTTGATAGGTGAACATTTGCTTTTGGTTTTTACTTTATAAATCTATTTGTATATGCATGCGTATATGTGTGTGCACATAAGTGGTGTGTGTGTGTGTGTGTGTGTGTGTGTGTGTGTGTGTGTGTGTGTTGGTGTATGCCACAGTGCACATGTGGGGATCAGAGGAAAATGTATAGGACTTTCTTTCCTTCCACCATGTGGGTCCCATGAACTAAACTCCGGCTCTCAAGCTTGTTAGAAAGCAGGTTACCTACAGAGCCATCTCCCCAGCGCAGATGTGCAAATGCTTCTGTGTACCCATGCATCAAGTAGCACAACCTGTCATGTACTGTTTTATTGCCAGGCTGCTGAAAGTAATGGAAAGTTAAGGACAAAAGAAACTATGCTGGGCTTTAATGAGTCCAATCAGATGTAAGCAAAGCTGAGTAATCTATAAAATAAGTTATCTTTAAGAATTTAGTTCCTGGGAGTTCTGGGGAGTACTCGGTGGTTCATATTGTGGTTCCTCCTATGGGGCTGCAAACCCCTTCAGCTCCTTGGGCCCTTTGTCTAGCACCCCCATTGGGGACCCTCTGCTCAGTCTATTGGTTGGCTGTGAGCATCAACTTCTGTATTTTTAAGGCTAAATGGCTCCAGATACATATGTAGCAGAGGATGCCCTTTTCAGACATCAATGAGAGGAGAGGCCATTGTTCCTGTGAAAGCTCAATGCCCCAGTGTAGGGGAATGCCAGGACAGGAAAGTGGGAGTGGGTGGGTTGGTGAGTAGGGGTAGGGAAGATGGGAATAGGGAGGTTTCAGAGGGGAAATGAGGAAAGGAGATAACATTTCAAAGGTAAATAAAACAAATATATAATTAAAAAAAGAATTTAGTGCAAGGTCTTAGTAAGTCTTCTGTGGCCTCTTAGAGGTCTATAGTCTTTCTGGGAAGCCTGAATACCACAGAGTTGTAGGTCTCTACTTCCCTTGAGGTATTTTCTCTTGGAAATCACTGCAGTTGGCCACTAAGCTGTGCAAAGGTTCTATTATATAATATATTTCTATAATTGGTCATATACCTGGTTATAATATAAAATATATATTTCTATAATTTGTCATATACTTGGTTGATATATATATATGTGTATGTATATATGCATATATATATATATACACACACACACACACACACACAATTAATTTTCTATTCTCACTCTCTTTAGTAAAATAAAACTTGCACCAGAGTGATTGAATTCTCTGGATTTGGTATTATACCACAGGTATAATACCATATTGATTAGTGTACTATGATTGCTTAATATGATAACATGAATTCATGAAAATAGAAGCAGTCTAGGATGCCAACTCTATTTCTGCAGACAACAATAAGCCATTGTCAAGTGCTTACTATGTGTCAGATGTTATCCTAACTACCAGGTCAGAATTGTACTTATGAATATCGATGCAAAAATACTCAAAGAACTCACTTAAACCAAATCCAAGAACACATCAAAACTATCATCCATCTTGACCAAGTATACTTCACCCAAGGATGCAGGGATGGTTCAGTATACGGGAATCCATCAACATAATCAGAGATTATGTTTATGTTATAAACAAATTCAGAGAGGAAAGCCACATGATCATTTCATTAGATGCTGAGAAAGCATTTGACAAAATTCAACACCCCTTCATGATAAAGGAAGATCAGGAATTCAAGACCCATACCTAAGCATAGTAAAAGCAATATACAACAAGCCAGTAGCCAACATCAAACTACAAGGAGAGAAACTTGAAGCAATCCTACTAATTTCAGGGACTGGACAAGGCTGCCCACTCTCCCCCTCCCTATTCAATATAAGTATTTAAAGTCCTACCCAGAGCAATTAGACAACAAGAGAAGGTCAAAGGGATACAAAGTAGAAAGGAAGAAGTCAAACTATCACTTTTTGCAGATGATATGATAGTATACAACAATTCTAACAGAGAACTTTAGCAAAGTGGCTGGAAATAAAATTAACTCAAGCAAATCAGTAGCCTTCATATACTCAAAGAATAAACAGGCTAAGAAAGAAATTAGGGAAATGACCTCCTTCACAATAATCAAAAATAATGTAAAATACCTTGGTGTGACTCTAACCAAGCAAGTGAAAGATCTGTATGACAAGAACTTCAGGTCTCTGAAGAAATAAATCGAAGAAGATATCAGAAGATGGAAAGATCTCCCATGCTCATGGATCAGCAGGGTTAATATAGTAAAACTAGCCATCTTATTGAAAGCAATCTACAGATTCAATGTAATCCTCATCAAAAATCAAACTCAATTCTTCATAGAGTTAGAAAGAGCAATCCCCAAATTCATTTGGAATAACAAATAAGCCTGGGATATTGAAAACTATTCTCAACAATAAAAGAACTTCTTAGGGAATCACCATCTCTGACCTCAAGCTCTCTTACAGAGCAATAGTGATAAAAAACTGTAAACATAAATAAATAAATAAATAAATAAATAAATAAATGTGCATATGTAGCAGAGGATGGTCTTGTGGGGAATCAATGGGAGGCGAGGCCCATGGTTCTGTAAAAGCTTGATGCCCCAATGTAGGGGAATGCCAGGGTGGGGAAGCAGAAGTGAATGGGTGGGTGGGGAGCATCCTCATAGAAGCAGGGGGATAGAGGATGGTATAGGGGGTTTCTGGAGGAGGGGAACCAGGAGAGGAGATAACATTTGAAATGTAAATAAATAAAATACCCAATTAAAAAGGAAAATGGTTAATTTGCTACACACATTAGCTTACAAAGATACTGCTTGCATTAGTCTTTACATACATAATAGTTCTCAGCTTCAAAAGATAAAGGACCACAGGGTGTGGTGGTGCACACCTTCAATCCCAGCACTTGGGAGGCAGAGGCAGGCAGATTTCTGAGTTCGAGGCCAGCCTGGTCTACAGAGTGAGTTCCAGGACAGCCAGGGCTACACAGAGAAACCCTGTCTCAGGAAAAAAAAAGATAAAGGACCAAATGTCACCCAATACTGATATGACACGGCAGGGCTCTCAGGTAATTGCACAGTTTACCCTCTCATCTTCAAGATCACACAACTTAAAGGTGTGTCTTTGGCTCTACGTCAAAGAGTCATTCTAATGATATAGATTCCATATCGAGAAAAATAAGTATTTCTTTAACTACAAAAATAGTTTACTTTTTCCCTTTTCCTTTTTGCTAGTGCTACTACTATAACTATGACTACTACTATTATTACTATTATTATTTTGAAAGTGACATAGCATTGTATAGACCTGACTGCTCACCCAGAACTTCCTGTGTAGGCCAGGCTGACCTTGAGCTTCTAGAAGTCCACTTGACTATGGCCCCCTGAGTGCCAGGATTAAAATTGTCTGCCAGCATAATAGGAATTGTATTCTCTGACATGTCCCACAACGTCAAGTCTATATTAAAAAAAACAAAACTATAGCTTGGTAGCCTCTGAGCATCACCTTGATCTGGTCTGCTTGAGAATCCTCTGACATCAAAGCTTTCAGCATTTTCCTGTCCTTGTTTTCAACCACCTCTTTTGGCCATAGGATGAGTTAGGCTGTTGAGAAAAATAGTAGCACCTGAAGGAGGGAGGTAGCCACTGCAGGGACCAGGCCATTACAGACTCCAAGAAGGCAGGGGTGGCCTCAGAGAAGCGTAGGTGGGAAGGATGACTGAGGGGTGATAGGGCATCAGACTTACCAAGGAATTGAAGGTGGGACTAGACAGGGAAAGAGGAAAGTGCCTTTTGGAACAGGGAAAGAGGAACGTGCCTGTCGGAAAAAGCTTCTCCCAATGTAACTGAAAGAATGACAGTGAGAATCTGAGCAGAGCAGGGCCAGGAAGTGTGTTCTTATCATGAGATGATCCTGAAATGCTGTCAACCTTTCCTCCTGTGCAGGGGAAATAAAGACAATTTCCAACACATAAAATCACAGTGTGGCTTCCGTGCTACTCCTGACAGAATGTGAGCTGCTGAATGATCAACTCTGCCAGCATGAGGGTGGAAACCACAAAAATAGTCATGACACCTGAGGAAGAGGATCCAGGGCACATGACAGGAAGTGCGAATCCCTGGGCTGTTGGCAGCTGGGAGAGCTCTGAGGAAGACCTGATTGGAGGAGGTTAGAAGCATCAAGGAGTGACTTCCTCAGCAAGAGCAACTTGATGAATTCTAAATACAACTTTACATTCTGAGAAGGGATTAATCTAACAAAGAGGGAATTAGTCAGCAGAAGTAATGATTCATGTGTGGAAACCTTGAAATCAAAACATTCCATCTAAAGTAATCAAAAATTACATGAAAAATAGAAAAGGTGATCAAGGTTCAGATGGAAACTGATTTATAGAATCTCAAATGTGTGCCTAAGGCAGTCATCCTAATACATTCTATTGAAAGTAAAAGGAAGGAGAGAAAAAAGTAAAATGTGGTGTTTGTGAATGGGCAAAATGCAATGAGGTGCTCATTTTCATTAGTGGGAAATTGAGAAATAATGACTGAAGCAGAAAATCAATAAGCATTCTAAATCGTAAAGAGATTGTAAGCAAAGCAAAATAGGAGCACATCTGACCCTGAGTAATAAACAGGTGTGTGTGTGTGTGTGTGTGTGTGTGTGTGTGGTATATGTTGTGTTCACGTGCATATGTGTGTGTGAGGTGGGACTGTAATAGATATTTCTATATTAAAAGAACCCTTACTAAATTGTTTGAAGTTTAAAAAGTACATGTAACCTTAATTTTTGAAAAACATTAAAATTTGAACCAAAGCAAGAGAAAAAGGCTCCATCTAAGGTAGAAACATAATTGCAATCAAGTGTTGATTATGGAGGAAAAAATAAAACATGGATCATAATGCAGACCTAGAAAGCCGAACATGAGAAGGTTTTTATTTAAATTATCACCTGCTTTACCAAGAAAATGTCTCATGTCTTCTGCAGACTGCCAAAGAGTTGAGCCAGGGCAAGTGGAGGGAAATGGCAGAACTTTGGGAAAGTGTGAATAAAGAGTCCACAGGGTGGGGAGAATCAAGCAGATATTAAATTGTTGAACTCTACACCACTTTAGTGTGTAGTGTCTGGTTTTCTGTAACAGCCCCAGTCCATGAATGGACCCAGGGTCTTGTTCCAATGGGAAAATGGTGGAAGAGACTCCACGCTGTTCTTGTATATGTGAATTATTGAATTAGTGGATAGAAAGGTAAATAAAGCGGATTGGGTAAAGGTGGAGAGAGTAGAGACGAGGCAAAGGACAATGTCTTCATCAAAGCTGCAGTGCTGAGAGCTGAGAAGAGCTTCCTTGAGAGACAGGGAGCCTTGGACGCTCCCAGTCAGCGTCAGCATCCAGCAGTGGGGTGGGGTGTATGGCAGGAAGTACTGATCCATCACACTGAGGTGCAGTGTTGAACCAAGGAGGGCAGAGCCACACAGGCCCTGCACCAGACTCGGTCGCCCTGGATATGGCCTGAAGCAAGCTCTCCTGAACAACCATAGCGCTGGGAGTGTATTACTGTGCTACAGCACTGAATTACTCAGCGCATGTGACTTCTGAAACATGGAGATAAATTAGTAGGGTAAATTGAATCTTTGTTATGCGATTTTGCTTAATGATTAGAGTGTGCTCTAAATAAACAGAAAAACAAATTGATTGCCAAAAACTCTTTTAATGCCTTTTTAATTCATAAGGGTTAAGCACATAAAAGTCAGGATATTAAAAGTTAAGGTTCTCATAGAAACATTAATTTGACAACAAATTATGCATATTAGGTGTGGGAGGCTTATATTTTATAGCATAAAAGCAACAGGAAATACTGCACAAGGTGGCTTAATTAAATTACATAAAATAACAAATCCAGGGGCAAGTCATCAAGACTGATTTTAAAAAGCTGTTTTTTGCAACCCTGCAAAAAGGGTTGTAAAACTTAGCTCTAGAAAATGATGCATTTCAACTTTAAAAAAAAATCTTATAAGAATTATTTTTTTACCTCAAATCAATTTTATAGTTTAACATTTATACATTCTTGATGTTAGTTTGTAACACTGTCTTGCTGTTCAAATTTGATCCAAATAGATTGAAAACACGAGTAAGTAGCTGCTTTCATGATAGCCAATAAAGATTTAAAATTCAAAGAATAAAAAAAAAGACCAATGTAAAATGTTTTTTCTATAGTGGAGATCATATATGGAATCTTTAATCATATAGATGCCTTCTAGTGCACCATTCTGTTTCTGCATTTTCCTGTATGTATTACTTTTTGTTTATTTTTATTTCTGCATTATGTAAACTTTAATTTAACCATGTCAAAATATTGTATGTAGATAACATAAAAAGAGAAGGGAAAATGTCGAGTCATTCTTCTCTTACTGTCTCTCTCTACCTGTCCCCCTTGATGATCTAGACAACAAGCTTGGAAAACTGTATATGCTCCAAAAACCATCTGGAGGTCTTTGACCCTCTGTAGCTCCAGTCCCCCAGTAAGGGACATTGTGAGCAAAATACTCTCCAATATGGAACTGTGGGGAGAATGCTACCCTCGGTCAGAATTACAGACAGTGATAAAGGAAGAAATGCGGTGAATGTAAGGAAAGTATTGAGATGAATGCTGTCCTGTTAACTTAGATTACTGCCATTATAATTGTTACCACAACTTTAATTATCAGACAGTTCCAATTATTATTAAATTTTAAGTACCAGTACAAATTTTGTGACCTTTTCGATTTAATATGTATGTATGTTTTATTTTGGTTCAATATTGACAAACACCATGTGAAGCATTCACACACACACACACACACATACACACACACACACACACACACACACACACACACACACACTGCAAATGGAGCACACCAGGAGAATACAAAGATTAACTGACTTTAGCTCAAATTTCTACTTTCTAATATATATTTTATGTCATAGGGCAGCAGCCTGTAGAACAATAGAAGTTCATTCATAGGAGTGAAGTAGGAGAATTCCTGAGCATGTAGACTCCTGGCCTATTCAACCCACATCTTTTATAGGGGCACAATGGTCGGCATTGAACAAAATCTATTCAGCCACATTCCTTGGCAATGAACTCTATGTAAGCTTAAGAAGAAAAATGCTTTGTCCATTTATTTTAATTTTTGCCCTGTTTTTTTTTTTTCCTATTGCCAAACAAACAGACGGGCACACGCAGACTGCCAACACCACGGGATGCACAAACACATGTTAGTGAATATTCAAAAGCACGGTGGCATTTCTAAAGTTCAACAACATGACACTTAGACTATTTCTTTTGTATTAATTTCTGTTTCTTTTTTAAATTTAGGCACCACAAGGCCACATAAGGAGGGTGAGGTCCCTGGAGTGGACTACATTTTCATAACCGTTGAGGACTTTATGGAATTGGAGAAAAGTGGTGCTCTCCTAGAAAGTGGGACCTATGAAGGTAAGCATGACTAACGTTTCGGTACAGTTCCGTACTTACTGCGTCACGTAACTTATTTTCCTGACAGCAGAATATCAGGAGAATGGGTCAGAAATGTACTGCTGACCTGAGCCTGAGGGCTTTGTTAAAATAATTTCAGAAACCTGTTAAGATGTATCTGAACTAATTCTACCCTTAAATTGCTCAGAGAACTAAATCTGAACTAGCTCAGCAGCACAAGCATGCTGTTGCTTCGGAACTCAGCTGTGGTCACCAGATAAAATGTGTCTTGGTGGTGTCCCAGAGAGGTCAGCGCAGAGTTCCGGTCCATCACTATTATCATATCTCATGCAAGATCATAAGCTAGGAAATACTTTGTGCTGTGGAATTCCAAATTTTACTGAGTTGCAAGTCTCCTTGTGTGTCTGGGTCAAATATGAACAAAGACTAAACCCCATGTATAGAATTCTAGAAGGATTTCTCACTGCAAAGAACGCTGAAAAAATGAGCCAGAATATCCTCAGTAACAAGCATGACTGCCCAGCTTCCTTCTGTGAATAAGTCATATTGGTGAAACTTAAGAGGCTTATCCATATAAATGGAAATGGCATCTTTGAAAAACAGGTGTAAACAGTATGTTGATATGTCATAATTGTCCATGCATATTTACAGGCATCTAGTGCCTTGCGTAATGAAAGTTTATATCAGACATAGTACAATGATATTTTAAACTAACATAAAACTATAAATATCTTTTATTCTTCATTGTTACATGTTCAAAGTATATCTACATGCATTCTTATTCCGTCTGGAGATGAAGCTTGCCTCACTGTGTTTCAGCTAATATTTCTCAACAAGAACAATAAAACTTGTAGTATGTGCATGGCTGCTTGGCCCATCCCCCGTCGGAGATCTACCAATCCTCACTAACAAGGCCAGGTCGCTGTGTAATCAGTGTGGCCTTCTGCTTCTTCCTCTGCTTGCTTAGTGCAGTGTGCTGTGACATACGGATGTTCAAATCTCACTATGGTGAGGCTGTCAGAGGCACACAAAATTCTGCCTAGGAGACACTAGAGAATGTCACTTATTGCTGCATTCCAGGAAAAAGATGATAATATCTAGAAAATGGTTCTATGCATTAGTCATAATAAACAGACCATAAAGAACAACTTAAAGCATTTTTAAAGAAAGAAGATATTTTAATAACAAAGTTGTTTCAAGTCTCTGATGTAAATTCTTTCTCTATAGTTTACAAAATAATTATATGAAGTAAGTCAGAGAAAATAATGAATTATATAGACTAATTTTCCTTGGTCTGTGTAATATTAATATTTAGTTTGTATGTATTCTAATAGTGATGTTGTTTTAAAAATTATTTAAAATCTCAGCCTAGGGTTTCTACCCTGCCTTAAGCCAAGTAGTTCCCAAATGAGAGCCCCACTCACAGCCCTTATATTTACAATAAGCCTTAAACAACACAAGAGCCAGGCAGCTGCCTGCCCTCCATGCTGTTAAAATCTATCTTCCTATTGATAACCCCAAGTTATCACTGACTGTTTCCTAGGTTCCATCTGGGCTGCTCTGAGCTCCAACTGGGTAGCCCTCAGGGCCACACTCTGTTGACTCTTAACCCTCAGCGGCTTCCCCTTCCTCCTCTCATGCATTTTCTTTCTTCTCCCGTTCCTCTGACCCCTGGCTCCCAAAACCTAAACCCCACCTACATCTCTTCTGCCCACCTACTGTCTGTCATAGGTGTCTTTATCTTTCCAGTCAGAAATAACCTGGGTGCAGGGTCATTAATGTCTTATGTAAGATCTCTTCTGTGTGGCCACCAGTCTTGGGGGGGCCCTAAATTAGCATTAGAATACCAGCAGCATTAGGCCAACTCACTGCATAATGTATTGCATTTAATAACCTTATTTAAGTATCACTTTTATACAGTGAAAAACCAGGATCATACAGGATTCTTCCAAGAGTGTGATGTATAATAGGACTTTTTAATAATGAAACAGATTATTTCACCTGATTGTATAGAAAATGTTAGCAGCCTTCACAGGACTAATGACCTCTCCTCTTATTGATAACTTAAATGGCCATCTTCAGCTACATAATTGGCTGGAGCCATGGGTCCTTCCATGTGTACTCTTTGGTTGGTGGTTTAGTCCTTGGGAGCACTGGAGGTACTGGTTGGTACATATTATTGTTCTTCCTGTGGAGCTACAAACCTCTTCAGCTCCTTGGGTCCTTTCTCTAGCTGCTCCATTGGGGACACTATGCTCACTCCATTGGTTGGCTGTGAGCCATGGGTATTCTGATTCACCTTCTAAGAAGGATCAAAGTATCCACACTTTGATCTTCCTTCTCCTTGAGCTTCATGTGGTCTGTGAGTTGTATCTTGGTTGTTCTTGTGATCAAATAGATGCCGTGAATTTTTACATCAGTATCTTAAAATCAACTTCAGATTATGTTTTAGGTCCCAAGTAAATCTTGAGAAAAGTATACTGAAACTGTTTCAGTGTAACAAAGCTTTGGGAAAGGGTGACCACTCCTCACTTTTATAGGTACCATTTCAGAACTGGTTATAGTTTGAAGGTTTGGTAACTTGTTAGTCATTCCAGAGACTCCCATATATGTAGAACTGATTACTGAGCAGTAAGCCAGGTTTTCATATATGACTTTGTCATAGGTATCTGTATCAGTGCTTACTTTCATAAATAAATTCAAATCTCATTTGCTGGATGACATAACTACCTGGACAGAAACCTAGAGAACATTCTCAAACCCTTGAGATTTTGTTTTTAGTTTGTCCTATGACTCCAGCTAAGGAGAAAGTAAGATTTGTTTTCCGATGTATTCTTTCATGACTGATCTAACCTAGAGCCTCTACTCACTGATCCTTATCGAGAAAAGCATGCCCTGTAGGTGCTCTCAGGATGTTCAGGGGGAATCTCCTGCACTATTCAACTGGACATGAAAAACCCGAGACATGTTCTAATTTAAACTCTTGCAATAGCCATCTTTCATATGGTGTTAAGGTTTCTTTAATCAATGCCCCATTTTTCCAGATGCTGTTTCATTCCCTTCGCAGTTTCTGGGCTGTTGATCCCTCTCGACCATGCTATGCTTTCTCCTGTCTTCTCAGTTCTGTAGAGCCATTAGTCAGACTGGAAACGCCGTCTTCAGTAGTCTCTGAGTGCACTGAAAAAATACTGAGTCGTTCTTAGCATTAAGACCATAGAATTTCCTGTTTACTATGTGGAATCCTGAACAACGAAAGCTACTCCCAAAATTCAGTCTGCAGGCCTACACAGCCTGACCACTCATGAGCTGGGGGAAGGAAGGGTGGTCTTGGAGCTTATGTAATATGCCATATCTCTTGTCCTGAGAAATAAGAGCTGCTTTCCCTTTTGTTAGCCAAGATTAAAGAGATCCTTTCTGTACTGCCAGGTCTGGGTACTCACCATTGAGAAATGTGATTTCTATTGTTTCTGGGCATCTTTCCTCCTGCCACTTGATTTTATAATCAGAAATGCCCGCTTGTAGACTTGTGTGAGAGAAAAGGTGTAGTCCTGTAAGCAGCTCTTATAGACACACTGATTTATCTCATTGTTAATTCTCATTTCATCTAAGTGGATAGATGAAATTCCAAAAAAGGAACTTGTCTGTTATTTTATTGATCAGACATCAACAAGACTCTCCTAAATTATAGTTTTGCCGCTGGGAAAAACCTGGTAAAAGATCTTGCTCTGGAGAACAATTCTGTTACTTGACAAAGCCTAAAAGGAGGGTCTTAATGTGCCGTGGTTATCTGCAACTATCGCAGATGCCCCTCGGCAGAATTTTGATCCATGTCGAAGACCTTCATTCCTTCTCTATCCATGCTGGCCTGAAGGTTTCATTTCAGCTCATCAAGGAGCAGCAGTATGCCAGCCCTGTAGGCCAGTGGCCTGGAGACTTGAGGAAGGAGGGCTACGCTGTTAGTGAAGGGACCTTTTCCAACGCTTGGATGGCATAGTTTTACCTTTCCCAATTGAGTGAGGTTCATGATTTATTTAATTTATTGTACTAATAAATGGTTTACAGTACAGTATTGATTAATGGAAGGAAGTCCAGTCATGCGCCTTGTCGTATTATGAAAAATGTTCGGAAAACAAGGACCGAAAGTGTGTGCTTCCTGTAGAACAGGAGCCAGAAAACAGTTTGTGTGAATACAGATCACTCTCTCAAAACTGAATTTGCTTACAATTAGGTCTAATTTTATTGAGTTAGTTTAACACTCTCAGATACTTTATAGGAGATGAATGGAAGCTACCGAAATAGCCTATATTCTTCTGGGAACTCTTCCCTCTCAACAACTTGAAGGGAGGTTTTGTTTTGTTGTTTTCTGATTTGTTTGTTGGCTAGTCTATAGTTCATGGGGAAAACCATAACTGCGAAAGATACCCATATGGGTGGCAATGTTTATGTAAAGATTCTCTCTATATAATAATGTTTCCTAATCGCTTTTTTCAAATATGTTTTGTGTTATTTCCCCTCCCCCCCTTTCACAGTCAAGTTTCCTCATCTGGTTTTTCCCTTTCTGCCTTCAATAGCTCCCATGTCATAATGTCCACCATCTAATCCCCCCTCCCCACACAGACCTTTTTACTTTCCTAATTACTCCATGTTATACATTTGCATCTAAAGATGTGGAGCTAGGACCCTTGTTCTGCCCTGCCTCAGTATCATACTTTCCAGTGTGACACCACTCATGACAGCAGCCCAGCCTCTGGAAACTGACCAAACGCTGGGCCTGCCTGGAACTCTGAACCAGTGACTCTTGCCTCATTGTCTTCTTCCAGTTGTCCAGGATGCTACATCCGTAATTCCATTCCTCAGTTGTATCAGTTCTCTGCCTCAGCCAGTGTTCTGAAGGTCACGTTAACATTCGCGTCTCCTGAGCTTTGCCTAGACTGAGATGGCCTTGTACTTTCCAGAGAAATCTTTCCATTGCATCAACTATTACTACATTTTTTGGTTTTGATTTTTCAAGTACAGCAGGACAATTTTAAATCTAGAGAAGCAGTTACCGCTCATGAAATTAAATGTTTCCTTTAAATGAACTTTAGCCCAATTGCAAAACTGCCTGTAGTAGTTTGAATACCAATGGTATTTTTGTTAAAACAATAAAATATTAACTAGTATACTATCACAAGAGGTTCAAATAGAGCACACCAGACTATTGGCATATTGGCCCAAATCATGTACGAATACATTATTTACCTCCACCTAAATAATGTAGTTCTTAGTCACGGGATTAAACCTACCTGTGAATTTCATTTTAGTGTAAACAATGTACAAAATATTATAAGTAATTTAATAATTGAACTTTGGAATTGAAATTCCTTACATATTTACATTAATAAGAGCTGTTCTTTCTGAATCTTATAAGATTATTATTAAATATTAAATAGAAACTTTTAAGGAAAAGAGTGAATTAATGTTATTCAAATATGTTTAATTCTGCTGTCTAAAATCAAAAACCTTTTTAAAAGTCTGACCTTGGAGTTTGCTATTGAAATTCTTAGTCTCTAATCTCGATCAAGATAACGTTGGGTAATGAAGATAGCCAAAGACAATCAACACTGACACAGGCGATATTCCTGAAAAGCACGGTTTCTTCTGCCCGTCAAAGCTTTAATCCACTGATATGTAAATAATATTTCCTTCTCAACTCTCAAATTGGTGCTAAGGATTTTTGTCATTCCAGAAGACCAAAATGAAGCCAAACTTTCCTTCTCCTTTTTTCCCCGTGTGACCTGATACGAGAGACCAATTGAGCAATGCCCGCAATAACGCTGGTGACAGGGACAGTGTGTGGAGCTTGCTGCCAAAAGGGGTGACTTCTGCCTCTATGTTCAGTCTAGAAGGATTCTCTTTTTAATTTTTAATTTTTTGGCACCATATATTTTGTGAAAGATTCTATGCTCAAATTTGCACCTATATTTAATGGACACTGAACCTCTATGTGCAAAGCTTACTCATTTTAAGTAGCAGGGAAAGAAACATTTAGTGAACTCTTTGTCTCCTTTGGGGATCTTACAATGACAGCTGGTTGGCTGGTTGGTTACTTACTTAGTTAGTTAGTTAGTTAGTTAGTTAGTTAGTTAGATGTTGCTCTGGGGGAGGGAAAGTGATTGTATTCAGTGCTGTAGAAAGAGTCCTAGTGTGTGCATGCTCTTCTCCTCCCAAACAACAGAGTTGGAAGTATTGTTGTGCAGAAAAAAAAATGTGGCAAAACTCTCTTTTATATCCTGTCTGCTTGCAAGCCTAAAGTCCTTAAAATATGTAATGTGTATTTCTAAACACATGTCTCACTAAAATTAACAAAAAGAAATGAGTCAAGAAATAATCAACTGGTTCATCATTATCATTGTAGAAACTTAATAAATATTTAGCTGAACTATAGAAGGTAAGGGAAATGAAATTAGTCTTTTTATATCACCTGAATGCTCATATCAAATCATTTTGCAACTAGGTCCTCAGGACTTTCATTTAGCTACAGCAGAAATAAATAGATGCAGCCTTTGGGGACTACATTGTTAACAGTCCCAAGGCGATCCATCATGGAACTCACTTCTTTAACTGACAAAATCTATATTTTCAGGTGAAACCTGTGATTTATAAACAGTGATGTTTATGGCTAAATTCATTTCCTTCAAGCTCATATTATAAATCATTACAACTTTCAATTCATATACCCCTTTCCCATTTATAGTCTGAAACAATTTGGAAATCATGTAGAAAAAAATGTTATCCTTGTGTGTGTGTGTGTGTGTGTGTGTGTGTGTGTGCGTGCGCAGAGAGAGAGAGAGAGAGAGAGAGAGAGAGTTTAAAATTCTTTTCTCCTACTGTGTTAACAAACAGAATCAATCTATTTGCCTCTTCTCACTGGATCACTATTTTCAAGCCCTCCAAATTGTTTCTCTAAGTGAATAAAAATGGTCCAAAACTTTCCTAATAAATCAGGTTTGTCATAATTTAAATTTATGTATTTGTAGCCATGAATATATATTACTATATTTTCACTGAATCTGACTTTCAGAGACTAAGTTTCCTCATTCTATGACAAATGTCTCCCATGAGCCTTGGTCAAATTGATGACAGTCATCTTCTCTGTGAGAACAATTTTGTCTGAAATGACCTCTTCAAAATAATGCAGAGCACCTCTTGGGCTCCACACCGACTTTCCCCAAGCTATCGTTGTATTTAGTCATTCTCAGAGAGAGGTGCAACTATCCCGTTTCTGTCAGTAATTTTTTTTCAGAGACTTATTTTACACTCCACCCATTTGGCAATGTTAACCTACAAATTCACCAAAGGAATTTTTTATATCTGAACTTTAACTCTGGCAAAGAAAATCTCCCGAGGCATGCATTCTTTATATCTTCCATACTCCTGATCTCAGGAACAGAGGATATTAGAAACTGGTTAACCTCTTTCCTTCATGGGGGTAAATATCTTCAAAAATAAAGGGGAAATCAGCTCACTGGTTTTTATTACCTAAGCAAATACATTATTTGAAGAGACCATTAATTTCAATTCTCAGAAAAGTTTTAATAAGTGTAGGGTTTTTTTAAAATAAAGTATTTCGTTAATTGAAACTTTTATTCAGACTGTGCAGAGAAACACAGTCTGAAACTTTACTCTTGCTTGTATGTTACAAAGCAGACAGACAGACAGGCAGACAGAGTGGTTTCATTTTAAAAAGAACTGCAGAATCTCCTGCTGCCTGCATTGAAAACATGTTGTTGTAGAAGATTCACAGCATATGAGAATTTTTCCTTGCCGGAATTTAAAATGTCCTGGCTATTTTGGCAACTCCTTGCCACCATTAATTGTGTATGAGACTTGTACTGCCAGCTAGTCACCAAATAACTGCTCATTCATAACTGTTAGAGTCATTTTCTCCACTCTGTTGACAAACAGTGTCTATTTGCTTCTGCTGATTGTATGACTCTTTTCAAATCCTATAAATTGTTTCCCTACATGGACAAAAATAAATAAGAACACTCATAATAAATATTTCATAATTTTAATTTATATATTTGTGTTATCTATATATTACAATGTGTATTATGTCCATACATAGCAATTAGGTGAAAATAAGATCAATTAAATCAACAAATAAGTATGTAAGGAGATGTACAAATGGCTCAGTGGTTAAGAGCACTTGCTGATCCAGCAGAGAAGCCAGCTTCAATTCCCAGCATCTGCATCAGGGCTCACGGCCACCTCTCACTCCAGAACAGCATTTGAGATTCCTATGACACCTGCGTGTACATAGCACGTGGCAGATGAGCAGGCACACAAATATGCATAAATATATGAAAAGTGAAAAAATGTTTCTATAGAAAAGAATTATTAATTCTCTACAACTGTAAAATTTCAGGAATCAATGAAGCACAGTTGCTACCAGTGGCTACTAGTTACAAACGGGAAGTGTGGCTCAGATTCTTCCTCTTCCGTACGGCAGAGCTTTCTTCCCGTTTCTCTAATTTTTTTTCTTTTCTTTTCTTTTTTTTTATTTTTTGTTGTTGTTGTTTTGTTTTTCGAGACAGGGTTTCCCTGTATAGCCCTGGCTGTCCTGGAACTAGCTCTGTAGATCAGGCTGGCCTCGAACTCAGAAATCCGCCTGCCTCTGCCTCCCAAGTGCTGGGATTAAAGGCGTGCGCCACCACAGCTCAGCTTCTTCCCGTTTCTCTAACACAGCGCGCACATTTCTTCCCACTTGGGACTTCTAAGCTTGCCATTTCCGGTTCCAGCTCCGCCCACTTCCGAATCCACAAGGCCTCTTGACTCACATTAAGGCACCAAACCAAGAAACAGGTCTTCAGCCCATGAAACTCCCAGCAACTGCCTTGTCTCAGGCTGCACCTGCTTTCTCTTCCATCTCTTTCCTGTGGTATTCTTTTATTGTGTTTATTAATATATTTATATTCATGAGCGATTGTGAAGTGGTACATGTGTGGGGAGAAGATTACCATGATCTATGCTGCAGGCACACTGAAAGCCTGACAGCGTGAGGGAGAAGGGTGAAAACACAAAGATGACAGACAAGAAGTGTCCTCCAGGGCCACTGTTGCCATGGGACCACATCGCCATCAGCCAGAGGCCGACAGAGGACACAGCACAGCTGCTGATTCTCCTAACAGGGCACTCAGTTGTCCAGAGAAGGAAAGATTGAGTGTAGAGAGGTAATACTTGAGAAGAGTTTTCTTCAGAGATTAAAGTGTACACGCTTAGTCCAATGTTTGACTGTGGGTCTCTGCATCTGTTTCAGACAGCTGCTGGTTGGGGCCTCTCCTCTCAAAGGACAGTTATGCTAGGCTCCTGTTTGTAAGCACAACTGAGTATCATTAATAAGTGTTAGGGATTGGTTCTCGCCCATGGGATGAGTCTCAAGTGGGGCCAGTCATTGGCTGGTCATTCCCCCACTTTCCCTACACTTCTTATAGGCACGGCAAATAGAGATGGAGCCTGGGGAGTCTTGGAAGAGTTGGGGGAAAGGTTGAGGAATCCAGAGGGAATAGGAACTCTACAAGATCAACAGAGTCAGCTAATCTGGACTCTTGGGATTCCCAGAGTCTGAACCACCAACCAAAGAGCCATTTATTGCCTGGATCTAGGCCTCTCCGCATATATGTAGCAGATGTGCAACTTGGTCTTCAAGCAGATCCCCCCAAACAACGGGTGTGTATGTGTGTGTGTCTGTCTGTCTGTCCATGACTCTTTGCCTGCCTGTGAATCCTGTTCCCCCAGCTGAGATGCCTTGTCTGACCTCAGTAGAAAAGGTTATAACTAGTTCTGCTGTGATTTGATGGGCCAGGGTGGGTTGGTACCCAAAGGGGGCCTCACCCCTTAGGAGAAGAGAAGGAGAGTGGGTATCGGGGAGGGACTCTGTGAAGGGGCCTGGAAGCATGGGCTACAACTGAGATATAAAGTGAGTGAGTGAATGAATGAATGAATGTATAAATAAATAAATAATAGGAAAAACACACACTTGAACTGAAGAGGAAGAAGAGAGAGTCGATCACCACCTGGATACATGACTCCATCAATGGAAAGTGCCAGGCTTGTGGGAAGCCTGTCCCCTGACAAATTGTTTTAACTTGTTCCTGTCTAGGAGAGATTTACATTATATATTCAAACATATATTCAAATTTCTGTTTTATTAAATGACTTAAGTAATGAATTTACAAATGCAAATAAATATAGTGTTCTTGTATGTTCAAAACATTCTAAGCATGTGCAAATATAATTAGGGAAAATAACTAGTCACCACTTATAATGAAGTGAAAACTGCATGTTCTTTTATCCTGCTGATGTCTGTCACATTTTTAGTGACAAATTCTGTGTGGAATATTTGAAAAACAAGTGATTAACGTGCTAGATTTAGAATGGATCCATCAAACTACTGGCACTTTACTGAATTGTTAAAAATAAACATATTGATAAAGGGAAAATTCACCAATTTACCCAACTTTTTTTTTTTTAGTCTCAGCACAATAGTTTCTTGATTTTTGTTTTGTTTTGTTTTGTTTTCACTCTCCTTTGCGATACTTGCTCTCCCCTGGACATCCTGGGAATGAGAGATGTAGTTCATTTTCCTAGTGCCTCTGGTTTTGGCTGGAAAGTAAATATCTATCTATCTTGGCATATTTTCTGGACAAGTTCACATGGGCTGTATGTTTCAAGCACCACCTTAGAAGCAAAATATGTTCACCAACTCAGAGAAACACTTTCGCTCAGGAATCCATCATTCAGTAATGGTCATGGGTTCGCCTTCACAATAACCTTCTTTGCAATACAATTAGACTTACTTTGTGTGTTTGTGCACGTGTGTGTGTGTGTGTGTGTGTGTGTGTGTGTGTGTTGGTATGTGTGTTTGCATTTATGTGTGTATATGTGCTTTTGTGTTTGTGTTTGTGTGTATGAGGTATTTGTGGGTATGTATGTATGTATTTGTGTGTGTGTTCTTTGTATATGTATTTGTATGTGTATATGTGTTAGTGTATATTTGTGCATGTGTTTATATGTGTGCGTTTGTCTATATATGTGTGTGTTTGTGGGTTTTTGTGTTTGTGTGCGTGTGTGTGTGTGTGTGCGTGTGTGTATGTGTGTGTGTGTGCACCACGAGCATTGAGTCCCTTGGAGCTGTTGTTGCAGACTGTTGTGAGCTGCCTGCTGTTGACAGCTGCCTGTGTCCTCCAGAAAGCAGCAGATACTTTTAACTGCAGAATCAGCTCCTCAACCTCATTAACTCAATGCTTTTGAAATCTCTAAAAATATTTAGGCCTCTTATACTTTCACTCTGACCACTTAGGAACTTTCCTTTCTATTGAGCATTCTAATGTTTTGCATTTATGGCAGTTTCACTGGCATGATTTTTCCTCATTCTTGATTTTGTTACCCCTCGCTTTCTCCCGACTGTGGACAGTCCTGTGTGAGTGTGTGCCGTAGACTCCCTCCACGCCCAGGGATCTTCCCACACTGCACCCTGTGGCAGTCTACTCCCCAGTTAGTCCTACTGCTTGCTGTGGATCTCAGTGGATCCATATCGATGTCAGTGCTTTCCTCATAAGGATGCAGGGAAAAATAGCAAAAGTAGTAGAAGAACGGACAAATTAGCCAGAAAGGATCTCTTTGTTTTAAAGGGAGAAGGTGCTTCCGTGGGAACAGACAAGCCTATTGACACCTTGTTCAATGTGGTGCCATATTGTTTGGTGTGTTTCTTGCTCAGGGATGTAATTCAGTGTGGCATTCTGTGCTACTTAATGAGCCCAATGGTACATACTGGAATCTCCTCCCACAACAAACAGACTCCACAGTTACCTTCCTTGCCTGGAGTTTGTATAAATTGGAGTTTGTATAAATTTTTAATTAGTACATCATCTCAATTTTCTTTACATTCTAACAAAGCATATTATAGCTTTACTGGTTCAAAAGCATTGAAATGACTCTCCTTGGCAGGTAGTTTCAGGAATACCTAGGAGATTGGTATGATGAATTGAAAGTTCTATCTGAGGATGGAAGGGTTTTATACTTACAGAGAGAAAACACTGTGCTTCTTTTTCATTACTTTGTTTCTATTCTATTCTCCAATTTAAAATTTATTCATTTCTAAATGCCCCCACTTGGATGTTACTCTCACTCTCTCAGCTGGCCACATTCTAGGTCCTACTGTTGTTCCTCCTTGTGTCCGCTTTGGACACCCTTAAAACCATGCCTGCTTTAATTATATCTTACAAAAGTTGAGAGCCCCCTCTTGTTTTTGGCATGTTCCTCTACATTTTATATAATTGGATTCAAGAACTATTAATTATTCTATCTATTTTTATATTATTTACCATGTTCCTGATTACTCAGTGACTTTACTTTTTTTTGTTTAAATTTTAGATAATTGTGTTAATGAAAAATTCATCCCAAAGCCATAATTTTTCTTAGAAAAACACTTAGGAGAATATGAGCACTCTTAAGAGTGAATGACTGAGTCATGACTGCCTCAAATTATCAGGATAATTGTCAAGACTGTCAAAGTAACAGGACATGTTCAGAATGAGCTTGAGAACGCAGAGTGACAGGACAGGAAGCTGAAGTTGAGATTATGATGAGAAGATATTGGGGGGAAACTGTGCGGTCAGACTCCATGAGAGAGGATGGGCGGTGCTAGTCCTTGCTTCCAAACTCATGGACTCGGTCTGCACACCACTTGTTTGCCATTCTTCTGTCCTGTTGGTTCTCTTCCAACCCTACCATCTGCTGGCACTCGAAGGAGCAAAGTAAAACCAAACCCCCGACTCAGAAGAAGGCAGTCCTTGGAAGGAGGGGTTTGAGAATTTTCTGATGTCAAGCAGGCTCTTCTGGTGTCCATCATGGTTGCTGACAGACAGTGCTTTCCTGATTTGTAACACTGACTTGAAAAAGTCACAGTAATACCCTCAGTGCAGAAAAACTGACATTGAGAGGTCATGGTACTTAATGAACCAAGGCATTGGCATGGAGCTTAGAAGAAGCCATAGACACTTGTTCAAGGATGTAATAGAGGCCTAGGAATTATAGGTTCAGATGCTAGCATTAGACTTTTCATGAGTTTCATGCTACAGCAAGAGAACTCCTCAGAGAATGAGTTTCTAATAATATTTTTCTTTATTCTTTGAAAATGGCATGTATTTATATATTCTATTTTATCATATCCATATTTCCTCTTATTGACCTCTACTCCATTTCCTTCTTAGTGTTATGTCTTCTTTTATTATTGATATTAGTAACCCCTGAATGCACTTAATGCTGACACCATATGCAGGGAATGAGAATGAGGCCATCCGCGGGCACACGGGCAATCTACCTGCAGGTGTCCATATCCCTAAAGGATACCAACTGCAACAGCTCCTGCACCTACAGGTCGGGGTCTGGAGTATCCCACCATCAATTCTACAGTCTTGACCTGTTGCTTTTGTACAGGTTCATGCTGTGAGTTATCTTACACAATACTCATGCTATGCCTTTTAGGCAGTATTTCATAATGCTCCTCCTAATCCCCCAGTTCTTACATTATTTCTGCCTCCGTTTCATGCTCTTCCCTAAACTTTGAGTGGGAGAGGTTCATATAGGTGATTCCTCCACAACTAGTACTCACACCTCCTTATGTTCATATATTTTAATCATGTCCTTCTACCATCCCCTCCTTCCACTGTCTTGTATTGTATCCCACTCGACATCTTTCACAACATTATGTCCTCTTCTCGTTTATTGTTCATAACCCCTGGGCTCAATGCTGCTAATATGGGCAGTAAACAGGTAGGTATGGGTCTTTGCATGAACCACTACTCACTTCACAAAAGAGGTTTGTTTGGCAAAGTTGAGGGATAAAGTAGTGTGTAAGTCTGTAGATATAAACACAAATACTTATTTAAGAGGTAGTTTGACAGAATTATCAATTATCTATACAAAAACAGGAGGTTTTCTCTATGGCTTATTATCTCAATCATTATATTTTGATTAGGTTTGCAGTACTGGGCATGAAATCTCTTTGTGAAACAGGTCTTGTATCTAATCAAGGAGTGATTGGTGACCCGCGCCACCGGCATACCACAATTGCACCAGTATTCTATGCCCTACATCTAAACAACTGACAAATTAGACATGATAGAAAAAAACTCGTACTGAATGACCTTAGAGAGCATAACAGGATAATCGATAAACGTGGAGAAAATGTGTGACCTGATACAAGGAAATGATTTCCGGTAGCCATGGCTGTTGAAGTAATAAACAGAGTGCCTTGCTAAGTAGTTGCTAAGGTCGCAATTCGTGCACTAAGAGCTCTTTTGGCAGAGTTGCTCTAAAAGGTAGGCTGATAATAATTATACCATCAAAACATCAAAAACAACCCTGGCGGCTACTTGACACACACTTTCTCTAATTTTCACCATAGTTTTTCAATGACAGTATTGCGTCAAATATTTTCACAGAGGGCAAAACTGAAGCTCAAAAAATGTTTAATAATCTGAAGGCAGTCTCTCAAGGAGTAAGTTGGCAAAGTTGTAATTGTTTCCAGCCTTCACGGATGAAAAGTCCAAGATAAAGAAGAAGCACTTCCTCTCACAGTTTCCAGCCAATGTCAAGCCCAGGGTCACCCTTCTTCTTCCTTCTCTGTTTGGATGCTGGCCATTAAGTGTCTGCTCTTCTCCATGGTCTGCAATTTCCTTCCAGCTCAGACCTCAAGTTAGTTTAACCCAGTGTTCCTTAAAATGTGTCAAGTGGAGTGAGTGTAAGACACAAGAAATTCTATCCTCCCAGAGGGAGGACACACTCGTTGGCCAAAAAGTTTGGAAAATATAGAACATAGTATATTATATCTTTCCTTGAAAATCCATTAAAAGGAATGTGTGTTAAAACTCTGCAATAATGGTTACATCTGAACTTGTGTTGCCTGCATAAATTGTTAGCCTCCTATAACCTATGTTTTGGAGAAGGTTAGGAAACAGCAAGAGCTGAAGACCGTCTGGGTCTGTGTTGTATACCTTTCGAAGTGACTGGACTAGATGCCCTTTAAAGCTCCCCCAGCACTATAATGGACTAATGACTTTCTGTCCACATAGCCGACTCTGACTTTGGCAATCACTTGCTCTCCACCTCTAGAAATCGCTCCATATCATCACCTTCCCAAAGCCTAGTCAGCTAGGCGTAAGGGATGAGGGTGGTACCAAGTTCCATAGCAGTTTATGTCACCATGCTCAGTAGAATCTGCTGCTGTGCTATCAGGATAATCCACAAATTTCTCATGGCATAGTATAAAGTGTGTACCAGGCCTTTAGCCCTTATACCCAGCCAACAGTCTTCTATTATATAAACCAACATAAGCATAGTTCTAAGGAGATAATCAAGGTTCTCAGTGAAAACAATGATGAACAGTGGAAATGTTATCCAATCCCGTGCAGAGTTTACTATAGTCCTGTTCCTATGTTCCTATTATGAAGAGTATGTGAGAGAGGGTAGTGATATACTCGCAGGGTCTTCCCCAGCCCTGGTAGACATGAAGCCATTATACAGATAATAATACTGCCATCCAGGTAGATGATGTAACCATATCTCAAAGCTAGCTGAGAGGCAGAGATGTTGCAGAGAAGTAGGGCGGTGTGCCAGGAGGACAGATTTGTTGAGAAAGTTGAATTAACTTTACCCCTGCCACAATAAAAGGGAAAAGGATGAGTTCCCTTTGCCTTGTAAAAGATATACCCTTAGTGTATGCCTCCCAAGTATATATCCCACTAAGCTACTACCTGCATTGAGAATGATATTAGACCCTTTGGGAGTGTTTTCTCTGTTCTGTGGTACCTGAACAAAAGGAATTACTTCCCTGAGACTGGTGACATAATGCTATATGTCCCGTGGTCCACATATGAAATGCATTCTACAAAAGCCAATGGAAAGCTTTTTTCAACCTGCTACAGGGATTTTATCCAAAAGTGAAAGTTATTACACTATGAGGAATTGAAGAGAATCAAGCTGAGCTGGAGGAATGGCTCAAATATGCTGATCTGCATACCGCACTATGCGGTAGTGTATGAACTAGCATGCAGTCCTGGGGATCTGCCAGAACTAGGGGGTCATAACTTTCCTGAAACCATGCACCAACGAGGGCATAACACATGACATCAATCGCACTTAGCCCCAGTGTATCTGAGCAGAAGATACTGCCCCAGTCTTCTGTGCATCCCAGAAACAGTAAGGAATCCACAGAACTAGATTTGAAAAAGATTAGTTAAGGAAAGCCAAACACTGAAACATACACCAAAGCCATAGCATAAAAAGGACATTCTTCTCTTGATTTACTTTTAGCACAGCTCCCACAACACAGTCCATGTTTCTTGTTTTGGTTTGGTTTGGTTTGGTTTGGTTAGGTTTGGTTAGGTTTGGTTTGGTTTGGTTTGGTTTGGTTTGGTTTGGTTTGGTTTGGTTTGGTTTGGTTTGGTTTGGTTGGTTGGTTGTTGCTTACAAAGAGCCTAACTTTTTCTCATTTATTTCACTTCTAATTTTAGCCAATGGAAGACTGTTGTTAATTATCTGACTCCTGACAAGTATCCACACAGCCAATCCTAGAGACCAAAGTCTGCCCCACTGGTCACTATGCTGAGTTTCCTCCCAGTGATCACAGCACTGAGTTTCTAATAACATGAATCCCTCTCTGAGCCTTTGGTCTGGTCTTTCCTGATACAAAGGTTTGCCAAGACTGTCTGATTGGCTGAGATGAAGGGACATGGCTGCATCCTAGTGTAGAGTTCCCATCAGCAGAATTTCTCTCACATGTAGAGTGGGGTGTGTGACCATGCCTGCACATTGACAGGCCTTACAAATTATGAACAAAGGCTAATGTACTTTAAAAAATAAAGTTTCCAGCTCATTTGCAGTATCATAGCCAGAATCCCCTGAAGGACTAAGATCCAAAATGCAGTGGCATTTTGGTAACATTTGTTAACATCATTCCAGTAGTATTCAGAGGTTTGCAAGGCATTGGCTATTGTGTGCTTTGTTTATAAATATGTAAAATGAATTGAGAAAAGACAGTAAGTTGAAAATGAAAACTGACAATATTTTATTCTAATGGAAGCAACAATTTACACACACATTATACACACACATACACACGCATATTTTAACACAGAAGGCAGAAATGTAGAGGAAATTCAAGAGCGGCTAAGCCCAGCACAAGGGCATGTAAAGTGCAAGACAAGGGGAAATTTTATAGCACAGTCACTTCGGATATATTTTAAGACTTTATTGATGCCATAAAATTCAGACACTATAAACCTGGATTCCTTGTCAAAACTAGGCCATCACATGCAGAGAATAAAAAATGGATCTATGTATGAAAATAATCAGATGTAAACCAGGTGAAATTCTCAAGAATGTTACACAAAGAACATTTTTAGAAAACATCACCAAAATAGGCCTAAAATGATAAACACTCAGCATACTTTTAAAGTTAGCTGCTTTGAGATAAAGCAGAAGGCCTTGGGGATGCCCAATTCCCTCTGCCCATTGTTCTCTTCTCTTCTCGTTTCTCTCCTTTGCACTCCTGTTGACCATTAGGTCAGACTCCCTTCTGTTTATTCCCATTGCAAAGTCCAAAGAAGGTCTTCATTCCTTTTCGCCCCTCCTTCACTCATCAGGGGTCCCCCAATCAGCATTTCCAACCTAGGTATTATCCTTGGTGTGAACCCTCCTTCAACCATCTCTGTCTTGCTTTGCTTTTACAAACACATAAATGAAAATTCTCCAGAATAGAGCACACCACATCTTTAAGTTAAAACTATATCAATAAAAGAATCCCTTCATCTCTTTCATTTCCCACTGTCAGCATATTAACCATTGCACAGTTAGTTAGCTGTCCTTGGTTCCCTACGTAACTCAGGTCACCCTTGGAACCTTTCACTCCCCAATCCTAAACAGATCTTTAATGTATCTCCTCTGGTCTGTTCTCCCATGAATGTGGCTCATACTCTCATCATTTCAGAGGATAACAACCGTGCCCATACCACTTTCTTGATATTGGAGTAACCTTTCTGTGACATTGTAACCTAGTAACCTTGACTCTCTGCCCCAGTAGTTGTCATTACCTTCTCTGGAAATTTTGTCACAGGCCAGAGAGTCATATGACTCCTGTCCACTGTGGAAGCCACTGCACTACTTTCCCCCTGGGAAATGCAGATACCTTAGCGTTCCCCCACAGGCTTATGGTTGTTCCTATTTCCACATCTCTTGCCTGGATGTCATGTCCTCAGTCTTCAGGAAATGATCTCATGTCCCTCAATGAAACATTCCCTGTTCGTCTCCAAACTTCAATGTGCTTCCTGTTCTGTGCCATATAGTCTGCATTCCTGTAATTCAATTGCTTTGTCTTCCAGTGGATTTTTCAATCTTAGGTTGTTTTTGTTTTTTTTTAAAGATTTATTTATTTATTTATTTATTTATTTATTTATTTATTTATTTTATGTAAGTACACTGTAGCTGTCTTTGAACACTCCAGAGAAGACCTCAGATCTCCTTATGGATGGTTGTGAGCTACCATGTGGTTGCTGGGATTGGAACTCAGGACCTCTGGAAGAGCAGTCGGTGCTCTTAACCTTTGAGCTATCTCTCCAGCCCCAATCTTAATTTTAACTGGTGGACATTTAGTGAGCCTTGGTTGTACATTTCACTATGAAAATTTGCATCGAATGCAGTGGCATGTCTATATAAATATTTCTCTTTGAGAGATCATATGCTAGCTGGAATAGGAGACACATGCTTATAATCTCAGCATTGAGGCCCTGAACAAAGAAAATCATGAACTGGAGCTCCACCTAGGCAACTTAGGAAGACCATTTCTGGAAGAAACATCATAGTCCAGACTTTGTTATTTCAGGGAATGCTCCTTTCCAGTTAATTGTCTAAAGGAGCTTGCCAAGAGGCAGTATCAAAATACCTTTCCTCTCACCTCATTCTCAATTATCATCAGGGCCAATCAACCTTGTATTCAGACATCTCAATTCTCCCATTGCTCATCCATTGTACAATCACATTAGTTTTGATGCATTGTTTTTTTATCTAAATAGGTGCCATAGTAATCTAAATGCCTTAAGTGTAGCCTGGATCTCTCCACCCCAAGTTTCACATTACATTCTTTTTTTTTTTCCAAAATCTAAGGCCACTTTCATGTCTTCCTTTGCAACCTATCACCTACACACACACACACACACACACACACACACACACACACACACAGAGAGAAAGAGAGAGAAAGAAAGAGAGAGACCAACAAAGTACTGACTACAGCTTGCCTTTACTCATGAGAGAAAGGCAATAGAGGTAGTCTGGACTTTAGCAACATATGAGCCCATAAATGTAATGAGCATACATGGGGTGTTATATAATAGTCAGAAGTAGCACTTGCATACAATTTGGAAAAGCATGAATTTACCCCAAGTAAACAAATGACAGTAAAAAAAGAGAAAAAGGATTATAGAGCAACATACTCTATAGGAATTTACATACAGTATATTTGAAACCAATGACATTATCAAGGCTATGTTGAAACATAGAGACATTACGTCATTTTCCTGATTCCCATTCCCTGCCTCATCTCTCACCTTATTATTTCTTATCTAAGCAACTTGGGCTTTATTCGTCTCTATAATAAGTGCACGCTACATAATTAGTTTGTATCTGCCTTCTTTATAGCTGTTTCTCAGTTCCTAGAGTAGTGTGCAGTACTTTGGAAGTGCCTGACAGATATTTGCTTAATGGATATGTTTCCTATCAGTATAATATTTGTCCATATATTATTAGATATAATAACTGAATTCAGTGTGAACATAAAAGTCAATAGATTAACTTTACTTACAAATAATGAAAAGAATGCAAAAATCATTTCCAAAATTCTAAAAATAATGACAGTTTTCATTCTTATCTGTCTCTGGAAAAGCCTTTCTCCCAATGCCCACCGTGTATTCTCATTTCAGCGTCACGCTCACTAAGTGGATCCCATTCTCTGCCCCGAGAATCAGAGTGCTCACTCTTCTGTTTCTGTAAAGGGTTTTTTCTGCCTATGCTTACTCTCCCGCTATAGTTCTTGGCTAAATTAAAACCAATGTCTCCTTTCTAAGTAGTAAGGAGTGCTTCTTCAAGACTGCCTTGAGACTTCTGTAGCCTGCAGTGCTGCTATGCAAGCCTGAAACTCCTTTGCAGGATGCCCAAAGCTCTGTATTAATAATTGTGCCTGTATTAATAATTGGGTCACTGTTCTTGGTCATCTTTCCCACCAGTATATTAACCCTATAAGGTCAAGGAGTATTATTTCTACCTTTGCCTTTTATGATAGTTATCAAATATGACAAAATACAAATCATGTACTTGATATTCAATAAAAATTAGTCTTTCAAATGAGTAAATTTAGCCATCTGTAGCCTTTAAGAAATACTACCTACCCGTAAGTCAAGAAAGGCCTGTTCTTTGAGTTTTTAGCACACTTCAAGGTCGCCCTTCCTACAACATGGTATTTATCTTGTGGGCCTAGATAACAGTTTCACATGGCAATAAAGAAACAAAGTGAAGATGGCATTGCCTAAGAAAAGCCTCTGTTAGAGGGTCTCTCATTGTTTGCTGCTTTAAAATAATGATAATAAAGTCAATTATGAACCAAAAACTAGCAATTCCTTTACCTTCCAGCGGGGCTTGTACCTTGCTCTGCTCAGAGATTTGCAAAGCGTTTAGTGCTTTTCATTTTCAGTTTTCTTGCACTTCTCAGCACTTCTGTCATTTCGATGAAAAAAAAAAAAAACACAGAGAGACTTTGATGACTAAAAGAAGGAGCGCCCACACCCACGAGCCTGTGCCAGAAATTGCTGATTGTGTTGGGAACTGCTTTTTCAAAGTCGAGAAGGAGCTTTGATCACGTTGCTCTTAAAGTCCCCATGAACTTTGCTCATTGTTGTAATTCTTGTGTGATCAGTTAATTACAACACCTTTCTCACAGCTCAAAGTGAAGAATGAGTGAGATGCAGTGAGGTCTATATAATAACAAGACAGGATTCCTTTTAACCCGATGTTCTAGATAAAACACAGGCTTCTTTTTTCCTATAACTCATTTGATGGGAAAAAAAAAAAAGCTTTCCGCTTAAACAATCGTAACGAGAGAAAAAAAAAATCCATGGGCAGGTGGTTTTTCCCCATTGCAAATAGTTACGTACATGGCAATGTGAGCATATGTCACTTTTCCTGTGTTTCCTGTTCCTACTCTTTGTTTTGTTTTGATGAAAATGTGTATAGAGTGAAAAACAAACAAACAAACAATAAATAAACAAGTACAGCAGACTAAGCATATAGGACAAGACATCTTCTGGGAGTAGAAGAAAAGCATTTAATCACCTGGGAATTTAAATATCCAGACGCTGGGGAGCAAGCAGGAAGGAATGCTGTATTGATTTGGGCAGGAAAATTGAACTAATAGAAATGGCTTCGTAAGACAGCCAGGCAGCAGAACTGTCTGGATAGCTTAAGGTGTCACCGTCCCTGTGGTATCCTAATTTACACAAGGCATCTGGTTAGACCAAGTTCTCAGTGCACTGCAGATGTATGGAAACCATCTCAGTGGCACGTATCCTCCACATTCGACATCCTCTGAATATGTGATTTCCCCTTGTATCCCTTAATGCAAACACGTCATATTCTGTTACTGTATCTCATACATTACTTTGCAGAAGATAGAGTTCTTCGCTCTGTGTGTATAATACTGATTTATTTTTAAATCCTTGGCCAAAACATTCAACAGGTGAAATATTCCAAAGTTTACCAATTGGTCTGGCTTTCTCTGGAACTGCAGTTTCAGCATTCTTTGAAGATGTTCCCAAACATTGAGAGGAAAGAGGAGTTGTACATAATTTCAAAGTAAACATTGTTATTGTAGATGAAGTAGACAGCCTATACTCTCCACTGAAGCATACAGCACACTCCTCTGAAGGCAGTGTTCAAAAAGAAAGCTAAGAATATTTGGGGAAGGAAAATAAGAACTGAGAATGATTGCCAAATGGCCCATGTTTGCAAATCGTTGAAATGATTAGAAGGAATATTTATTTCATTGAAATGCATATTTGATTTACTTTAAAAACCCTAGAATTATGAATGGGCACACGCTTGCAAGGATGTGTATGTGTGTGTGTGTGTGTGTGTGTGTGTGTGTGTGTGTGAGAGAGAGAGAGAGAGAGAGAGAGAGAGAGAGAGAGACCTTATTTTTGTTTTGACAAAATGTTAATCTAGTTTTAAATCGACTAGCACATAGAAGGCTTATTATTAGTGGCAGTGTGTTTCTCCTTTGAGATATCATTACATAGCAATTCATTTTGAGACATAACTACATGTGTAGTAGTACGTGTTCATACTCTATCGACACATTAATTTTAGACATCACACTTGATTCCTAACCTAACCTTTAATCTAAGGAATGCTTCAGGCTCCTTCCGAGTGCTCAGATCTCTCCCCTTGATGACTGCATTTGGTTCGTATTATGGTTATATAAGGACTACTGCAAAAATATGATTACGTGTCCTTTTATCCCATGAATTAATAGTTGCTTCATTTTTTTCTGTTTTCTTCATTTTTTAATTGTATCTTACTAAATTTCTCACCTGTCCAACTTTATAAAATGATAAAAGGTAATATTTGCTTCACAAATAAAAGCATAATTTATGTAAAATTATTTTTTCTTTCTTGCTTAAATCTAAAAATCATTATCTTACATCCTATTGCTTTTATTTCATTTCATTTCTACACTGAGAATATTTCAGCAGCTATATGGGCCCTAGATTTCTGCTTCTTGTTTTCTGGTAAGTTTAGATAAATCTCTCCCATTCATGAACTTCTGAAAAAAAGTGTTTTCATCCTTGATCCACAATTCTCTTATCTTTTTTTTTTTTGATTATTTTAAATTTTCTTTTTAATTTCTTTTTAATTTGATTTTTTTATTTGATATATTCTTTATTTACATTTCAATGATTTCCCCTTTCCTGGATCCCCACTCCCTGAAAGTCCCATAAGCCCTCTTCCCTCCCACTGTTCCCCAATAAGCCCCCTCCCACTTCCCTGTCCTGGTATTCTCCTACACTAGTGCACTGAGCTTTTCCAGGTCAGGGGACCTCTCCATCATTCTTCTTGGGCATCATTTGATATGTTGATTGTGTCTTGGGTATTCCAAGCTTCTAGGCTAATATCCACTTATCAGTGAGTGCATACCAAGAGTGTTCTTTTGAGACTGGGTTACCTCACTTAGGATGATGTTCTCTAGCTCCATCCATTTGTCTAAGAATTTCATGAATTCATTGTTTCTAACGGCTGATTAGTACTCCATTGTGTATATATACAACATTTTCTTTATCCATTCTTCCTTTGAGGGACATCTGGGTTCCTTCTAACTTCTGGCTATTATAAATAGGGCTGCTATGAACATAGTGGAGCATATATCCTTATTACATGCTGGGAAATCCTCTGGGTATATGCCTAGGAGTGGCATAGTGGGGTCCTCCAGAAGTATCATTCCCAGTTTTCTGAGGAACCGCCAGACTGATTTCAAGAGTAGAATTACCAGCTTGCAATCCCACCAGCAGTGGAGGAGTGTTCCTCTTTCTCCACATCCTCACCAGCACCTGTTTTCTCCTGAGTTTTTAATCTTATCCATTCTGACTGGTGTGAAGTGAAATCTCAGGGTTGTTTTGATTTGCATTTGCCTGATGAATAAGGATGTTGAACATTTCTTTAGGTGTTTCTCAGCCATTCCTCAGGTGAAAATTCTTTGTTTAGCTCTGTACCCCATTTTAAGGGGGTTATTTGGCTCTCTGGAGTCTAATTTCTTTAGTTCTTTGTATATCTTGGATATAAGCCCTCTGTCAGATGTAGTGTTGGTAAAGATCTTTTCTCAATTTGTTGGTTGCTGTTTTGTCCTTTTGGCAATGTCCTTGGCCTTACAGAAACTTTGTAGTTTTATGAGGTCCCATTTGTCAATTCTTGATCCTAGAGCATAGGCTATTGGTGTTCTGTTGAGGACATTTTCCCCTGTGCCCATGTCCTCCAGGGTCTTCCCCAGTTTCTTTTCTATTATTTTCAGTGTGTCTGGGTTTATGTGGAGATTCTTGATCCACTTGGACTTAAACTTAGTACAAGGAGATAAGAATGGATCAATTTGCATTCTTTTGCATGCTGAACTCCAGTTGAACCAGCACCATTTATTGAAAAGGCTATCTTTTTGCCACTGGATGATTTAGCGCCCGTATCAAAGATAAAGTGACCATAATTCTGTGGGTTCATTTCTAGGTCTTCAATTCTATTCCATTGATCTACTTGCCTGTCACTGTATCAATACCATGCAGTTTTTTTTTTTAACACAATTGCTCTGTAGTACCACTTGAGGTCCAGGATACTGATTCCCCCAGAAACTATTACTGTTGCGGATAGTTTTAGCTATCCTGGGTTTTTTTGTTATTCCAGATGAATTTGAGAATTGCTCTTTCCAAGTCTATGAAGAATTGAGTTGGGATTTTGATGGTGATTGCATTGAATCTGTAGATTGCTTTTGAGAAGATGGCCATTTTTACTATATTAATCCTGCCAATCCAAGAACATTGAAGATTTTTTCCAACTTCTGAGGTCTTCTTCAATTTCTTTCTTCAAAGACATGAAGTTCCTGTCATACAGATCTTTCGCTTGTTTGGTTAGAGTCACACCAAGATACTTTATATTGTCTGTGGCTATTGTGAAGCGTGTCATTTCCCTAATTTCCTTCTCAGCCTGTTTATCCTTTATGTATAGGAAGGCTACTGATTTGCTTGAGTTAATTTTATATCCAGCCACTTTGTGAAGTTGTTTATCAGCTGTAGGAGTTCTCTGGTGGAGTTTTTTGGCTCACTTACGTATACTATTTTATCATCTGCAAATAGTGATAGTTTGACTTCTTCCTTTCCAACTTGTATCCCTTTGACCACCTTTTGTTGTCTAATTGCTCTGGCTAGAACTTCAAGTACTGTATTGAAACAATATGGAGAGAGAGAGGACAGCCTTGTCTAGTCCCTGATTTTAGTGGGATTGCTTCAAGTTTCTCTCCATTTAGTTTGATGCTGGCTACTGGTTTGCTGTATATTGCTTTTACTATGCTTAGGTATGGGCCTTACCCAAAATTCACACATACACACACACACACAGACACAGACACACACACACACACACACACACACACACACACACACACCAAAATAAATAAATAAATAAATACTAAGAAAACCATGCCTAATCAAAGGCTGGATGAGTCAACCATCTTCATAGAAGGAAAAGGGTCCCAAGCACAGGCAAAAAGTTGAAGGGATTCTCTACTCCCACGGGTTTCTGATTATTCTTTGCTTATTTGTGTGTGTGTGTGTGTGTGTGTGTGTGTGTGTGTGTGTGTTTTCTTGAAACCTTTTATGTCAACAGCGCTTTGGAGATAAGAAAGGTGATAAAATGTGCTTAATTTACCATGCATTATCTTAGTAGGCTTAAATAATTGAGGTAATCAATAAAATTTCTTGAAGGGATTACTAAGGTATTTACAACATGAAACCAAATTCTACTGGCTTCCATGAGCAAAAAGTAAAATCATATATATGTTATATGATCCCTACCCTAGAAGGACATGTGAGGGTAGAAAGGCGGGCATGAAGGCACTTTGCTCAAAAGATTCGACTTTCTTTTCTCAATGTCCATGGAGTCTTCTGTGCAGGAAAAGGTAAAAGTTCCAGTTCATGGGAAAAGATTTCCCGGGAAAATACAGGGCTCGCAGACAAGGTGCCCTGTGGCATCCTTGGGAGTGACAGAAGAGGAGAGGTCACATCCTTGTCAAAGGACCTGAATAAGCTAACCAGGCAGGGCAGGCATCTCTCCTCTAAACTGGACCAGGGAAGGAATCAAACAGTAAATCAAGAGAAAACACAAGATCTGAATACAGAAAACTAGCATGTGAGACAGAGCATAATGCAGTATTCTTTCCAAAGTCAAAGATCCCAAGATGACTAGCCCTGACTTCACAGGTAAGGGTGCTCCCTTCTAGGAGAGAAAGCTGAAAGGCAGCTTAGTTGAAAGCACTTTAACTTAGAAAAAAACTAGTACCTCTGTTTTTATAAAAATGTCTTATGTTAGGGCTAAGGAGGCTCTGTGGTGACCTGCTACTCGTGCAAAGACTGTAGTTAAGTTCCCAGCACCCACATGATGGCTGACAACTTCCGTACTTCTTAGGCTCCTGAATTATGTATCACATCCATTCAATCTAGTACACACACACACACACACACACACACACACACTAAAAATCTTATGGTAGTGTATTTATCTATTCTTTTCATTTTTGACCTTTGCAGAGCTCTAAGATCTGGATATATGATGCAAATTCTGAAGACAGGGACGGAAGATGACATGGCAGCCATTGCAGAGGAGAAGTTTAGAAAGGAAGCGCAGGGAGAGTCTGTAAATCAATATGTACGCTTTGCAGGCTGAACTGCAAATGGCTTCTCATGAGTTACTGATATTACCATAGTAAAAACAATATGAGACCCACGGTGTAATAAATCATTTGACCACATATGTAGAAAGGCAAGAGTGGAGAGAGAGTGAGCCTGATGGTTATGTATGGAAGTACAATGCTTTCACAGAAATTAGTGAGCTCACCAGCATGGGTTCTGAGAACTGAACTCCCAATAATTTTTAATGGCTGAGCCACCTCTTCAGGAGTTCCTCACTCCATGCCTGCCCTTTGTACATTTTATTGATTCTTTGTGACTTTTCTATTATATATCCCAATACTCCCAATACCTGACCCTAACCCCTAACCCCTAACCCTAACCCTTTATATCTGCTCTCTGTCCTGTGCCCTCTCCCCTCCAATAGAAAAAAAATCTCACTGTGGAAGTTATATTGTATCACAGTGTGTCCCATGGTATACCATTTTGCCCAAACAACTTTACTTTCAAATTTCATTGCAGTGAGTCATTGGTATGCTACAGTATTGATACTCCATGGGACTCCTTTCTGATATCCTGTTGTTGTCTTGAGTCAGGGAGATCATATAGCCTTGGATCTGTAGGACAAGCCCCAACACATACTGCAGCAGATGATAAGTGGAATGGATGTTGAGGGGACCACCTCAAAGCCCTAAATTTTGATTGTAGGTGGTAGCTGAACTGGTCAGGCCGCTAGCTCTCCTAGTCACATCCCACCAGGGCCAACTCTATCACTTTTCTCAGGAAAGAGGTAAAGCCAGATCTTCTGCACTCATCTCCTTGAGGTTAGCTCTCCTGCATCAATACCACCAGAGCCAGCTCTCCCACTCGTCAGCTCAGCACAGTGCTGGGACATCAACACGACCTTAGACCTGGGACACCCCCATGACTTTTGATGGTAACAAGGGCTGTGGACATTAACACCGACCCTGGCTGCAAACAGATTATGATGGTTCCTATATGATTGGTTCAGGGAGTAGCGCTATTAGGAGGTGTGGCCTTGTTGGAGTAGATGTGTCACTGTGGGTGTGGGCTTAATACCTCACCCTAGTTGCCTGGAAGTCAGTCTTCCACTAGCAGGCTTCAGATGAAGATGTAGAACTCTCAGCTCCTCCTGCACCATACCTGCCTGGATGCTGCCATGTTTCTGTCCTGATGACAATGGACTGAACCTCTGAGACTATAAGCCAGCCCCAATTAAATGTTTTCTTTTATAAAACTTGCATTGGTCATGGTGTCTGTTCACAGCAGTAAAACCCTAAGACAGAAGTTGGTACCAGGAGTGGGGTATTGCTGTGATAGGCCTGACCATGCTTTTGTTTGGAAGAATGTGGATTTTGGGACTTTGGATTTGGAAAGCCAAGGAATGCTTTAAATGGGGATTAATGGGCCAGCCTAGTAGGAATATGGGAGGCAGTGGTGCTGAGGGTCATTTGATCTGTGTAAACCTGATGGCCCAAGAGGTTTCAGAAGAGAAGAACTTTAATATGTGGCCAAGAGACTGTTTTTGTGATGTTTTGGTGAAGAGCATGGCTAGTTTTTTACATTGTCTGAAGAGACTGCCTAGGGCTACAATAAAGAGATTTATATTAATTGCATCTTCAAAGAAAGTCTCAAAAAAGCCCAACAAAGACTTTGTTCTCTGGTTAAGTCTGATGAAGAGAATTTTGAACAAACATAGCAAGCTGAGAAAGGAAAAGTACAAGTACAAAATATATTGTTTGAGTATTAAAGGGACTCCAGGAAGTTAAATGAAGCTGAAACAAAGGATATTAAATTGAATTAAGGGAGTGGTGACCTTGGGGCAAGATTCCACCCAGTTAAATTTAGGTCCAGGCTCCGGAGTACAAGCCTTTAATCCCAGGAGACAAAGATAAGTTGATCTCTGAGTTCAAGGCCAGCCTAGAACAGAGCAAATTCAAGGTGAAGAGAAACTTAAATCCAGGCTTGGTGGACTACACCTTTAATCCGAGTGTTTAGGAAACAGGCATGCAGATCTCTTGAGTTCAAAATCAGTCAGTCTATGCAGCAAGATTCAGAACTGTCAACTTAGGCAGTGAAGGACCTGGGAAAAATGAAGCTATTGATAATGTAATAGAACAAGGGGGCCAATGTTCCAGCTCCTGCAAGCAGCAGAACTCAGCAGCTTTGGCCTTGTGTCTCTGGCCACAGAGGAGAAGGAGACTACTGGGACAATTGATGGAGCTAAGAAATTAGTGGTGATTAAGAAAAGACCAGCGTCACTTAGATGAAATCTTCTGGGAAGTGTTTTCTGAGAGCACAGAGAAGCTGTATTCCAGAGATAACCAAGATTATACCTCATGCTGTGGCTGTACTTGGTAACGTATAAGAATCATCCAGGTGGTATTGGTTTTGAAGGAATGAAGGCCTCATGAAGAACAGCTGAGGTTTCATACTGTGAGAGGCCATGGAAAGCCATTGGTGAAAGTGCAGTCTCAGTTATAGTTGACATCCCAGGACTGAAGGGGTCATGTAAAGGAGTTGAGGCTTGGTACCATGAAAAGGGACTATGAGAGGCTTTAGTGAAGCATAGTTGCAGTGGAAGACCCTAACATATTGGAGATGCCAGTACCCTGGGATGACCACCAAGAACAGCAGTGGCAATGGAGTGGATCAATCTGAACTTAGAGTGCTACAGAGGGCAGAGCTGGAGAAGTGACACCAGCTCTTTGGAGATGCACAGAATATCATGTGTAGATCTCAGGCATTGGAGCTGTGAAAGTGAATTTGATTTGGGGTGCCCAAGATATTAAAGATGGCAGAGCCACAGGATGCCTGCCAAGGAAAGCTGATAACAGGGAGTGGGACAAGCCCAGGAGAAAAAACCTTGTTTCAGTCAACAAAGATGACAAAGGAGTTGAAGATCTGAAAACTGCTTTACCATCAGAAATGGAGATGCAGAGTTTGGATTTTGCCCAGCTGTTTTCTTGTCTTGCTTGAGGGATTACAGTTAGGTGATTGGATGAATCTCAAAAGAGATGAACTTTGGACTTTTAACACTGTTGAGTTTGCTATAGACTACAGGGACTTTTGAAGTTGTACTAAACGTATTTTGCATTATGCTGTTTAAGTATGGCCCCATAGACTAATTTTTGAACAAGCCTATGGGAGCCAGGGAGTAGAATGTGATGGTTAGTATATGATTGGTTCAGGGAGTGGCCCTATTAGGAGGTGTGGCCTTGTTGGAGTAGATGTGTCACTGTGGGTATGGGCTTAAGACCCTCACCCTAGTTGCCTGGAAGTCAGTCTTCCACTAGCAACCTTCAGATGAAGATGTAGAACCTCAGCTCCTCCTGCACCATATCTGCCTGGATGCTGTCATGTTTCCGCATTGATGACAATGGACTGAACCTCTGAGCCTGTAAGCCAGCCCCAGTTAAATGTTTTCTTTTATAAAACTTGTGTTGGTCATGGTGTCTGTTCACAGCAGTGAAACCCTAACTAAGACACAGACAGATCATGGACCCAGACATTCCCCCTACCCTGACTCCTGCAGCAGCATGATCCCCAACATGGACCCAGCGTCAGCATGGGCCCGGATATCACCATGGCTTCAGGTTGCGGCACAGACCACTCAGATCACTAGGTTCTCCTCAAGGCAGCATGACCATCAGATGTCCACATGGTCTCCGGGAGCAGCCAAGACTGCTGTCATCTGGATGACCTTTGATGGCAACATGGGCCAGAGACATCAGCATAGACCACAGCTACTATAGGATCACGGGCCCAAGCATGGCCCTTGGCAGCACTCCAGTCCCAGACATCACCAGGGTCCCCGGCGGTTGTGCCGGTTGCTCTCATATCCACCCGTTCCAGCTCTCTCCACAGCATGGGAACTGCTCGCCTTCATTTTCTCTCCCATCTTTTCCATTCTTTCCCTCCTCTGGTCTCACCATCATATACCGGCTCATTGCAGTGCTGCTGTGGGCCTGTGTCTTTTTGCCCCATCCTCCCCAGGGTCAAGCACCCAGGACGAGTGCTTGGGTGTCTGTCTCACCTTTTTAAAAATACAGGATGCAGAAATCATTTCAAAAGGAAAATGTTCAATAAGATAGATGAGGACACAAAGACTTATAAAATCAAATATTGTACACACATTGGAAAGGATTCCTTTAAAAAAAAAAAACATTTGAATAGATTTCATTGGTCAGATCAAGACCATACCTTGGATATCCATGCCATTCCATGTTTTAGTTTCCATGTTTTAGTTTTAGTTTCGTGTTGTATATACTATTGTGAACAAGATTAGGCACAAGTTTCATCTTGAGCTCAGACCTCTTAGGAGCCCAAGCTATAAATCCAGGAGTCCAATGACTTTCCAACTTCTCCCATAAACACTCATCTTGGGATGCTTGAATCTCATCGTGAGATCTCACCACTCCTCCTGAGGCCCCTCCCTGGGGGCCCGAGTTGTCTTTTCCCATGACATCATGTGTTTGGTGACCTTGACTTTATTCCCCTTTGCTACACATAACCAAATGATAGTAGGGAACGACTACCTCCTAGAATTGTCCTCAAACGTGTCCTCTGATTCTCATCTCCCTCCCAACAATTTACCTTATGTAGGAGACTAGGGCCATTGTCCAGATGCAAAGCAGCACTCCTTAAGGGCCTTTCCGGGCTCTTGCTCCACACTGTAACCCACTGATCTTCCTGCATTAATAATCAGTCGTTTTCACATCCTTGCTTAGAATTTCCCCGGGCACTTGCCAACCTTAAGAATGAAGTTCAAATTCCTTAATCAGGTTTATTTAGCTGGCTGTCTCTGCAGTGCCCTACCCTGTCCTCTGCCCTCTCCCTTTAGATTCCAAGTTTAATCTTCCACATATGTGTGAGCAGGCCATGGCCTTTTCATAACTCAGACTTTTCCATCTAATATGACTCCTCTCACAAAACAGCAGCACTTCCTTTCCCAAGCTAACTCCTGTCCCCAGCTGCCTAGTACCCTGGCAGAGCAGACCTCCGTATGCCAGATCCCTCCCTTTCAGCCACCATACCTCACTGTGAATCTTCACTGAGGTCTATGGGCACTGGACTAGGCAGATACTGGGCGGTTGCTCTCAACTCTACTACTATCATTATATCTCTTTCATGCTATACAGGACTCAAAGAAAGCATTAAATTCATCTATTTTAAATTGACTTTAAGTATTAATACACCTAGACATGTACTACAGACACATTCTCCCTTAAAGGCAACCTCAGGAAGAATGTTAAGTCTAACTTTCTTCACATTCATATTTATTCACATTTAACAGTAGTTTTTAGAATATACTTTCAACATCATATTGAGGTCATAGAATATTGTCCTTACAAAATGAAGCACATCAGGTAACCGGCTTTCTTACATAGATTTATGCAAATTTTACTCAAAGAATGGCTCAGTAAGAGAAAAACAATAGCACACCAAATGCTGTAAAGATTCTAGAATAATTTGAGTAAAGATTCTAGGAGAAAAAAAATGACGAAGCTATATTCAGGCAATATCAGAATAGTCTGACACCTTAGCATCCTTGTTCTTAAATCCCTGAGCAAAATAAATGTCAATTTGACATAAAAAGATCCAGTTACCCAGGACCAGTTGCATGTACAATTAGATAAAAATGAAAAGGAAGGTGGGTTAATATATCTCTCTATTAGTCTACAAATATCCCAGCCATCCCACGATGAGTAAAGCACCCCCACTTCCTCATTTCTTTCTTATTCTTCCTTTTCTTTCTTCCTTCCTTTTTTTCTTTCTTCCTTCCTTCCTTCCTTCCTACCTTTCTTTCTTTCTTTCTTTCTTTCTTTCTTTCTTTCTTTCTTTCTTTCCTTCTTTCTTCTTTTGTTGTCCCTTCCTTCCTTTGTCCTTTTTTTGCTTCATGTCCCCAGTCTTTTTATTGATATTCTTATAGGTTATAAAACCTAGGTCTTTTTCAGCTTTGGAGACAGGGAGTTGCATGGTTAGCTTTATAAGCTGTGACTACATTTTAAGCTATTCAGGACTCTGGTATTAGAAACCAAACAAAATTATTCAAGAGACCCTGAAGGATTTGTTTACTATTTTTAGACAAAACTTCATAGTGTATCAAATAATCTTAGTACACTGGAATGTGCCTAATAATTACTCAGTGCTGTTGAGTATATTTGACAGATCTTTATGACTTAAAGATGAATTTCCTCTACTTCTGGTGTGTCTGACAGACTGTCTGGGAAGCTGCTGCTCCAGCGATAATTCAGAGGCAATCTTTGAATAAAGGGCTTTCCTTCGGTCTTCTATTGTACTCTTAAATCGGAATCTTTCCCAAACAGCTTAATTTTTCTCCTTGTTCCTAACTCTCACACATCCACTCCTATGTGCACCCTCCTTGGTCACCCACACTTCTGACCCAACTAGATGAATAAAGTTGATATTCTTTGGGCTAGCATATACTTTGCTTAGCTGGTTCCATCTTGTATCTGTGTGAGACTTAAGTGAGGACTCTTGGCACTGAAGGACAGTACACCCAGAGCAGGACTCCTGACGCCATGGGTGACGATTCTAGGAAGGAGAGAGGCTGTCCATTTATTATCTTCCTCACTGAGAGTAGCATAGCTTCCTAGAAGACCTGTTAGATACCACTTACAGAATGGGTTTAAAATTTAAAGTGGTTGATGGTAGAAATTAATAATAGGAAACCTTCAGGCACAGGTAAGGTTAATGAACAAAACACAGAACTCAAAGTTCTATGTCCTGAACCTGAGCTCGCTCTACTTCTAACTCTAAGAGAATTGTTTGCTCTGGACTCACAGTAATTAGCATTTACATTATCTTGGGGCCAGGAGATTAATGTTTGTCCTCTTTCGTCCTTAGCATCTACCACTGCATTGATAGCTGATATCAAAAAAAAGAAAGAAAGAAAAAAAGAAAGAAAGAAAGAAAGAAAGAAAGAAAGAAAGAAAGAAAACCAGATTACACCTCATCCTGGAGCTCCAGTGTCTTTATCTACTGTCTGAACTTCTCTGCCTCAGTATCTTGCCTCTGTCTTCCCTCCGATTCTCATTCCTTCCTTTCATATTTCCTCCCTTATGTAGGCAAGCTTTATAAACTCTATTTTCTCATAGAAAAAAAGCCTCATTGTTGATTCTCATTTATGAGCCTCTATCTTTATCTATAATCCATCAAGCAAAGGCTAAATTATAGAGGCACAGTAATAATAAATTTCCTCTGTCCAACGAACACCATCCACAATTCCCTCACTCTACAGAGAAGCATCCCATTGTGTCTAACCTGTTTCTCTAAAAGTCAACCAATATGTTCAGGAAATCTGGGTATCTTTTTTATTTTTCATTGTTGCTTTAATTTGACTTATTTTGACCCATTATTGAGATATAAGAACCTGATCATAGATCCTCCTATTTACATTCTTTACTGCCCCATGAATTTGGGTACTGTGCAGTGAATGAAGAGCCAATGATTCTTATGATAACCCACAGTACGAAAATAAGTCTGAAGTGTAGGCCTGGTTTTCCTTAAATGAGAGAATTCTGATATTCTAAGCTGAACTCACACTCAGTGTTAGGATATCTGGAAGTTCTTCAATACCATCAGTACCAGAGCACAAAACCAGAAGCACTTCACTTTTTTAAAATCAGTAATTAATCTTGTTAGACGAGAGGATAAACAGAAATCACACAGTCTAAAAGACAGATAATTTCAGAAAACAGTACAATTTCTCCAACCTAATTTTACACTGAAATCAAGTACTTTAAATTCAGGTACAATGAAATATTTGACTTTCCGTGGGCTATATATAGTTTCCCATTAAGATGATTTGTTTTTACTCTGACTCCAAGCAGTATGGTACCAAGTTGATAGAGAAATATTCTGCAACAATATTATCTAAAATCTCTACTCAAATTAAGTAGTACAGGATAACAGCGAGGAAGAAAATCTTGTGAAATACAAGGACATAACCTGAAAAATGAGAGGTGTGTGTCTCAGTCGTGTAATGGCTCCCGGAGACTGAGGCAAAGTGGAGTGGTGAGTGCCAACGAGGCGCCAGGTGTGGCGAGAGAGAGAGAGAGAGAGAGAGAGAGAGAGAGAGAGAGAGAGAGAGAGAGAGAGAGAAGAGTCGGGGCGGAGTCTTCACACTCCTGTTCTATCACTAAAGCTAGGAGCTCCCAAACATATGTCAACATGTTACAGATACATCATTAATCACCCACTCATCCCAAGCCTGGGAATCTGACCTTCTGCAGTTAAAACTAAAAAAAAAAAAAAATCTTCAACAAGAGTGGCTGTCCTAAACTTCACAAGAATGGTTTAGCACATTTATTCTGAAGTTGTGATGGTTGACATAAAATAAACGTTCTCCAGCTAGTCAATCGGTGGGGAAGTTGGAGAGCTAGATAAGAACTTAAAACTTCCAAAGGTCATTATGCAATAACTTTCCATTTGCGTACTCCAAATAACTACCATTTGCTTCCATTTTGTGCTCAGAGACACCAAACCAAAGTGGCGACTTCCGGTCATCTTAAGGCGGGGAAAAGCATTAAAATGCTGTGACGTGTACAGGATCGATGGCTCCAGTGCTAGACCATGACAAACATATCAGGAACCATTTGTCTAACATTTTTCAGAGGCTCGGTGCTGTAGGGTATTTGGTCACTTTGTGAACCCCACGACTGTTACCTGGAAAGACCTTGTTGTGGTGTGGTTCAGCACTAGCACACACCTTTAGCCCAAGAGTTTTCTATAACCAAGAGGTGGAGCAAGCAAGCAGTTGAGGGAGTGAACATAAGGCAGGGCAGAGGAGGGTCTTGGAGTTGGAGGGTGTTTGAGACAGCCTGGAGAAGGAAAGGAACCTTTTGCCTTCTGGGACTGCAGTGGAGTAGGAAGGTCAGCCGGGCGCTTTCTCTGCCTCTGAGGTGCCAGGCTTTCACCACAGCATCTGGCTCTGGAGTCTTCACTTGGTAAACTCAAACATTTGGAATTTTGTTGTAAAAACAACAGTTTGGGTCCATGGTCCGCTGCTATCCCCATTGCTTCTGGTTTGCGGTAAAGCAGAACATTGAGAGCATAGTAGACAGGGACTACTGACGTCACAGAAACAGACAAATGCAGAGACACCCCAGACCAGATAACATCCACTAAGGGTATGCCCCAGTGTCCTATATCCTACAGTATTTCCATCAATCCCTCCCCCCCAAATAATGGCATCCATGCCATGAGTCAATCCATAGAGCAGGTCAGACCCCTCATGATCAACTCACATTGGATGATCCCTGGTGGGAGCCAGGTTTCAGCAACAGCAGCCATCTGCCCATCACCTGTGCCCTGTGTCAGTTCCTCCTGCCCCCAGTCTCATCTGTTTGCGCTCCTCCTGCCCAAAATACTGGTATGTCAGATACGAAGTCCTGGTATCCTTCCTCCTGTGTTTAGTATTGTCTGGGACTCCTAATTGCTGAAGAAAAAGTAATGTGAAAATGGTTAAGAAGGCACACAAATGCCCCAGATTCAGCATCTTCCCCTGTATGCAGCCTGCATTCTGGCCATCCCACAACTGTCCCAATTCCCACATTGTGTCTGATCTCTTGGGTCTCAGAGTCATGGATCTGATTACATTTTCTGACAGCCTGTGCAAATATTAGTCTGCCCACTGCTTAGATATGCAAAGCACCACGATTACGATTTCTGCCCTGTCTAGTTGCTAAGTGCCTTTTCTATTCTATTTAATTGCTGTCTTCCATTTTCACCATTCGCCTCTGTTGTATTATTTTTCTCAAAATGCTATTAGCACATCTTCCATTAAGGAAGCCCGCCATATTTCCAAATCCTGCCTTTCTGGGTGGGACCTTCTGACTTCTCTTCTAGTCAGGGGTCACAGTTCTCTACATCCAAGCTAGCTCTTGTATACAGTTCAATGGGTGCACAGCTACACCCACTTTTACCCATCATCCCTGCTGCTACTGTGCTACAACAGGAAGATGCAGTACACGTGACAGACATGGCTGGATTGTGTTCTCTCTAGTCCTTTGGTCAAAATTTGCTGCCCCTAACCTAGACACAGAGGTGCATACCTTTAATCCTATCATTTGAGAATCAGAAAGATCTCTGTGAGTTTGCAGTGCCTTCTACAGAGTGACCTCCGAGACAGCCAGAGCTACATAGGGAGGTTCTATCTCAACAATCAAAACAAAATTTTTCTGACCCTTGGTCCTGGATCTCTGAAATTTAGGTATGCTTATACCAGTTTAAAAGCTGGATTCATTCCAGATCTACAACAATCTTTTTCCATTTGAAAACATATTTTGATGGTCTGGTAAAAGGATCTTCTTTCTCATTTATTCAAATTAAAACTTATCTTAAACAACAAACAAAATATGAAAATTATATATGAATTTTATATATATATATATATATATATATATATATATATGGGGGATACCATGTGAATTTGGATATGTATTTATTTGTATAATGTTAGAATCAGGACCAATATAACTGTCTTCTCAAAATTTGTAATGTATGCATGCTGAAAACATGAAAATGCTGTCTTCTGGCTTTGCTGAAGTGCACAGTACTTCATTTTTAGGTATGCCCCTTGTGCACTTTAGCACACCAGAACTTCCTTTCTCTAACTGTAACAATTCCCCTGCGCTCATCCCCTTCCTAGTCCTCCCACCCTCTGGTGAAGATCATTTGAGTTTTAACTCCTATGAGAATCCATGTAGAAGTTAGATATGCAGTCCTTATCTTGTGGTACTTGACTTGTTCTCTTATTCTAATGATCTCTAGTCCCATTCATGTTACTACAAGGGACAAGATTCCAACCTTTTTGGCCAAATAGTACTCTTTGGGTGTACATAGGGCAACTTCTTTATATAATCATTAGTGGGTAGACATTTGAGTTGTTTGCATTTCTTGAGGGTTGTGAGTCCTTCTTCGGTGACCTGGGTATTCCAATGCCTCTTCTCCATACTGCTTTTATTTCCCTTGAAGTTGTACCTAGTAGTCAGATTGCTGGATCAGTGTAATGACTTGAGGAATCTCTGTATGTACACTTGCCACAGTACCTGTCCTTACATCCCACCAGCAGACTTCAGGTTTCTATTGTCTCCACTTCTTCATGAGCTCTTGTCGTTGGCTGGTGGTTCAGTAGTAGCTGTTCTTAGTAGGGGGTCACTGTAGTCCTGATACACACTTCCCTGATAATGTATGGTGTTGATCACTATTCACATACCTGTTAGCCACTCTCTGTGTCTTTTTAACATGTTATCATCCTCAATATTATTTTCTACTGAGTCCCCATGCGTTCTGGATACCAATTCCTTATTAGATGTATATCTTGCAAATATTTTCACCTGTTGAGTAGGTTATTGGATATTCTGTTCATTTTTTTTTCCTTCTCTGCACAGGGAATTTTCAGCTGAAAGTTCTGATCAAATGTCTCTTTAAAAATGTCTGAGGGAAAGACCGTCCATAGACTACCCCATCCAGGGATCCATCCCATATACAGTTACAAAACCCAGACACTATTATATTGATGCCGACAAGTGGTTGCTGACTGGAGCTGAGCCAGATAAAGCTGTCACTTAGGAGGCTCTGCTAGTGCATGACAAATACAGAGGGGGACACTCTCAGCCAACCATTGAACTGAGCACAGGGTCCCTAATGGAGGAGCTAGAGAAAGGACCCAAGGAGCTGAAAGGGTTTGCAGTACCACAGGAGGAACGACAATATGAGTCACCCAGTACTCCCAGAGCTCCCAGGGACAAAACCATCAGCCAAAGAGTATACATGGAGTTACTCATGGCTCCAGACACATAGGCAGCAGAGGATGGTCTTGTTAGACACCAAAGGGAGGAGAGGCCCTTGGTCCTGGAAAGACTTGATACCATAGTGTAGATGACAGGGAAGCAGGGGGGTGGAGGGAAGAGATGGCTTATGGCATTTTGGGGAGAGGGGGAAACCAGAAAAGGGGACAACATTTGAAATGTAAATAAAGAATATATCTAATTTAAGAAAGAAAAGAAAATTAAAATACAGAAAAAAGGAGAAAATGTCAGCTCTTGTTTAAAGGACCTTCTTCATTGTCTGTCTTTCCACTTCTTCACTCTCTCTTTGCTCTTCACTCCCCTCTAAAAATGAATTTCTTGTCCCTATTACCAGACTCAATTAAAGTCTTTAAACTTTGCATATCACACCTCTTGCCCAAAGAGGCATTTCCTTGGATGTCTTCTGTTTTGTGTCTTTGGCTTTAGTGTTGGTGATGCCTTACTCTGGTCACATCCTCCTGGCTGGTCCTCATCTTGCTCTTAGCTTTTTTTGTTCTCTTAGCCTTTCTAGAAAGAAGGCTAAAGCCATGCAGCTTGTTGACATTCAGGAGTGAGGCACCATGGGAGCCAACTGTGACCTCGCTAAATACATACCCCGCCCTCAGCTTTGTGGGAAGTGGTCAGAGATCCTAACTTAATTTTTCATGTCCCAAATGCTTCCGTTAGAAAGAGCTAACCCATGATTCACGTCCTGTATTTCCATCCTACTTTTCCCCAGGGAGGTCAGTTTATGCGTTCTGATGTTCTTTTCATAAGTCCTCCTGGCCTCTCTTATTCAGTCTCTTCTGAGTCTTAAGCTTCTCATGTTCTCTGGAGTATAGGACACAATCCCACCAGCTTGAGCACAATCCTTCCTGAAGTTTCTACAGAAGATCTTTTTGCCTTCCTCCTTCCCTACCCCAATCTCTCTCTCTCTCTCTCTCTCTCTCTCTCTCTCTCTCTCTCTCTCTCTCTGTGTGTGTGTGTGTGTGTGTGTGTGTGTGTGTATGCATGTGTGTTCGTGAGCATGCACTCATGTGCTCATGTGCTCATTCAATCTGTAGGTTACATGTCTACATTGCATGTATCCCTCTATTGTTTTCCACCCGAAGCTTACTTAGGATCTCTCACTGAACCTTGACCCTGATACTTTGACTAGATTTGCTAGTCACCAGGCTCCTAGAAGTCACCTGTCTGTGCCACCACAGAGCTTAGACTAGAGATATATAGTACCACGCATGTGCCTTTCCTGTGGGTGCCCGAGGCCTGAAATGAGTTCTCAGTGCTTATGCAGTGAGCACTTTAACCCAATCCGCTCATCTGGCATCATAGTCTTCTCTCATTATTGATGCCAGTTAAAACTTTAAAAAGTGTTCGTCTTGAATTCACAAAGCTCCAAATTCAATCCTCAGTACTATCCATTCCTATAATCACAGGACCTAGCAGGCAGGACGGTCAGAGAAGTTCACGGTCGTTCTCAGGTATGCAAGGAGTTTGAGGACAGTCAGTGGGAAAAACAAATAAATCACTGAACTCAATATTCCTTTATGGAATAGAGATGCTCTCTCCATAGCTAGTGAACCTACACACACACACACACACACACACACACACACACACACTTTCTATTACTTGTTTCAAGATGTTTCCATCTTTTTTAATAATTGTCCATTTAATATCTATTTGAGATTTTAGTTCTTCTCAAAGCCCCCATCTATTTGTAGATTAGTCAGAGGAAATGGTCCCTAACATGTTTGTTGAAAGAATAAATAAATGAATATAGAAAGGAGAGTGAGGAGGGGGGCACTCTTGAAGAAATGAGGGAGTATGCTGTTTAGCTAGTCTTTTGCAGGCTGAGTACTTGGCATCCCCAGCTTTCCCCAGAGACACGAGCAATCCCAAGATCCCACCAATATGCCTACCATTGCAGCTACTCCAGGGAAAGCAAAGTAAATTGCATTGCCCCTGAAGGACACAAGAAGAATTTCCTTTATTTACTGTGGTTAACCAACAGTGGAATCCATCACAAGGGCATATCTCCTTTGGTTTAATACTAAGGAGATCAATACAAATATATTTCCCAGGGGAATCAGGGAAAGGGTAAATGACTTGGTGCTGTGCTCCTGATTTCTGGAGTGATGACACCCTCAGTTGAAAACATTCACCCTGATCAGAATGACCAGGAGACCTCAAATACCATGAGCGGAAAGGACTTTAACTTTTGAAAGCCCTGAGCACAATTGAGAGAAGACGCTGTGGGCTTTGTAATCATCTCAGCTGCTGGGATTTTGCCAAATGCCCCCGATGAAGAAGCCTCTGAGCTGGGCTCCAGAATCCAGCTGTTCTCCTGAAATCCTCCAGCCCAGGGCCTCCTTTCTAAGTCCACTTCACAGGGAGAGAAAATGGAGTCAGAGTTCCAGAACACTCCCTTCCTCCGTGACGCCCTACGCGGCTGAATCTCCAAATTGCTATGCTAAGCACAGAAAGTAATTCGCCTAAGTGATAAATTTACAGGCACAACGCTCTTCCTGCAAATCTCCTCTCTCTCTCTTCCGTCTCTCCCTAAGAAAGAGAAATATAATTTCAGCTTTGTCTTCCCTCTTCAAATTGTTTATCATTGCTTTAGGGTACACAAGTGAATGTGTTTTATTGCCGATCTCAATTTATGCTGTTTCCAGAACTGCCGTTCCATAGCAGTTTGTCAATATTATCTTTCCAAGAGGAACCAAGCAAACTGCCAGGATGCATTTTTAATGGCCTCCTGTTGGTGATTAACATGTCATTTATGAAATAATAGCCTGTTTGTTTTACCTGAGACGAGAAGTTGCTGCCCTGGTTCACTTAGGTGGCATTGCTCTTTCCATATTGAAGACCTGTATTTAAAGTGAGACAAGAATTATGGATATGCTAACGTGCACTGAGCACAAGCATCCACTCCTGCCAACGATGTGGCTTCCAGCGTGGAACACTCACTGGCCGTGCAGTTTCGCCACTCCTGGTAGCTTTTGGCTCCTCCTCCTCCCCAGTGCAGCTCCCACCTTAGGAAGTCGAATCTGAAATTAGGTTCAATCAAGCATTTTTAATGTGAACATTGGGGGAAAAAATACAAACCTCACGTCAGATGTAATGAGTAGGTGCTCTGCTGTTGCTTTAGTTTTGGATTTCCTTTTGGGATGAAAATACAACGTGCAGTGGTTAGGTAGGAAGAGCAAAGATCCACGTACGGGTCATAGGTCAATCCGTTGTCCAATGGGAGCATTCTGGACAGGTCGTTCTGCTCCCTTCATCCTATAGAAGGTGTGAATAGGAACACTCACCCCACTTTTAACTAGTGGAAAATAACTTACACCAAATATTTAGCTAATAACCACTGTGTAACTGACAAATGCCAGGCCAGTGAGATGTATTTAGTGTGTTCTCAAGGGTCTTCTTCAGAACACTTTGGGGATGATTGAAACTTGCCAAGGAAGAAATGCAGTAGCTTAGGAGTCTAGGGAAAACAACAGCAATTCCTTTGAGATAAAAACCATAGGAGGATTCTGCAGTAAGAAAGCGTGGGTGTGGCCTCTGGGAACAAGACCTGTCCAACTCCTGAGGAGGGTCAAGGGTTCCTTTTAGTCTGTCCTCCTAATGAGGCTAACTTAGATCATGCCCCTCTCTATGCCTCACTATCTTTATTTGTAAAGTAGGAGTTTATACTAAGTAAATTTAGAGGAGCTTTTCAGGAAGCCTGACTTTTTAACCAGTTCTAAGTCAGTTCTCAATAATGCTGCTTGGAAGGGTATGACAACTAGAAAATGCTTAATTATAACAAGCACCCCACGCCCACTGTGAAATGTAACCGAGGCTGTCCAAAGTCAGCTTGGGCTGGAGATACAGTCTAGTGGTAGAGAGCTTGTTGAGCATGCGCAAAGCCCGAGTGCTTCAAAGTCCTTTATTCCCAGCCAGCACTCCTGTCCCGTCTGCATCACCAGAGCAAAAAAGCAGGAAGCGCGAAGCTCTCCGTTCAGTTCCCTGCAGCCTCACAGTCTGTAACTTCCGGTTTGCATTCATTCTCCACCCGCACCGCCCACTGAGCTACCTCTTCCACAGCACAGGCCTTGCCTCCGAATAACTATGTCATTTCCACTCAAAGGAGTTTGAAGTTATTAATTAAATTAAATTCCAGAGGGGCAAAGATATAGGTATGTATATCTCAGAATTCTAACGTGGGCATTCACTTTTTCTATGCCAAAGTAAACAAAAAAGAAAGGAAATACGATAATGGAGATGCAGTATTCCTAGACAATTATGACATGACAGGTGACTGTTAAGCTGGGGAGGTAGAAATGCTAACATTGAAGCATCTATTCTTGCAGGCCCGTAATTCTAGATGTTGCTTAGGGGTTTTATTTCATTAGTTGATGGGAACCATTATATTTCTTACTTTTGTAGGAAATAAATGTGTTTTTAAAGATTCCTCACTAGAGTCTCATTCAGTGCATAAATATTGAAACAGAAAACTCTGGCACCATCGAAAAGGCTTCAACAAGCTTTCCAGAGGTCTTCAAGATACACAGCTCTTGTTCCTCTAGTTCTGTTTCGTTGGTCTTTCACTGATACAATAAGGAGCCATTCCATATACAGATCCATGCTTTTATAGGTTATTAATATCATAAATCCTAGGGCTTTATAGGAGCTGTCATGGGGCAGACAATGCGTTATGTTCCTCTCTCCTCCACAGCTTCCACTTTTATTCATGGTGTATAAGTGTGCATGTATATGTGAGTGTATACATATTTGTCAGTGTGTGTTCATGAGTGCGTGTGAGTAAGTATATGTTTGAGTCTGTATTTGAGTGTGTGTGTATATGAGTGTGTGTATACATGAGTGTCTGTGAGTGTATATGTGTGTGAAAGTGTGTGAGTGAATGTTTCTGAATGTGTGATTGGGCATTTGGGTGTGTGAGAGTACATTTGAGTGTGCATGTGAGTGTATGTGTGTGTTTCATGGTTTGTATGTGCATGTATGTGAATTGTGTGAGTGTGTGTGTGAGTGTACATTTGAGTGTACATGTGAGTGTATGAGTATATGTGTGTGTTGGAGTGTGTATGAGTCTATGAGTATATGTGTGTGAGTGTGTGGGAGTGAGTGTGTGAGTCTTTCTTTGTGTGTTTTTATATGTGTGTATAAGTGTATATGAGTCCATGTTTGAGTGTGCATTTGAGTCCGCATGTCATTGTATAAGCATTCGTGAGTGTTTGTGTGTGAATGTATGTGAGTGTGTTTCAGTATGTGTGTGTGTGTGTGTGTGTGTGTGTGTGCGTGCGTGTGTTTCTGGGTGAATGTGTGAGTGTGCAAGTTTCATGTGTGTGGGTATGGATGTTTTTGTGTATTTGAGTATGTTTATATGTGGGTGTAAGTGTGAGCGTATTTGAGTATTTGTGTGAGTGTATGTGTGTGAGTATGTGAATGAGTGTGTGTGAGCTTGAATATGCATTTGAGTGTGTGTGAGTGTATGTGAGTATCAGTGAGAGTGTATGTGTATCATGTGCATGTTAGTGTGTTTGTGTGTGTTTGAGTGTGAACATGAGTGTGTGTGAGCATGTGTGAGTGTGTGTATTTGTATATGTGTGTGTGTGTTTGTGTGAGTATGTGTGCATTATAACATTTTAGCCATTTTTAAGTATACAGCCTTGTGGCATGAAAACTCTTCCATTGTTGCGTGATCGTCACCATCTCCCATCCCCAGAACCATCTATTGGGACCACTACTGTAAATGTAACAGATTCTCATTTTAAGTTTGGAGAAGCTTTTTTAATGCTACAGACAGATGTTTCTGCCTATAGCTGAAATCCAGGTAGAATGAAGAAGATGGCATTTATACCACTGTATAAAGTATAATCAAACTGCTGGAGTTAATCAACTGGTTGAGTCCAGCCTCCTGAACACTCAGTTGGATGTTTATAAACTTGTTCATTTTCGTTTATAAATACAATCCATAAATTACATCTACTTCAGATGATTTCAAAAAACAGTAACTGAAATAGATAACTATTAATTGAAAATCTACAGGTAATTAAAGCTTACCTAAAGATGGGAAGAAATAAGCTACACTTTTCAGTGAACAGCACTTTGATGGCTGAATTAGCAAATATAAATAGCAGTTCCCCAAGAACAATCAGCCATAAGAGCTCAATGATGCTTGTTTCACATTTCTCTCGCTCCCGTTAGAGGTTGCTAAGCATCCTAAAACAGAGCATGCCTTAAGGTAACGATGATGAAAACACAAATAAAATCAGGCAATAGCAAATGTTGGTGAGGCTGTAGAGAAAGCCAAACTTTTATGCTCTTGAGGAGGAACGAAAAATGTTGTATATCAATATCGGAAAATAGTATGGTAACATTCATACATGGTAGTTCCCATACATGCCAGCAATTCTTTTTGACATGTAAATCAAAGGTTGAGAGGGGCTGACCCCACTGGGTATTTGTACATTATCATACCACAGTGTCAGTCACAATAGCCAAAAAGGTTGGAAGTAAGCTAAATGAACACAGTGGGTATAAGGGTAAGTGACGTGTGATGTAGCCATTAAAGGATGTGATTGACCTCAAATCTCGGAAGGAATTCAAACCTGTGGTATAACATGGCTGTCGGGAGCAGAGCAAGCCTTGGATGACTGACTGACTGAGTGAATGTGTGTCTTTGACATAGGCAGGGCCACGCCAAGGATCCCACACCCTCAAAGCAATGTCAAAACCTTTCTCGGGGGACCAGGCGCAAGCATTAGCAGAGTATGCAGGAAATGTCCATCAAAGCTCCCCTCACTCCAGTGATTATGGCCTGAAGACTGCCTTTGTAGAGAGACTGCTTCTGCCTACATTATCTAAACTAATTTCCTTGATCCAGCTGTATATCGTAAACCCCACCTTCTTGTTTATCTGTGTGTAATAACCCTGCCTCCCTTTCCAGCTGTATGCAATAATCCAAGCTCTCTGCTCAACTCTGTAATAAGCACGCCGGGCTTCCAGGGTGATATGGCTTCCCCAGTCAAGTGCTCCTATCACGTGATCCCTGCTTCTCTGTTTACATCTCTCAGTCCCTCATCACCTCACTTCTCTGGTCAGATCCAAGCCCCTTGGAGGCCATGTGAGGATGAAGGACTCACCCCAGAAGCTGCTATCCTAAGTGCAGTAAGCCCCTTCAACATGCAAATCACGTGCCTGGAACGCTCAAACTCAAAAGAACAGAAAACAAAATGGCCCTCGTAGCAACGATAGGTTGGGAGGTTTTGATCTGAGGAGAATAGAGTTTTGGTTTGAAGAAATAAAAATGCTTCTAAGATGGAGTGTCAGTTGCACAATGGGAGAGTATTTGTGCCCCGGGGCTTCATGTTTTAAAATGATTAAAATGCTAAACTCCATATCATGTATGTTTTGTGCCAATGAACAAAAATGGAAGCTTAGCAGGAGGGACAAACATAACAGACTCCCTGCCGTAGTTCAGACAGCCATGTATAAGCTAGAATTTACCCTAAGTTTTCATTCTCCAGGAATTCATTGTCAGCCACAGTGTTACAGTGTTAGATTCATAGTTGTTCTTGAAGACCAAAGCATTGTGCATGTGGTGCGGGAGGTGGGATCTCCGAGCGCCACATTCTGGTGTGACTGCAGTCTTTCCTACTTTAGTAGTTATCAGGGCTGAGTTCAACAACCACGCTGGCTCTGAGTTGTTAAATGAATAATTCTCCAGCTGCCCTGAGATGGACGACACTAACATTTCTGGATACTGTTCATGTACAACTGTTTTATTGCTATTCTACATGTGCAATCTCCTGAAGCTGAAGTAGGTCACGTTATCCCCATTTTCTAATTGGGTAACAAGCTGAAAAACACACGAAGAAATTGACCACAGCCACAGCATATTTCTGCACTCAGTCATGATGTCATAATAAAGGACATGCACATGTATGTGTACACTCTGAATCTCCGAGTCCATATCCACACTGTGCTGAAGGTCGGCAGTATAGATAATGTTCCTGTTTGTGCTCCATCAAGTTGGAGCTCGCTCACATCCCATCATGTAAGACTAGGAAATGACCCTACTCTCAGCTCTCTCCAGGGTCCATCTGCTTTCCTCTCCTAAGGTATTTCTGGTGATCTGCGGGTAGTGGGACAGCCATGTTCACAAACCAGTGAATAAGGTATACAGTTTCTCCTGTAGGTGTTGCTGCTGTCTTTCCCAGAAGGCCTCTTGTCAATATACCCAGTGCCCTCACTATTTGTCTACTGGATGATGTGACGCCATGAGCCATATGCCATCCTCCCCAGGAATTATGCAACCTCCTACACACTGTCACTTGACATCTCTATTCCATTCCTTAGGCACCACAGTTTCCTGGGTATATATGCTAGTGCCACTTCCTTGTCTATTTCCTGCTTTCTGTTGACATTAAGCATTAAAACACCTAGTTGGTGGCAGATCAAGATTTGAGCTAGCCTAAGCCCTGTAACCACACCACCACACCTCCTAGCTCAGAGCCTCACCTCCTGAGCTCGGTGCAAATCCAAATCCCAGCCACCTGCCTCAGTCACCTAGCACAAGGCTATTGCTCCTAGTGACCCTAAATGCTATATTCCGTCCTCCTCTCCCACATCGCCCATGAGCTCTGTGATTAAGCCACGCAAAGAGCTTTGAGAACCTTATAATGTTGTGTGGGAAAGTAGCATTTTCCCCTTTCTGGGTGCTAACCAGAAGAGTCCTCCCTAAGTCCAACTAGTCTAATACCCATTCCTGAAGACCGGCTCTCACTCTAATTAAAAAAACTTCTTTTCAAAGAAGCCCAATGTTCTCAGGGACTGAGCTGAGTCAAGCCACTCCCCTGTTCTGGGCCAATGATGTTGAAGCGCTGTTTGTTAATATGTTCTGTTTAGCTGTGTTCTCCATCACACCTGGATTACGCAAGCTGTGCTTGGTGACCTCTACTACTTAGAAGGACTGATGTGATTTATTCCGGCAGGGCATCTGAGTTCAGTGAAGAAAGCGAAATTGTCTCCATTGGCCTCCACTGGATTCTCCAGCATGACTCAATTAGCATAGACAGAAATGAAACTCACCTGCAGGTTATCATCATATTCTTCCCTGCCAGTGTGCGATTGTTCTCCTCAATACTGTCCAGCACATCAGTGATTCTAATTAGGCACGTATCAAGGGCAAATCTTCATTTGCAGTTTCCCCCAGGGGAGTTCATTTGGGACTTTTAGACTTTGGGGTTGTCCCTTCCAGCATTCCGAATGGGTCTAGCCTTGCCTTCCTTTCTCAGTTCACAGAGACTTGTCTTCAAATCTGGGGAGGAGTTTTGATTTTTAAAGAGTGATGAAGAAAAGCATGTTTATCCCCAGAAGGCTGAATTTTATTTTTAGCTGTATTTTGTTATAAATTATTTTAGCAAGTCACTTCAAAGTGAGCTATTAATAAACACTCTCTATTCATCTCTGCCTTCATACTGCTTAACCGGGGGGGGGGGAGAGACTGGCATTTCCTTTGAGTTTCTACTAATGATAAAAGAACCTTGGAATTTCAAATCTAGGAAACTTAAATAGCAACTAATTAGGGGAATGGCATGTAAACATTGACAATCAAGGAGCTGGGTCTGATGGCATGTGTCAGTAACTCCAGCACCTGCAGGGTTGAAGCAGGGGGAGCACCAGTTAAAGGACAGGCTCAACCTCAGCCTGGCAACATAAGACCCTGTCTCAAAAATAAATAAATAAATAAATAAATAAATAAATAAATAAATAAAACAAGTAACCACAGCTTGGAAACTAAGTGAAAGTAACTGTATTAGACTTACATTCTATGCATGAATAAGAATGAGTACAAGAATGGATGGATGGATGGGTGGGTGGATGGATGGGTGGATGGATGGGTGGGTGGGTGGGTGGATGGATGGATAGATGGATGGATGGATGGATGGATGGATGGATGGATGGATAAATGAATTGAAGTGTGCCTGTACTGGTAACCTTCTCTGGAAAACCTTCAGACGCCTAGAGGTGTGCCTTAATGATGTCCTATATCCTTCTCAATCTGATTTGAAAATAAAGATTAGGCATCACACCGAAGCATATTGAAGACCCAGTATGGCATGGCCATATTCAGAAGCACCAATCTCTCTCATATGTTAATAAGCCATTCACAAGTCCCATTTATCTTCTAAAATCAAGCTATGCTTCCAACTTCATTTTTCCCATCAACAATCTTTATTATTGTTGTTGTTCACATAATGATAGTCACCCTGACAAAAATATCTTGAAAACTCAGTGCTAAGTAAATGTTCACCCAATAACCACCCAATTCTTACAGAAGCAACAGTCCAACATGTGTACTCCTGGCTCAGTTGCTGTCTTGAAAGGGCTTTCCTGGGTCCCAGGCTCCTTCCTTAGGGCATTCTGTCTTTGTCAGCAAGGGGCTCCCAGTGTCAAGAAAATGGAACAGGATTGGGTACGGCAGCGTCACTGGCACAAACTACTCATACCTATATTTCATTTCCCAAGTATAATTTTTATATTTTCCTCTATACCCTAGATACCACAGTCCCCTTCATATATACTGCACAGCCATTTTATAGAGCCCACATTGATAAGCTTCCTTCAGTGAGGAGAAGGGAAATATTTATGAGGCACAAATATTTCTGCTGCATTACTGTCTGATGGCTCCTGGAAGCCCTGCATACCCTATAACTGAAGGTTGTCATGGGCTATTGCTTACTTGCTACATTTTTTAAGGGTGTACTTTGCTGGATGGAATGGGGAAGCACTCCTTTTGCACGTGATAAGATTCCTAAAAACCACAACCACTTGGCATTTTAGAAAACAGCATGAACATGAATGGGAAACAGAGTGATTCCCCACCCCCACCCTTTCTTTCCTAAAGCAAGAAGTCATAAAACCCAGAAAGGGTTTCCTGACTTTCCTCTGAAATAGTTCCAAGAGCCCCACATGAGATGTGCTGCCATGGACCCAGAAGGATGAGGTGTCCTTGTCTCTGAAGATGCAGGGATACAGTGTGTAAGCAGACAGACAGGCCTTTCTAAGTCTCTGACTTACAATTAGACCAGGCCCCTGCATCCAATCACACCTCTGCACAACTGTCCACTTCTTCATCTGTATAAAAGTACAGTGTCTCTGGTTGCTTGGGCTCATTTCTACATGGAGGCTCTAATGCCACCTAAATATATATTTACATGCCTATTATAACAGATAATATTTTAAAATTATCTTGACTAGGAGGACTAAGGATACAGCTACATCTTTACAATAAGATCCTCAGGAAAGCATACGAAGATAATAGCACCAGTGGGACGTGATATTAGTTAACACTTGTGAGCTCTAGGGGAAGTATTTCTTCTCTTGGTCTACTTTCATTGTAGAGAACTCCTGTTGAAGAGATCAGGTTCAGTCTCAAGAAGGGGTATTTCTCTTCACCTAAATACCGAACCATGTAAATATTGAGGAAAACCCTCTATCCCTACAATTTTAGTCAACCAATTTGTGACTTTTCTCTCAAGAAAGCGGCCTGGAAATGATCTTCCTCCTGAAGAGCTGATGACGCTCCACACGCTATTGGGGTATGTCATGCTCTCATGCCTGAGCCGGCTTTTGCCACTGTATAACTAGAAAGCATGAGCGACTAAGCTATGCTACTGACAGTGTGTGTGTGTGTGTGTGTGTGTGTGTGTGTGTGTGTGATTGTGCTTACCTGTGTCTACATGTATGTTTGTGTGTCTGTGGGTATCTATGTGTATGTTTCTGTGTGTGAGTGTGTCAATTTGTGTGTGTGTCTGTCTATTTGTATGTCTGTGGTATCTGTGTGTATCTATGTATATTTCTGTGTGTGTTATCTGTGTATATGAGTGTGTCTATGTATATATATCTATGTGTTTGTGTTTATGTGTATATATCCTTGTGTGTGTGTGTGTGTGTGTGTGTGTGTGTGTGTCTTTGTTCCTAATTGTATTCAGAAAAAACTTGGTGTTAGAAAGAAGATGGCAAGAAGTTATGTCTTTGTTCTCTGTGATGAAGGCCCACTAGGTGTCGTCTTCATGGAAAAGTGGTAGCATTTCCTCCCTCTCCCCACACTGGTTCCCTGTTGTGTCCCACAGTCTCCAAGTAAATGCTTGCCTAGATCTCACACCATTACTTAGTAATGCCACTGTATGGTTGTGTTTATTTCTTAAGAGTTTTATTATAAAGATGTAGTAAAATTTTGTATTCCCAGATACCCATCAATACAATTAAATTATTGTAGTTGACAACTAGGTTACTTATCAATTGATTAGAAATAATAAGGCACTAGGAGTAAACTGTCATTCTCACTTGTGCTCTCATTGGTTGGGAATATGATGGATAATAGATGTTTGTCTACTCAGTAGATGTGGACAGGTCAGGCTGAACATGTCCATGGTTTAAGTTAAAATAATTCCAAAACAATCTAGAGTAATATGTCTGATTCTTTTCCCTACACAGGTGCTTGCTAGAAACTGATTCAAAAGAAAGTCTCTATAGTCTTTCTATTCTAAATCAACTATTTTAACAGTATTTTTTTCTCCTGAGGATTCTTTCAGTGTTTGTTTGTTTGTTTGTCTTTACTTATTATTGTCTTGCTCCCTGTCTGGGTCCCATAGCACCAGACTGGTGATCCTCTCAGGCTTGCTTTTATTCAGGGAACTTTAGACTACTAATGACTCAGATGTTCACTGAGCATAGACAGCCTCTCTCCTCTCTGCCACCTTCTGATGTGCATATGACACAGCACCCACCTCTAGAAACAGAGAGGGGTTATTTGTCTTATTTTAGGAGACATCTCGATTTGTACACTATCAGTCCTTGTGTGTCACTTGCTGGTCCTTCAGGCATTCAGGACGTACTGCACAGCTTTGCTGCATTAGTCAGTAATGCATGAGACTGGGAACATAGCCATCTACCTGATCAGTCCTGGTGATCTCATGCAGCTCCTTGTCCGGAACCAAGGGTAGCTGGGCCCGAGGAAAGCCCCATGATGCCTTTAGTCACAGAGCTGAGATCTTGCCTTTAAGCAAAAGACTTAGGGTGGATCCCTGCTAGGGACCCAGGACTTGGATGGAGACAAAAAGGCTGTGTGCAGAAGCCTCTGGGAGTCATGTAAGAAATGTCCTAGGAGATGGAGAGGTTTCTTTGGAAGACTGAAGACATTTTGCTTTGTTCAGGTTTCAACTGAACAAAGAGGAGAGAAAACCCTCCTTCTCAGTGAGAGTGGCTAATAATCTAATTAGCATTTCAAACAGAAGAATAAAAGGGGTTAACACCCCTTGCCCTAGGAAGCAGGGTGAGAATGCATTGCAGTTCTACTCCACTGAGGCACCCTTCTTTCCCCTTCAGTCTTGCCCTCTCTGTGTATGCATGGAGATGATTTCATTCTGCCTCTTAACTTCCTCTTTCTTTTCTATTTATCTCTTTTTCTAAAGTTTCTCAGCCTGATAGTGGTGGAGGTTACAGCCTTTAATCCCAGTACTGGGGTGGCCGAGGCAGTCCTCGGCCACCTGTCTCTGTGAGTCTGCAGCCAGCCCGATCTACAGAATGAGTTCCACCACAGGTTTGGAGAAACCCTGTCTTCGAAGGCAAACAAACAAAAACGTTTCTCCTTATATGGGGCTTGGGGGGACATTATGGGAGAGTTGCAAAAAGGAGGGAGGATTGAAGGCCCAAAGGGGGATAGGAATTTCACAGGAAGACCAAGAGAGTCAACTAACCCTTGGGGCTCTCAGAGTCTGAACCCCCAACCAAAGAACATACACAGGGTGGACCTAAGACTCCCCACACACATGTAGCAGGGGTGCAGCTTGGTCTTCATGTGGGTCCTGAACAACTGGAGCTAGGGCTGTCCCAAAAGCTGTTGCGTGGGACATATTCTTCTAGCAGGGCTGCCTTGTCTGGCTTCAGTGGGAGAGGATGTGCCTAGTCCAGAAGAGACTGTAAGTAGGAAAGGATGGGGGGGGGCTCCACATCTTAGAGGAGAAGGGAAGGGGGATATAGGGAGAGGGATTGTGGGACAGAGGGACCTCGACAGGGAGGAACAATCGGATGTAAAGTGAACTTTAAAAGAGTGTCTCCCTTTTTCATTTATTCTCTTTTGTCTCTTTCTGCATGAATTTTTTTCACCCATAGGAGTAGTGTGTACAATATATTAGTATGAGTCTATATGTCTCCATTTACTTTATGTGATGTGTACATACCTTATCTTTTTATACATAGTATCTTCATTTTATGACACACATTCTAAAAACCCAAAGCAAGCCACCCAAACAGAAACCCCCGTCCTCTGTGGTCTTTTCTGTTAGCATCTTCTTTCTTGATGTCTACAGATTTTGAACGATTAATCCTCATCATAAACACAATACACTAACATTACTAAGCTTTAATAATGTTCTATGACCATCCAAGCAAATGCACCTCTATTCCCTCAAATGTTCAATACTTTAAATGAAAGCTAATATAATATATCAGCTATAGGGTATAGAGGCCAAAGTATTTTTCTTTGACTCTTTATGCCTAATCAGTAACCACTTTGGTAATGGACCCTAAAACAAGGATATAAATTTCTGAGTAACTTTTGAGTTCAAAAGTTTGTGATACAACCTAGTTTCCTTAAAAGTTGGATATAATTTTTCTAGAGAAATAGTATTATAAGTTACACTTTACTATAAAGTAAGTAACACGGTCTACAGAGCAACAGTTCTCTTGGCAGACTTTCAGGTACGCCATTTTGCTGGTTTCTGTTTCTCTCTCTTTTTTTTTTTTTTTTTATGATGCAAGACCAGTACATTTATTAAACTTAAACTTGATGGCCTGGAAGGAACGGAGTCAGGGCTCCAGAGTCATGGCTCAAAGTCAGCGCGAACATCTGCGCACCTTCACATGTACACGAGGAAATCTTAACTCACAAGGTGTCTCATGGGAAACAGTTCACATTGTCGAGCCGAGCTCTCTCGCAATGCCCGTCCTGCCAGCCCCCCCCCAGCCCCCTCACCTCTCGCTGTGGGTTTCATTGTGGGCAGAGCTCTGCTTGTCCCCTCTCACGGTCACAATCCCTTTTATTGTGTCATCCTGTTGATCACATCAGCCAGTGCTGATGTCTTCTAAACTGCGTTCTACAGTTTAGAGTAGCTGTGGGCTTTCCACATTTATTTTCCATTTTCATTGGATTAAATGACACAAATCAATTGCACAGGAAATGACTTACTTCAGAGCCCGCTATGTGAGAAATAACAGTGCTAAGCGCATGGTAGGGAAGTAGTGACTTCTCTCTAGCTATAACCGAAACCTCTCAGAAAAGATTAGAAGGAAAGAAGCAAATTTGTTAATTTATTCAACAGTGTTTTCATGGCGTGGGAACCTTCAGAAACAAAGAACTATTTAAGCCAAGTCCAGTTGAAGAAGTGGATAGTTGTGGAGAAATATGCCTGGGTATGGAGTATGACGCTTAGCAAGGCTGTTCCTGAGCCCTCTGTGCCGCACTCCTTCCGCAGGCCTCTGGTCTCCTGACTGCCTTCCATGGGACGGGGATGAGAGCACTTCCTATGTCTCATGGCTTCCTTCCAGGGAAGGGGCTTCTGGTTTCTATTATGCCTTTCATGGAAAAAGGAGTGAGGCAAAGACGGGAAGGAGAAGGCCTGGCAGCCCTTGTTCCTGCCGTCAGAGCTTCCTTCAATTCGAAGCACTCACTCAGCACTCCAAGATACCAAGTTGAAGCTTTGCACACTCCGCCATGACAGGAATATCAGAATAACGAATTCTGACACATACCCCCTTTGGGTTGTCGGGTCCCAGAGGAAAGAAGCAGATTGTGTGTGTCATAACAACCCCGCATGTGAGCAACCCAGAACATTAGAGACTGTGCATCCCAAATACTAATGAACTTATCTGCAATTTTGAAATGCTTGTCTACAGCAAAATAAGAAAGAAGGTGTGTCGTACAATGGCGTATCGTTTCGTTTGTATTTAAGTTCTTCCTCCTGGATTTAAAATTCTACTGCTGTGTGTGTGTGTGTGTGTGTGTGTGTGTGTGTGTGTGTATGTACACACACACACACACACACACATATATAAAATCTAGAATAAAAAGCTAATAAAATATTACATGTACACGTGCACTTAGAGTTTGTCTTCCTCTTAGGATTCTAAGAATGGTGTGTCAGCACTAAGAAGCATTGCTGATACATTGTAATGAGCGTATACATATGTGACTCAAGCACCCAGTGTCCTTCCTCTGGTCTAGAACATCACACAGGATACCCCACTGTGCCGAATTAGTTTCCTTCAACTGCAGCCACTTGGCAGACTGCCTTTTTCTGTTTTATTTATGATATATATGTACTATTAGCATAAATGTTAATAGTATACATTGGAGTTTCCTAAAGACAATTTATTCAGGTACACCATGTATTCTGACCATGCTTACACCCCACTCCTGCCATTCTCTTCACCCCTTCCCCACTAGTCTCCTCCTTTCCCCTGATTTTCTTTATATTTTACGCACCAGTTTTAGAAAGTCTCTCTTTTCAACGTATGTTTGGGATTACGCTCAAAGTACATTGTATAGATATATGAAAAAGATCTTTTAAATTCCTGGGTAATTTTTTTTAAACCAGAGGGCTGTGGCTGTGTGACTTAATTCCAGGTGCTCTTCTAACCCATCTCATTCTATTTCATTGATCTGTGTGTCCCTATGGTGCAAGTCCATTGTCATTGCGATCCCTGTGTCTCTTAAGTATATCTTCAAATGAAACACTGATAATTCCCCAGATTCCTTTTTCTACTTTTTACTCCGGGTTCCTTTGGCCCCATGGAATGTTGTGGTTCCCCATGATTCTAAGATTATTTGTTTCATTGATGTACAGAATGTGCTAGCATTTTGGTAAGGATGGCATGCAACTTGTAGATTACCTTTGATAATGTAGCCTGTTCCTTCATCACCATCTGCCAATCAGGGAGCATATAGAAGACGCCTCTAATCCTTGAGTCGTCTTCAATTTCTTTCCTCAGTGTCTTTTTTTTGTTTGTTTGTTTTTTTGAGACAGGGTTTCTCTGTGTAGCCCAGGCTGTCCTGGAACTCACTCTGTAGACCAGGCTGGCCTCGAACTCAGAAATCCGCCTGCCTCTGCCTCCCAAGTGCTGGGATTACAGGCGTGCGCCACCATGCCCGGCTTTTCCTCAGTGTCTTAAAAGAATTCATTCTGAAGTTCCTTGCTTTGGTCAGATTTATTCCTTGTTCTTTTGGGTTATCTTATTTTGAAGTTGTTTTGAATGGTCTTGTTTGTCTGATTTGTTCCAGGAATGTTCATTATTGGTAAATAAAAAGCTATTAACTTGGGGAATCTTGATTTTGTTTCGTGATTCGTGCTCAGTGAAGAAGGGGGAGGTGAGTGCTCCTCCCCAGCTAACCTTCTCTTTTTTAAAAATATTTTATTTATATGTAAGTGTGTGTGAGCTTAGGTGTGCCATCAATGTATACATTGTCCATTGATGACAGCAAAGGGCATTGGGTCCCTTATTTAGTTCATCTTCTCAGCCATTTAGCAGAAATTGTCTCACTCAGCAGAATGGAGGAGAGGTGGATACAAAAATCACACCTCTAACCAAAAATCTCCTTGCCCCTGATGCCTGCTGGGACAGGATAGGCCAGGTTTCCCCGGCAGTGCCACTAGGTACGTCAACCACTCTCAGGGATGGTCCCGTGCTCAGGAACAGACGGCCAATACTAACCATACATTGTATGAAAAAATAATTAAAAATTATCTGTGGCTGAAAGTAGAGTGGATTGTCTAAGGTTCCCTCTTTGCATTGGTCCGTGGGTTACACCCGCTGCAGATACCCTTACACTGAGAGGAGACCACACCACAACTGAACCTGAGCCCTCAGGATCGGATTCTGCAGACAGGGCAGCCGCGGACGAGGCAGCCGCGGACAGGGCAGCTGTTGAAGGCAGCAGTGCTCCAACCATTTCCCATTCCTCCTCCAGTCTATCGCTTCATGCTTGGGTGTTGTTCACAAGCTCCAAGGACCTCAGACTTATGTTTCTCAGTACTGAAAAATTTGAAAAGTCTTCCTCAGATATCCCATAAAATGAATCATATAAATTGGGTTTGTTCAGCGGTTTCTCGTGAGTTTCTGTTTTCCGAGAAACGGGACAGTGACTCCAGTCCCACAGTCACAGCAGAGGTATGAAGGTCATCAGGACCTGCAGCTATTGACATCGTGTGTGATGATTACACAGCTGAGCTGTGATGGTCAGGATTCGACACTGCAGCGTTACCCACATCCTCATCCACTCTCGTCCTTTTCCATCCTGGAACCTCGGAGAGAGCAAGCTTCTACAGACCATGCTTACCGGAAGTGAGGTGTGTTTCACTTCCTTGGGGGAGTTATATGTTCATAAATTGCTAGAATTCTATATGGTAGATCTGAATATTCTTAAATTGGGATATTTAGTATAAGCTTTGGACTATGATCTAATAATTGATTATTTCATTCCTCTCAGTTTGTTCTAGCTACTAGCAGGATTGATTGATTGATTGATTGATTGATTGATTGTTTGATTGATTGGATTTGCTTGGTTGATTGATTGATTGATTGATTGATTGATTGATTGCCGTTCTTGAGGTTGATCCCATAGCTTTATGCAAGCTAGACACACATGCTCCCACACAGATGCACCCTGGGTTCTGTGTCCCTTGTGAAATGGGAGGTTGGAGGGATGCCTCAGCACTAGAGACCACTGTCTGCTCTTCGAGAGGTTTGAATCCCAGCACCTACAGATACTCCACAGTGATCTGTAACTTCATTTCCAGGGCATCTGTGGCCCTTTTCTGACGTTACCAGCCCCAGGCATGTATATGATATATATCCTTGCATACAGGCAAAACTCCTGTACACAGCAATTAAGTAAAATGAAATGAATAATAGTGATATTTGGTTGTTGTTTTGTTTAACGTTGTTATGGGGCCGAAATATTTAATAACCCTGTGCTACTGCTTTCACTGAAGAAGGGACTCCTCAGGAATGCATTTTTCTCCCAACGAAATTGAAAATTGTGAGCTGCTGTGATAGACAGCAAATGCTTATAGAAAAGAACGTTGGTAGACAATTTCTGACTAAGAAGCCATGGAAATGGCATTACAGAGAAAGCAGAATTTAAGTACACTGTTGAAGTTTTGTGAAGATAGACCTTAATCTATTTACTGAAGCTGATTGTTTGAGTTGATAGCCATTTGCTGCAGACAATGATGCTATTTTATCACATTGCCAATACCTAATATTGTATTTGAAGTTCAATTCAATACTGGCTTATCTTCAACACGTCTCATCGCACTTCACTGTAAATCATGTTCATCACTCTGTGCTGATGGCAAGGGCTATAATTCTACTTTAGAAGAGATTCAGAGTGCATCACAATGTTTCCTACTTTAGAGAGGTACAGTGGATGCCAATGGCTTGATTATGAGTGCTAGCATTCCACCACTGTCGGGATTCACAGATATGTAGCAAGTCAAGCAGCCATTAAGTAGCTTTAATCAGCTACAGCTATAACCTTATCCAATAGCGGCAATTTCCCCTGGATAGGAAATAAAGTCTTCAATACAGTGAACATGCATGTAGTTTTCTTCATATTCCTCGAGCACTACTGAAATGACTGTGTAAGTAGGAGAATGTCGAATCCTGTATAAAAAGCGACAGTGAGTAATGATGCCCCCAACGGGACCCGGAAGGAACACTGTCTCTAATGGACAGTATCAAGACCGACAGTAACAAAATGGAAATGCCTGCTGGTAGGAATGCTGGGATGCTACTTAGAAACAAGTTAGTGTCTCCCTCCCTGCCTCCTTCCTCAGAATCTGAAAGGTCATGGAAATGGGAAGCCAGCAGCGGGTCAGCTGAACGTGGAGTGAAGAATAGATCTCACACAGAATTATAAAATGTCTGAAAACTCACCAGATACTTTTTCTTCCTCGGTTTATCCAAATATCATTTGACAATCTACTGGAGAAATTTCATCTCAGAAACTAGAGTCTGGTAAGAGGCTTTGGAATGGACAATGCTTAGAGCCAACCAGAATGTTGGAGGATGAGGGAGACTGTATTTCAACCTAGCTCCTAGGAGACCTAAAGCCAGACTTAAATTCTATAGGAAGGCAACTTGGAGGCCAATTGTTCTTGATACTTACCAGAACCCTGTCTTCCATAGAGATTCAACTCTATCCCAGGCAAGGTCCTCAGAACGGTTGACAAATCACCCGCTCATGTTGTGGAGCCAACTCTCTCCTCATCTGATTTGAAGGCACAGCAAGGCTCATTAATTCATCAACCTGCAAACTTGAAGGACAGAGCCCAGAATGCAGATCCAAAGGAGGCTCAACAGACTTGAGAACCAATGAAGAGGCAGGGCCTAAAAATATAGCACAAATGTGTGTGTATACACACACACACACACACACACACACATATATACATATATATTGCTATATAGAAACAAATATAGCAAATGCTCTAAGAAAGAATCATTCAGTAGAGGACCAATCAAGGAGCCGAGGGAACACTGTCCCATTATCATTGAGGGAACGCCATGACCCTGTGCATCAGAGCAGGAGTGTAAGCATGCCATCACAGAAACAGGTACAAGAGTGGTCAGGATAGAGACTCTGAGGGAAAGTGCAACTGAAGTCTACCTGTAGTTTATGACTGTGTGGAAAGATAGTGTTTAAAAAATAACAGACGTAACAGCAACAAGTTTTAGACTATAAATATGAAATGGACCCAGGGTGTAGTTTATTGAGTCTAACACACACAAGGCCCTGGATTAAATAAAATCCTAGTATGGGAAAGAACCTTTCAACCAAAACAGAACTCTAACACAAAGAAAGTGAATCTAAAACCTGAATAAAAAAAGAAAATAGCATTAAAAAAATAGACTACCTTCCCTATCAATGAATATTATGTAAAAAAAAATGACTCTCCTTTTGTAAAGCATCGACAGGAATATCTCAAGATATCTCAAGAGTTAGTTCCATTTTTAAGAACACATACTCCTCTTGAAGAGTGTCCATGTTTGGTTCCCAGAACCCAGCCATGTTTGACTACTTCCAACTAAGTGTAACTTTAGCCCCCTGGGAATCTGATGCCTCTGACCTCCACAGGCATTTGCACCTATGTGGACACAACACACATACACACACACACACACACACACACACACACACACACACACGATATATAAATAAGAATAAAGACCCAAAACAAACTCCAAGCTAGGTATCAGTTGGTAGTAAAGTAATTACTCTTATCTTTAGAAACTTTGAAAGTTTATTTGTTCCAAATAAGTGAAAACCCTCCTTGCAGAAAAATGTTAAAACTTGGAACTTAGTTAAAATGTTAAGTGTTAAAATCTAGACTTGTTGCCCAAGGGCATTAGCACTCATTGATGCTCTTGAAGAGGAGTTGGGTTCAGTTCTCAGGCTCACCCCTGTCTATAACACTCGTTCCGGGGGATCTAAATCTCCTCTTGGCCTCCATGAGCACCAGGAAGGCATGTGGTATGAATACATACATATAAGAGGAAAGCTCATACACATAAAACAAAAATAAAATGTTAATGTCAAACATTTTAAACAATATATAAGAATAAATTGCTGTTATAATATTCCAGAAATATCATCTATTGTTTCAGTTAATTATTACTGTTTATTAAATCATTCTAAAGTCTGTAACTAAGTTTTCCATGACTCGGGACTAGAGCCATGGCTCATCAGTTAAGAATAACGGCTTTTCTTGCAGAGGACACACGTTCGGTTCCCAGCACCCACATGATGTCTCACAACCAACTATGATTGCAGTCCCAGGAAATCTGACACCTCTTTGGATCTCCTTCTTGCACATGGTATGCACACATACACTCAGGCTCATACACACATGCATAACACTAAATGAATACTTAAAACTTTTCTCATGATTCCACCAGTTTTCAGGACCTAGCTAGATCGAGTTACATTATTGGTCTGTGACATGTTATGTTGAATAAGCATGCCCATGTTTATGGGCATGGGATTTGCTTTGTAGATGGCACCTATCTTTCTCCTGGACTCTCCACATAGCCCTTTCTCTCTGGACAGCTGAAGAGCATCCCTTCTTGGTATTGCAGCAGGTTTTAAAAGGAATGCTATTCGATGTGTCTAGTGTCTACGAAATGGTCAGCTGTTATGCTATGGCATACTTTACTGTCCCGAACAAGTCAGAAGTCAAATTTGACTCAATGAGATAAAGATCAAGATCGTGAAGGATGTGACTACCAGAGATGTGGTTCATTAGAGGTGCACACTCTGACGTGTTTTTTCTGATTTACTTGAATTTTCTTTAAGGATTGCATAAATTATAGGATATGATATGCTCTGATTCTATCCATAACCAATTAAATATTAATAAACCAATTATAAACTATGTGAAGCTCAGCAGGGGCAAGCATGTTAAACCTTTATTGATTCACTAAGTTAACACAAGTGACAAAGAGATTTATTCTTCCTTCTGATTATTCTCTTTCTGGCCTTTTATTTAGTGTTTAGAAGGAGGTCTTTCCCTTTCTTCTGCTTTCTGGTGTTACAGACCATTTGTTTATCAAACCCCATCTTTACCATTTTCAATCCATATGTATTCACAAAAAATTGAAAAGCATTGCACTTATACTGAGAAGTAATATGTGCTGAATTTCAGTGCACGATACAACATTGCCACATAAAAGAAGTAAAATTTAAAATTCCTTGGAAACTTCCCAGAGCTACAGAATAAAAATTTTAAATACTGCCAAAAATATGTAGTCTGGTTTTGAAAAAGATATCCCAACCTCATCTTTCATAGGAGATAATTAGGGGAAGATACTAATTCATTAGATAAACCATAGACTGGAGACTGGAGAATTAAATTCTCCTCTTGCCTACATATAGTTTGCTAAAAAATTCTATGTTTTCTTCCTCTTTTATCTTCTTCCTTTGTTGCTGTTAACAAATATCAGAAAAAAGTTAGAATAATTTTCCATAAGATATATTGGATGTGAGTTGTGCTATTAAACTGTCCTGGTCATTGTGGAACACCCAGCATGGGCAATTATAAATGACTAAAAGCACTTTCCAAATGTAAGATGCTCTAGAAACACTTCCACCAACGTCTGCAACCCATTTAAATTGTATTTGATCTGGCAGAAGTTGCTATTTCAAGGATCTTGGAGCCATCATAAATTTGGATCCCATCCTTGCTTACTGGGTTTCAAATTTTCCAAATGTTCTTTATTGAAATCCAATATTCATTCCAAAGTATATTACACTGAATTCGGCTTAGCGGAGGACAGGATCCAGAACGGTCCATTTCCCAGTCACTCTAGTGTTAATGATAAGAACTAGATCTGGAGAGCACATTTGATTAGATTATTCTCTCTCTCTAGTTGGGAATGATACATCTGCAGGAAACTTATAAGGTTTCTTTATCTATAATTTACACATTGGGAAGTGAAGGCAATTGTAATTCCAAAACACACCAGGGGAACTTGTTTATTTAAAGTAAATCAACATGACAGAGAACATTTTACTTCAAGAAGATAACAGTGATTATACAACCAGTCTGTAAATAAACATGACCAAAACATGTACAATTTTATTTATGCAGACCAAAATATGTACAAACTCAAGTAACCAAGATTTGCCTCCAACTCAGAATACTTCTTTATTTAAAGAACTTTGATATTGAATTGTTGCAGCTTAACTTGTAACATCAAAACCTAAGGCTTATCCCTGACAAATTCATTGTGAATGAATTTAAGGCACAGAATAATGGGAAAGGAATCCAAAGATGGATTACCTCAAAGCCCACAAGCAAGAGGGGGTGTAAGTGAATTCCTCTAATTCCAACCAAGAACTCTATTGTATTCTATGTTGCTATTGCTCAAGACAGAGCAGTCTTGGGGATTAAGACCTTCTGGCAGTTGCTCTTGCATTTCTCATTGTGGTCTATGACATCATAGCCAAAGGGGACACTCCAAGAGGTAGAAGGCTTTGCTGTGACACCTTGTTCCTATCACCCTGCTGGGAAGTGTGGTTCCTCCCCTGAAACACTCACACTCAGTAGGTATTGACATATTGAACTCTCTTTGGTAAACACTTCTCTTTTGCAATGTTAATATTGCACCCACCTAATCTGCCCGTGAAATATTTATTCTTTTTTCTCCCCACACATCCTATTATCTTGAGAACTAACGTTGCCTGAACAATGCTGTCTGAACCATGTTCTATATTGATGATCTTAAATTTAAAACCTATAAAAAGTTATTAATGATTCCATTATATTCACATATACTGACAGGCAGGTCATAAAGTGAAATGAATTATGTGTTTTCCTTGGAGTGAGTTATAAAAGCTTATTTTATTATTGTTAGTGATGAGTTCTCTACCATGTGTCTATGTGGTTCAAATGATCTAGTAAAGACTTGGAAATCAGTGATGTAGAAGACATGAAGGTGGTTAAAGGGATTAATATAGTTGAGTAGAGAGTCAATAATGGGTGTCAGAAAGATCTGCAAAAGGTTCACACTGATAAATGCAATTAGGACCTACGTAAAAGATTGATTTACTCTCCTGTCCTTTACTCCAGCCCCATAGTTCTTAGTAGATAGTTGCTGTGTGCACTATGTATCCAATAGAAATTTCCATGAGAGAGAAAAAAATTACACCAGTTTGTGTTGTGGGTGTTTGTGGGCATCTCCGTGGGCTCCTTGTTGTCTGGGAGACTTACAAGGAATTGAGACTTACAAATTCCATTTCTTTTTATGCATTTGCCATGCATATAAAGGAATCCCATTTGTATCAGAATCCCACAAGAGCCTATTCCATAGGGTCCCTTTTCTAAAATAGTAAAATAGGCATAGAAGAAAAATATAAATAAAAAATAAATCAAATATCAAGTTGAATATAGACAAAAGGGTCTATTCTTTTAGAATTGATTATTCTAGATTAAGTTAATTATTCTATATTAAGATGAAAGCTGGGTTGTTTTTTGTTTTGTTTTGTTTTGCTTTTTTAGGAATGTCCCTGTTGATGTTTTATGTCAATTGCTGTTCAGTAACAGTAGACTGCAGGTCTGATAGTAAGGCAAACTTTGAAAAATCTCATATTGCAAAACAGAGACATGAGCTGCAAATAAGATTTGGTTCTTTTTCATATGTAATAAGAAGGCTATCACGGGAGCTAAGTTATGTCTCCTCCTGCGATTTAAGCATTAGGTTACATGATTTTCCTAGGTCTTAAGTTGCTATTAAATAGTAACTTTATAAAATATTAGTTATCAGTAAGAAAAGACATTTTCAAATCTGCCATGGACCTGGGAGTATAATAAATGATAAGGATTCGATGTTATCTTGTGAGACTTGATAAAGTTGAGAAGTGTTAGTGAAATGAATGTGTTTGTAGTATTGTATCATGTAGATTCTTTTGGATGTGACCTGCTACTTAAGGTGCCTACTTCCCTGCCTCTATCAGCAGGACATTCACAGGCACACCCTCCCATTGGTCTGCTCCTTCTGTTTAGGGTAGCATTGCCGGGTCAGTCTGTCTCTATGTCCCTTTAGCGCTGTGTCCTGTTAGCATGTCTGTCAGCACCCTTTCCTTTTGTCTCCTGTCTCATCCCAGTGTGGCAGGTCTCACCTCCGTGCCTTTTCTCAGAATCTCTGAAAATTAGCCAGGAGCCTCATGTTCAAGGCCTTAAGATCCTTCTTGCCTCTTGATCTATCCAACCCTTATTTTACTCCTCATTCCGTTTCACACAGTCCGGGTAGGAAAGTTGGTCTTTGTCTCTTCCCCTTTCCCAAGCAGGTGCCTTGATTTCAGGTCTGGGGCAGCTTTTACTCACGTGGTTCTGAGAGCCTAGCGATGGGGATGAAGTGGTCCTCTGCTTAGGAGTGTTATCTGGACACCAATTTTGCCTTCCTCAACCTGCCTGGCCCTTGGATAACTAGCCCCCAAATCACCTCTCTTTCAGCCTTACACCTTCCCTGGCGTAATTGTCTTTGCAAAATGGGCAACACGGTTGGGACCGCAAGTATTATCCTCATTTCACAGATGACTAAACAAACCCAAGGAGACTCAGGGATGCTTCATGCCGTGCCTACACCACAAAGCAAGTCTCTGATAGTCTGGGATGTCGTTAAGGCACTAAGCTGCTTCCTAAACGTCCTTTAACTGCATGAAGAAGTAATTGAGTTTGCCATTTCTCAATTTTTCTTAATTGGAAATAGGAAAATAGTAAAGGAAACTTCTGTTCCCGAAAGTTTTGTAGACTAGAGTAAAACTGATTATTAATGACATGAGCCAAGAAACAGGAAGCATTACAAATTCCATAACTAAAGCTGATTTGAATACGTTGATTATGAAAAACAACTCAGTGAAAAGCAATTGTTTTTACTCATGTATTTTAATGTTACATCATAAAACGAAATACATATTCAGAAATAAATTAGATGTGGCCAATATGGGCCAGGCATGGCTGGACAATTTACATAAATTTGTCTTAAAAGTAAGTGCTTCAAAGGATTCTATGGACTATGTAGAGTATGCAGTTAATGAAGTTCTTACCATAGAAGCATGGAGAGCCAAGTTCCATCCACACAACCGACTAAAAAAGCCAAGTATAATGGCATGTTCTAGGAATTCGGAAAGTAGGTCGATCCCTCAGGGTAGCCTGTTTCATGGGCCCCAAATCAGTGAGAGATTCTCTGTCAAAAAAAGGCCAAGATGGACTTGCCTTAAAGGACTGATATCGGCGGTTACCCCCTCCCCCTGTTTTTCACATGCACATGGGCGCACAGAGCCTACATGTACACATGCACACATACACACAGGCGACCCAATTGTTCAGGTTAAGAATCCTGTTGCCATTTTCGAGTTAAAAGGGAAAGACTTCATAGATGGAGTACCTCGGCTTGGATGAGGCATCCGTGTTAGAACTGGAATTACAGCTCAATGAATGTGCAATCAGTTGCTCTCACTGATACAGCTGAAAATATTTGAAACTGAGTAGGAAGGAGGTAAGATATTTTGAGATCCTTTTAAAAATTACATTTCTAAGAGATGATTGCTAAAGGTTTGTTGATAATAAAAACTATAGCTCCAAATTAATTTATTATTATTATTATTATTCTTTAATATTCTTTTACAGTCCAGTCTTTATCCCCTCCTGGCCCACCCTCTGACTGTTCCACATCTGACACCTCCTCCATTCATCTCCAAGGGGATTACCCTACCCCTAGACCCCAACCCCACCAGACCTCTCTGCTACCTGGGGCCTCATATCTCTTGAAGGTCAGGTGCATCTTCTCTCACTGAGTCCAGACCAGAGCAGTCCTCTGCTGTGTATGTGTTGGGGGGCCCCATATCAGCTGGTGTATGCTGCCTGGTTAGTTGTTCTGTGTTTGAGCAATCTGGGGGTCCAAGTTAGTTGAGATTGCTGGTCTTCCTATAGGGGCAACCTCCTCCTTGGCTCCTTCCAGGTTTTCCCTGGTCAACCACAGGGGTCACCAGCTTCTGTCCACTGGTCAGATATTAATAACTGCATCTGACTCTTTCAGCTGCTTGTTGGGCCTTTCAAAGGGAAGTCATGATAGGCCCTTCTTTGCAAGCACACTGTAGCATTAATAATAGTGTCAGGCTCCCACCCACATGGTGCCTCATGGTTGTCTGTGACTCCAATGTAAAGGTATCTAATGTCCTGTTCTAGCCTCTGGGACACACACTTTGGGAAAGACTCATAAAATAAAATTAATTAATTAAAAAAACAGAACACAACAAAAATGTCTTATTGTAAAAACTAAATAAATTTACGTGCAAGGAATTTCAAATTTTACTTAACATCCACTGCTCAACAGTAAGCTTTATAACTGATTTAGTTGAAGTGGGAAGAGTAATAGAGAAGGGCTCTCTAAAGGACAAGAACTCATAGAATGGATAGATATTTATTTCTATGAATTATTATATTAATGCTTATATTAAATATGCTCTATATCAATGCAGAAACCGTGTACTGTCAATATAATGCTCATGATAAATGCCACAAATAAGCATATATATATATGTTTATTCATTTATATGAATTACTACAAATTAAACCATATATGTATGTGTGTGTGTGTGTGTGTGTATATATATATATATATATATATATATATATATATACCCTCTTACTATTTACTTGTCCATTACAGTTGAGGTCGCTAGCCAAAATAGCAGGTAACTGGGTAGGATCCTTCTGCAGTGACCCTTTCCCGCCCATCTTACCCCAGTGTGTCTGTCTTTGTGTTCCAATTTATCATCCATTTGTCTCCCTTACCCATGGAATTTGAAAATATAACTTCTACACGCTACCCGTCACAAATAATGTGAAACAACCAAAATGCTACTTTGATTTGTTCATAGTCAGTCTGTTAGCCCCCCTGCAGGCCATCACGTTTGGAGAAGGCTTCTAGACTTCCGTGTGTGCACAGACTTGCATACTCCGTATGCTGAGGCCTTACCGTTGAGTGTGCACTAACACCCTGGGCATTGCGCCGACTGCACGTGGTCTCTGCACTGGTGGAGAGCGCATTTCACATAAGGTTAAGCATGTTGCTGTGAAGTGTGTGCATCTGGAAGGAAATATGGCGCTTTGTCTGTGAAGGGTACCTATCACTTCTGCCACTAGAAGTTACTGCAGCTCTCAGGATTCCTCTGAGAAAAATTATCTGTCTGCGAATTTAAAACACAGTCATGGATGGCTGGGGTTCTTATGACACGGAGTTAATTATGTGGGGCCTTAGCTCTGGCTCATTTTGTGTCTCCCTTGAGTGGCTCTCGTCTGTTGTCTTTTCATGTTCCTCGTTTCCCAAAACTAATAACCCTAGAAGCGTGGCTGCTTTGCATCGTAAACCTAATGGTCAAATGCTTGAGGAGGTTCGGCTAATCCTCAGTGCCCCGTGTCGGGAGAGCATGCGCTCCGTGTAGCCTATGAGCCCTGACCTGAGCCCTGAGCTCGTTTGGTAGCACACTTTCAAACCCGACTGAGCGGCTTCTCTTCAGCTAGTTTTTATTTAAAAAAAAAAAAAAAAAAAGACATTGAACAATTACCGTTGAACTTTTTTCTCTGACAAGTTTCAAAACTTCCCATTTGTACTTGATCCTCTCTCCGCAGCTTCTCAGCCAACTGCCAAGGCTTCTGGAGAAATTGGAAAAGTATCCCTTTCCAATGTATTTGTAAATTCTCTCTCTTTCCCCACACCCTTCTCACTAATACTATCACATTGTCATTATGTGAAGTTCTTGGCAAAATCTCCGCACATGTGTCCGTTTGGTAAGAAAAGAAGAAATCCGAACACTGGTGCGGGAGAAGGGAAATGAAACTATTTTTACACATATAGCCCCGCTGACTACACGCTTAATGTTAGTCCTGCTAAAATTGAAAGCTATAAAGCAACAGTTTGGCAGCAGAGCAGTAGAAGAGACATAAATTCTAAGAATTCCTTCCCTGGGGTCTAGGGAGGAACAATAAATTCATGAAAGTTCTCTTTGAAAAACAGCAGTGACGAGAAATTCTCTCTCTCCAAGGGTATTCTCTACTGAGCGCACATCCCTTTATTGCTTGCTGGACCAATATCTCACCACGCCTCAGAAACTTGCTTGTGATTATTACGTTTCCATAAAAATACCATTCGTTGTCTTGAAGAAATCTATGTTATTCCTCTTAACTAGATGAAGTATGATTTTAATTTTACCCGTTTGAGGGAAAGAGTACACCGCGATGCTAAACCTTCGGTCACTTGAAATCCTTCCATCAACTCCTGATAAACAGCAGATGTCCTTGCTTTCCTCCCTCCCAACTCCATCACGATACATTCCAATCAGGCGTTTATTATTCTTTCCTGCTGCTCGGCTTCCTTAATCTATGAACACGTCACAGAAGTAGCAAAGAAAACCCTGCTGGTTTTTGTGCCGTTATCGTTGCTAAGGAAACCATTCCCTTTCATTACAGTGCATGGGACATCTGTGCCACATTGAGCCCGCGACCGAGAAATGCATAATCTCAAACACAGAAAGGAGAAGGATGGCATGTAAAAGCACCAAATGGCGAAATTAATACAAATAAAATTGCTTTTAAATAATCTTCCCACTGACAGTTTTACTTCGCTGTGAGGAGAAACGGAGGCTGTGCACCTGCACTCTCAGTGGCGGGGAACATCTTTATGTAAATAGCCCGCACTTCCTGCCTGCATCTTAGCGAAGGAAGTGTGCCCCAAGGAAGTTCTTGTGGGCATGTACCCTCAGAGAGGCCTGCATTGTATAGCTCACCCAAAACTCACGTGACCATAGTCAGATCTCAGAGAAGGGCGTGTCATGGGGCTAGTGGCAGGTGGTACAGGCTCTCCATGTGGCCCTCCGCTCTTGCCCTCAGCCCTGCCACACTCTACCACGCCCACCACGCCCACCACTCCCCACCATGTCCCACCCACCACACTTCCTTGTCTCTTATACCTCTCATTTCTCATCCTGGCTTTTCTAAGAGGCTTCAGAGCCCACTGCAGCTCTACTCTGTCTTTCACACATATTTGTCTCTCCGCTAACAGTTCATACACGGCCTGTCGCTTCCTCCCTTGACTGGAAGCCACCCGTCCCAGAGGGTACTGCCTGTTGCCTCATCCCCTTGTAGCTCGGATGACCGGAAGAAGGAGAGCTAGCCTTCAGCATTTCTTTTCCACATCGGATTAAAATTTCCTCGATTGTGTAAACCTTTCATGATTGGTGGTACCTTCTCACCATGCCCTGCCTCCATGTCACATTTGGGGACCTGACCTATAATCTTCCTTTATACTAACCTAGGACATTTCAGCAATCTCGTAAATAATCCGGCGAAATATTGTGCCTTGGTTCTGGGGACCAAGCCATTTCATCCCGTTCTACCTGAACTGAGCACTCTCTTTCAGAGTCTTGCACTTGCCAGAACTTTCCTGTTCCCGCTCCCCCTGTTCCGCCTCTCGCAACCCTCAGACCCTGACCTCAGTTACCTGCCTTGTTTCTCTCCCTTTCTCTTCTTTCTACAAATCCTTCTATGAAGGTGTTTACTTAACTACGCCAAAGACCTTGTACGTGGCATTCTTCCTTTCCGAGTCTTACCAGTCTGTGACCCTTTGCCTCCAATTTTGCTCGTATCCTTTCAGGCAGCACCTGCCCAAGATGCTCAGCTAGGAAGTGTTCTCAAAGCTGCCCACTCTCTGGGGTAGTTAAGCAGGTTGAGCTAGTGAAAGCTGTAGGTTGATGCAACTTAAACCCTCTATGAATTCCAGATCTTCACCTTTGGGTAGATCCGGTAGACGTCTGTTCTACTTACTTTATAAGGCTATATATTATCCTTTGTCTTCTGTTCTATGTATAACCCAGGCAGAAGTAGCTGATCTCCGTAGATCTTTTAGCCCTGTCAGCAACAAGATAACTGCATGAAAGTGAGAACCCCGTCATTTCACAAACATACCAAGTAACCTATGGGCTGAGTAGTGTGTTTGTGTGTTTGTGTGTGTGTGTGTGTGTGTGTATACAACAACTAAAAAAAAAGCCATGAAGGCTAATGAGGCAAAGGAAGGTGTCCCTGGGAGGTGTTGGATGGTGTAGCTGTGCCCAGGGTTCTGGGTTCCTGACTGAAAGACACGTATACACAGCCTTTATATTTTTATGTGCCTTAAACAGCTCAACAGCTGAGCTACTTCCTACTCGTCAAATGGCTGATCCACCCCCTCCGATATTCTTGAGCGACTACTTATTAAAATCTCTATTCCATCTTTGCTACCCTAGACCCAGTTGGGGGCCCTGCTGGGGCACAATTCCCTGGTTACTACGTGAGAGCTATACTCTCTGCCCTGCACCTCTCGGGCATGGTGTCTCTCCTCCCTTGTCCTAGCATGATAGATCTCTCTCTCCTGCCTTCCTGCCTTGGTCCCTAGCCTGGGAATCCATTAAAAAACAAACAAACAAAGAAACAAACAAAAAACCTGTTTCTGTCTCGCTGCCCAACCATTAGAAAACAGCAACTTTATTTATCAATCAAAACCAACTGGGGACAGGGCTCCCTTTGTGTCTGACATGCTGATGTGTGTATTCTCATGCAGTTTTGGAGACCCAGATTAACATAATATATGCAGCATTAGACCAAACCCACAACTGGAAGGAGCAAAACAAAGGAATTGACATAATCATATTTACAATCTCAAGATGTAAAAAGTATTTTCTAAAAGTACCTCTGTTAAGAATTATACAAGAAGCTGACCATCAAATACAAAGTTAAAGTCAAACTCCTCTCTCCCTATCTTTTTTCATCAACTTATTCATTCATTTATTTATTTCCAATATCTGGCCCCCTCTCCTCCCAGTTCCCCCTCCTCCAGCTCCTACCCAAATCCTCAATCCCCTTCACCCCTGGGAAGTGAGAGGTCTCCCCCCACCCCGGTGTCATCCCACCCTGCACATTAAGTCTCTGCAGGACAAGATCCATCCATTGCCACTGAGGCCAGACAAAGCAGCCCAGTTAGGGGGAACGGGTTCCATTATCTTAAACAGATTCAAGGACAGCCTCAGCTCTAGTTGTTAGGGAACCGACATGAAGACCAAACTGCACACGTGCTACATATGTGTGGGGGCCCTAGGTGTAGCCCATGCTAGTTCTTTGGTTGTTGCTTCAGTCTCTGGGAGCCCCCCAGGGTCTACATTAGTTGACTGTTGGTCTTGCTGTGGATTCTTTAGGGTTTGCAGTCCTTTACCCCACTCATCCACAAGATTTCCCAAGCTCTTCAGCTCTGCCTATATGAAGCCAAGGGTTAATTATCATTGTTGACATGCTCTTCCATGTTCATAATACTCCCCTCTGGAAAGTATGAATTCGTAAATCATTTTATGATCTCACAATGTTTAATGTGGGAACCACCTAGATGGGTGCTCACAGATATTAAATCACAAAAGATAGAGCGTGGCCATTTAAGGCTTATAATTATCACATTTTGCCACATCAAATTTGACATTTCCCATGGCATTTTATTCATTCTCCCTTGGAAGCCCTATTCACATTTGTGGCTTTAATTATCACCTCATGAGGCTCCTCAAAACCAATCTGCAACTCCTACATTTGTTCTGGACTGAGCCCCAACTGCCCAAAAGTTGGTCAGACAGCTGCGTATGAATATTCTACTGTCATCTCAAACCTACCACATTACAAACAAATCAATAGACCTAGCTCTATCTCAATCTTTCCCCCTCCTACCTGGTTTCTAAGTCACATCTTCCTTTCCAAGTTCTGGCATTGATGCTAATCTTCGTTTTCCTTTCTCCTCCCAGAGATATGTTTTCTTGTCTCAGACTGAATTTGCTCAAACTAGAAAATCCTCTGTTTATCCCTGCTTTGCGTATAGTGTAGCATGTAAAATATTTAAAAATATTTTTAAATTTATTTATTTTTTAAAAGCTCTTGTTCTCTTTTACTTCCAAAATGTTACACATACATATCATGTGTTTTGATATGATCCACCCCCCCATTCCTCCACTATCACCCACAATACCCCCAACTTCCTTCACTATCACCCACAATACCCCCCCTACTTTATGTACTGTGTTCTTTACAACCCACTGAGTCCACTTAGTGGTATCTGCGTGTGCATGGGTAGCCACTCATGTCCTGAATCTCTGAAGATAGCAGACTATTCCTTGTTCAGGAGGCACCAATTTCCAATGGCTGTTCAGCTATGGGTGAGACTTTGTGACCCATTCCCACACTACCATGGTGGGATTTTGTCTTGCTTGGCCTTGCACAAGTCTTGGTCTAGTGTCATGACTACTGTTAAGTCCACAGGTCCTAACTGCCATGAGTTCATACGTGAGCCTGTTGTATCCTGAAAACACTGCTACACTGATGTCATTCTCCATCTCTGGCACTTGCTGTCGTTGTACCCTATCCTGGGCTTAGGCAGAAGGTAGGTGTGATGGAATTGACCCAGTGAAGCACTCCATAATCTCGTCTTCTCTGTATCCTGACCAGTGTGTGTCAACTTGCTAGCCACTGCAGGAGCAAGCGTCTTTGGTGAGGCCTGAGAGATACCCTAGTCTATCTGTATGATTAAGGTCATTGAATTATTTAATTTTTTCCTTGATTTTTTGTTTTTTTTGTTGTTGTTGTTGTTTTGTTTTTATTTTCTATATTCTTTGTTAACATTTCAAAGGCTTTCCCCTTTCCCAGTTCCCCCCTCACCATATGTCCCATAAGTCCTCTTCCCTCTACCCATTCCCCAGTCACCCCCCCCCATTTCTCTGTTCTGATACTCTCCTACAAATCTGGATCCAGTCTTTTCAGGACCAGGGTCCTTTACTTCCTTCTTTTGATTTGCTAATTGTGCCTTGAGTATTCAGAGCTTCTGGGCTCATTAATATCCACTTATCAGTGATTGCATTTCATGTGTATTCTTTTGTGATTGGGTTAACTCACTTAGGATGATATTTTCCAGATCCAACCATTTGCCTACAAATTGCATGAATTCATTATTTTTAATTGCTGAGTAGTATTCCATAGTGTAGATATACTACATGTTCTGTATCCATTCCTCCTTTGAGGGACATCTGGGTTCCTTCCAACTTCTGGCTATTATAAACAAGGCTGCTATAAACATAGTGGAGCATGTGTCTTTATTGTATGCAGGGGATTCCACTAGATATATTCCCAGGAATGGTATGACAGGGTCCTCTGGAAATGTCATGCCCAATTTTCTGAGGCACCGCCAGACTGATTTCCAGAGCGGTTGTACCATCTTGCAATCCCACCAACAGTGTAGGAGTGCTCCTTTTTCTCCACATCCTCGCCAGCACCTGTTGTCCCTTGAGTTTTTAATCTTAGACATTCTAACTGGTGTGAGGTGGAATCTCAGGGTTGTTTTGATTTGCATTTCCCTGATGACTAATGATGTTGAACATCTCTTAAGGTGCTTCTCGGTCATCCAAATTTCTTCCAGTGAAAATTCTTTGTTTAGCTCTGTACCCATTTTTTTGATAGGGTTATTTGATTCTTTGGGGTCTAACTTCTTGAGCTCTTTGTATATATTGGATATTAGCCCTCTGTCAGATGTGGGGTTGGTGAAGATCTTTTCCCAATTTGTTGGTTGCTGTTTTGTCCTTCTGACAGTGTCCTTTGCCTTACAGAAACTTTGTAATTTTATGAGGTCCCATTTGTCAATTCTTGATCTTAGAACATAAGCTATTGGTGTTCTGTTCAGGAACTTTCCTCCTGTGCCCATGTCTTCCAGGATCTTCTCCAGTTTCTTTTCTATTAGTTTCAGTGTGTCTGGTTTTATGTAGAGGTCCTTGATCCACTTGAAGTTGATCTTAGTACAAGGAGATAAGAGTGGGTCGATTCGCATTCTTCTGCATGTTGACCTCCAGTTTTTTTGTTTTTGTTTTTGTTTTTGTTTTGTTTTGTTTTTTGTGGATTTGGTTTTTTTGAGACAGGGTTTCTCTGTATAGCCCTGGCTCTTCTGGAACTCACTCTGAAGACCAGGCTGGCCTCGAACTCAGAAATCTGCCTGCCTCTTCCTCCCAGAGTGCTGGGATTACAGACATGCGCCACCACCGCCTGGCTAGAATTATTTAATTATATGTTTATGGAGCAGATTAATATTAGTAGGCTCTCCTGTAGCAGCTACAGCATGTCTAACTACAGGCTCTTGGCACAGATAGTGGTGCCAGGCATGGCTTTGTCTTATGGAGAAGGCCCTATGCTCAAATGGACCTTTCTGGCACTCTGGCAGCTGGAGACATGTCTCTCAGTCTGGTTGATGTGGGTAATGGGCTCACACCTGGACAAACAGATGATCACATTCCTCTGTCAGCTTTCACAGAAACTTCCAGCAGGTAGGGATAAAGCTTCCAGGTCTGAATCGTCTAGGTTTCTCCATGCACTATGACACAAGTGTGTGGTGTCTTCAGCATTCAGCAATAGGGTCTTTCTATCAAGTTCTGGAGGATAGCCAAGAGAATTGACAACAGCCTACTTGGTATGTTGGTATGCAGAACTACATTGACCAACAAGGACAAAAGAGTTAACCCATGCCTTGTTCTGGAGGATATTTCATAAGAATATGCTATCTACAAGAGTCATTGTCCCCTGTTACTGTGTAACTCTGTTTAAACTTACACATACACATACACACACACACACACACACACACACACACACACACAGGTGCACGCGTGCGTTCTACAATACTATGTTTACATTTTACTTCTTCAAAGGTCCTGAGACTTAATTATCATCCCTCCTCTCACTTGTCCTTCCATGGCCCCCCATTCTTTATTTCCTCACTCCTGCTTTTTCCTTACCAGCATTATAGTTCCCTTCCCTTTAAATCTCCTCAAGTCCGTTCCTCAATGGCTATGTCTTCTGCTTTCTAAACCTCCAGATAAATCTGTTCACTTATATATTTCTATCCCCTCTTAAATTTCTTTCCTTTATTTTTATAAGATTGTTTTCCAATATTGCAGATAGTCCTCAGAGTTGACGGTGGGTGGCAAAGTAAAATCAAAATTTTCGCATGCACTGCTATGCTCCTATGTACAGGCATGCCTGTATGCAGAAGCTGGGTGGGTTATCCCTCTCGTTTTCACTTGTGTTCCCTGAACCCTTGTCAAAGCCGGATGCAGCAGTATGAAGTTTTGTCTGCCTGAGGCCTACGGGTGCGTAACAGCAGAGCTCAAGGGAGGGGCACGCAGCCCGTGCTGCATTCTCCTTTCCACGTTAGTCAGTTTGCCTTAATTAGGGATATTCCTGTCCTAATGAGCGCTAACATGGGAAATTAATGTAGTATCAGGTAAAATAGTACATGCCCATTAATAATTACTTATGTTCACAAATATTAAATTTATAAAATCACTACCTGCTTTGGTTAAGCCTACAGCAGTACAAGAAATGCCGTTCCTGCTCACAGAGTCATCTTTTCTCAGTTAAGCACCATTTCTGTCCCCTTGTTTTGTTCCATGCTGTAGTAATATAAAACCTAAAGAGTTTTACGCTAGACAGATAGTTACCTCTTTCACACACAAATCAGTCAAGCAGTATATATGTCTATAAAACTTTATAACTAAAACTGACACAAAGGTAGAAAGTAACTCCTTTTTCTAGACCCTGCCACTGTTTTGCTTTTATTTTCTTCATGGGCCTCGGGTGGCAAACTACTTAAAGCAGGCTTCCAAACATATAGATCCTCCCAGCGATGACTTGGGGACAGGTTCAGAGAAACCTTCTCTACTTTTGCAGGAAAAGTGTTCCATTTGCTGAGATGCAAAATTGCAGTCCCCGGAATTCAAACTGAGGATGGTTGGTGTTAACAGGTGCATACAACAGCTCCATGCCCGTGTCTGTGATTATGAAATGAGCGGCTCTCCATTGTCCACCTGCTCTGTTGACTGTACATTAGGCTTTGCAGAACGGAAAGGTACCTGAGAGTCACCTTCCAGGAGCTGCCACTGTGCTGTCTGATAGCCTTTGAGGGGGCAGCTGAACGGTTACTGATACCCAGCCCCAGCTAAGACTGCTGTAATTGCTGTCACTTTGGTGAAAATGTTGTTTCATCGTGCGGCAGGTGCTAATACCAACACCCCGAAGGAAGGGACAGGAAAGCGGGGAGCGATGCTGTCATGGTGAGAGAGTTCACATTTTGGTGCCCACAGATGGAGCTTCAGCTTGGTTTGGAACGTATCTAGACCTTGCAGAGTCAAAAGTAACCACTATAAAATCGCTACCTGCTTTGGTTAAAGTTATAGTTGCTAAAGTTTATTATTATTTTGAAATTGCCAAACTGAACCTCACAGTATATTTTCAAATTTTTTATTTAATTATATTTATCCAAATGTTTTTTTTATTGGATATATTCTATATTTACAATTCATTTCCCTTTTTCTGGTTCCCCATGCCCAAAGGTCCCACATGCCCTTTTCCCTCCCCCTTCTCCCTCATCCACCCCCTCCCACCTCCCTGTTCTTGTACTCCCCTACAATGATGTTTTGGTTCATTCTAGCACCAGTGTCCACTCCTTTCTTCTTGTCAGACATCACTTGGTATGTGATTTGTGTCTTTGGCATTCCAAGATTCTAGGCTAATATCCACTTATCAATGACTGCATACCATGGGTATTCTTTTGAGACTGGGTCACCTCACTTAGTATGATGTTCTCCAGCTCCATCCATTTCTCTAAGAATTTCATGAATTCATTGTTTCTAATGACTGAATAGTACTCCATTGTGTATATATACCACATTTTTTGTAGCCATTCCTCCGTTAAGGGACATCTGGGTTCTTTCCAGCTTCTGGCTATTATATATAAGACTGTTATGAACATAGTGGAGCATGTATCGTTATTGCATGCTGGGGAATCTTCTGGGTATATTCCCAGGAGTGGTATGGTTGGGTCCTCCAGAAGTATCACATCCAGTTTTCTGAGGAACCGCCAGACTGATTTCCAGAGTGGTTGTACCAGCTTGCATTCCCACCAGCAGTGGAGAAGTGTTCCTCTTTCTCCACATCCTCGCCAACACCTGATGTCTTCTGAGTTTTTAATCTTAGCCATTCTGACTGGTGTGAGGTGAAATCTAAGGGTTGTTTTGATTTGCATTTCCCTGATGACTAATGATGTTGAACATTTTTTAAGGTGTTTCTCAGCCATCCGAATTTCTTCAGGTGAAAAGTCTCTGTTTAGCTCTGTACCCCATTTTTGGATAGGGTTATTTGGTTTTCTGGGGTCTAACTTCTTGAGTTCTTTGTATACTTTGGATATTTGCCCTCTGTCGGATGTGGGGTTGGTGAAGATCTTTTCTCAATTTGTTGGTTGCCGATTTATCCTTTTGACAGTGTCTTTTGCCTTACAGAAACTTTGTAATTTTACGAGGTCCCATTTGTCTATTCTTGCTCTTAGAGCATAAGCAATTGGTGTTCTGTTCAGGAATTTTTCCCCCGAGCCAATGTCCTCAAGGGTCTTCCCCAGTTTCTTTTCTATTAGTTTTAGTGTGTCTGGTTTTATTTGATGCTAGGGAATTGAACCCAGAATCTTGTCCTCTACCACTGACCTACATCTTGACCCATGAATTACACACACACATACACACATACACATGTGCAAGTACCCATACACAAACACACACACATGCATATATATATAAACTATTAGTAACTTGCTAAGTTGAATTAATTTAATTGAAAATAAAATTTCATTGCCTTTTATCCTTTTTTGCTACTTAAAGGTTTTGATCACAGTAAGTGAAGTGAAGGTATTATATTGCACACTGCTTGGGCACACATAGCCAATAGAATATTATACACATATTAATTTTACAATTAATGTTGCATTATCACTGGCTGGACTTATATAAAAATATATACTCAAGGAAAACATCTCTTAAGCATTTATTCCACATTTACCTCACACCAAGCAATTTCAGACTGAATTATTTGTATTCAGCATATAATGTTAAATATTACCATACTCCATGATCCTGTAGGAGTTGTTAAGACCAATAAGAAGACAGCCTCAAACGGTTTGCATGTAAGCAAGAGGCCCAAGTCACATGTACAATAAACTGTATTTTTTAAAGGAGTTTCAGTAAAATGACAGACAGACAGACCAGTGGTGAGAGGCCATGTTTGTTTTTCCAGGATGAGAAAATGAAACAAGAAAATAACACTTGAGCTATCCATTTGAAAGCCTTTGTCCATTTGGACTCGTTCAATTACATTTTAAATAAAGAAAAATCAACCTGAATGCTGCAGACTACACTGATATCAGCTGTGATGACGGTAAATATGTTTCTAAAGAGCAAACAACTGAGTCTTTGTTTAATGTTTTCCTCCCACCGCCCACCTTCATGGAGAACACTTTTGTCCTATAGATGTATGCTATTTCCTCATCATCTTTATCTATGTGGGACATGAGTCTTTCCAAGGAGAATCTCCTAGTTTCATCCATAGTACTTGGCGTTCAGCAGTTAAGACAGTTTTCATCTTTGTAGGCAAGAGCCCTCCAGCTAAGTGGGGTGAACTGGGGGCCTACGAGGGCCAAGGTCATGTGTCCAGACGACACCTGCCAGAAGCTCCTTTCCCTTATAACTGCTTTGTAAGAACAGTGCCATTTGCTCGCACTCAACTGGTCACGTGTAAATTGAAGATTCGGACAGGTTTGGGGAAGAGACGGGGCAAAGGATGTATCATGTATGTTCATTGAGGAACTCACATGCATGTGGGAATGGGGGACAGATATCTGCGTACACACTGCGAAGGTTGTAAAAACATAGCTGGTTATGAAAGGAGAAATGAACATAAGTATGGGCTATTTGGTGTACAGCTAAATCGTGTACCGCTTTAGGAGTCAGAGGCCATACTCTGTTATCACTGAGAAAGGCATCCATCGTTCTGTTTCTTTAGTGGGGAAGCCTGTGATCCAGGACAGGCTCGCAGTGCCCCCCGTTCCCTCATGCAAACATCCCTCAGCCTAGTAAAGGAGTAAATCCAGGCAAGGGGGAAGGGGGAAGACAACATGTTTCTTTGGGGGAAAGACCCGCAGAGCACTGGAGAGCAATGCGTGAGAAAGGAAGAGCTTGCGAAGCCTGCGCTCCATCTCCATAGCATTGGCTGGAGAGACTTGGGTCCTGAGATGCTCTCTGAGTAGCTTCCCAGTTGCAAACCCAGGGCTTTACTTCCTTCACTGTCCCCACAACTGTTCCTGACTGAGTCTGTTTCATACAACGACAAGCTTCCCACCCAAATTCCTAGGGTCGTCATCAGGGCGGCGAGATACGGTGGCAGGTAGTGTTCTGAAGTCAGCGCCATCGAGAGTTCACACGTGTCTCGGGAGTACCTATTCAGCCAAGGGTGTTGGCAAAGTGAACATAGCCCTCAGCAAGAAGTCAGAGGACCCGTATTTACATTAGACCCGGTTCAGACACTACCCATCAGTCTATCACACTCCCGTGAGCCACTCAGTCTCACTGAGGTTCGCTCCAGCCGCTTTTCCAGTTTTCCCCGGACAATATTATCTTTCTTGCTTCTTGCAGAGAGTTTCTGTGAAACATAATATAGCCTGCTTAAGGTTTATGAAGCGTTTTTGGAAAAACATACAATACTAAGCAAATGTGAGCCATTATTTTGATCAAAGGGCCTTCCAAGTAGGCTACCATATATTGAATTTTAGGCTTAGGGTGACTATTAAATCTTCTTTTTTTTTTTTTTTTTTTTTTTTTTTTTTGGTTTTACGAGACAGGGTTTCTTTGTGTAGCCCGGGCTGTCCTGGAACTCACTCTGTAGACCTGGCTGGCCTCGAACTCAGAAATCCGCATGCCTCTGCCTCCCAAGTGCTGGGATTACAGGCGTGCGCCACCACGCCCAGCTCTAAATCTTCTTTTTAAAACATCATAATAGTCTACTGGTTATACCTCAGTAACCATCCCCAAACGTTTTAAAATAACATGTCTTCTCGGTGTAGCGATACTTCTCCATACCTGCTCTTAATTATTGTTGAGTCAACATTATAACTATATATAGATATATATAACACATGTAACAATATATAATATATAATGTAAAACATGATATATAGCACATAACAATATATTATATAAATATATGACATATATGTAAAACAATATTATAAAGTGAAACAACAATTGGCAAAGAAGTAATGAATTTGAATGAGAACAATGCAGATACATAGGAGAGGACAGAAAGCAAAAAGGGAAGTGAGAAATTTCATAAGTGTTTATAAATATTTATAAATATATATATATATAGTATCTTATGACTATGGATAAATTTCTATATATGCTTATTCATTTACATATAAATATATTTTTATAAATATGAATTTATCTCTAGTTTCAAGATATATATATATATATATACACACACACACATATATATGATGCAGAGACATGCAGGTAAAAGTAAATGTTTAGGTAAACATTTGGACATTTGGATGTCTGAGGCCTTCTTGGCCTTTTGGCTAAGATCAAGTGTAATAAATAAAATCCATCCATGGAAAATATGAAAATTATTCTCATATGCAAGCATAGTACACTTTCTGCTCTTCCAGCAATCATAATGATGTGGTGTGCTCTTATCAGGAGGAGGCCAGATAAACGGGCAGGATTAACTTGCTTCAAAGGTGCACAGCAAGCCTTCAGAAATGAGGTTGTTGGCATCCTTGTGTTTTTAACTGCCTTCAGTTGTTTTGATTTTACAATAATGTGGTCAAATTTCTCAGTGCAGTTCCATAGATGCAAACTTTTCTGCAGGCAAAAATTGTTCATTTTATTTGTGTTCCTGGAGCTCATACAAAATTTCTGATATCTAGTCATTTCCTACACATGGAAATGGCAATTTCATGATTTAAACCAGCAGAGTCTAGTGCTTTATTTTAGGCCCTAGTTATACAAAGCGTGATTTAGATTAAAATGTCCAATTTTAGTTTGTAAACAATTGCTGCGGAATGTTAAGGTAGAACTTTTGCTATGGTCTTTGTTGGTATCCTGACCAATCTGCTGTTCGCTCTATTTTCTTCCCATTTCTAATCTTGAAAATGTGTTTCCCCCTTTTTTAAACAAAAAAACAAAAGAGAAAAAAAGTTAAAGGATCATAAGCTCTCAGTTAAGTGTAGATAAATACCTGGAGAATATCACCAGCACTCTGTTGTTTATGTAAAAGCACATGAAAAGTCACATATTTAATCAAGACCATGAGATGTATTGGTTAGTTCTGGTGACTTCAAGCCTCTCATGGGCTTGGTCCTCCATTTACTAAAGAAGTCTATAGGCACCTTGTGTCTCTGGCTGCAACTGAAAACAAACACAGATTAGCAGAAGCAAAGTATGCCTGTTTATCCAGAATGTTTTCTGTGAAATGGGAGATTTCCTTAGGAAAATGAGACCCAATGAAGACACAGAAATTCTGTAGTTTATGCTATGTTTGAAGAATAGAAGGTAGTCGAGAAATATAAGGGGGACAGTGCGTGGGGCAGCGATGGGTGTGGAAAAATTAAATTAAAAAAAGAAAAGCAAATTGAATTTCACAGTGGGACTTGTTTTAATGGTAATAAATGTGGGGCCTTAGCAGGAGCTTGTTACTGTTCTTCTCCTTAGTCCCTCACTGCTCAGCTGTGAGGGAGCAGCCTCTAAAAGAGGGGCTGTGTTTTGGGTGGCTTGAAGGAAGCTCGGAAAACCCTACTTTATGACCTGTGTCTGAGGAGGAGGGTTTGAAGGAGAATGACTTTCCACCTCAGCTTTGGCTCAGATGCCCCCAGCGTACCATACCTGGGGCTTAGATGTCCTGAGTATTATTGGTATTATTGTAGGAAACTATGGTGTCTCTTGAGAATCTATTTATCAAAGGCATTCTTCTGCTGAGGTGTGTCAGACAGCTTAGGAAGATGCATGCGACCCTGGAGACTTTCCTAAAGTTCATAAATGGAGATCTGAAGCCCAGTGATCACAATCAAGGTACGAGGTTCCACAGGCCGCATCACACAGGGCTTCCCAGCCCTGGCTCGCTCCACTGGTTTCTCTGCCCTGTATGCTTAGGAGTCTGTTTCTTCTGAGTGTGAGCCCCCATGAGACCACAAATGGGTCAGTGAATCAACTTACCTCCAGGCTCTAGAAAATAACTCTGATGTGTCTCCTTTAATGTTACAGTAATATCTTGTTATTGTTTGTTTGTTTGTTTACAAAAAAGGGAAACACATTTTCAAGATTAGAAATGGGAAAAAGATAGGGCCAACAGCAGATTGGTCAGGGTACCAACAAACTGATAGTAAGAAGGCCAGCCCCAGTGCTGAGGCGCTCAAAGGAGACATCCAGACATCCCTGTTGTGTCCAGTGGGAATCTTTCTAACTATCCCTTCCCATCCTCCTAGAGTAGATCGGCCACACAGTAAAGGAATCGCTGTCTCTCATTAGGTGATATTAAGCCTCAGAATTATCCCAGACCTTAAAACCATCTCTGTCACTTGGGAAATATGTGATTTGAGGCAACATAATTTTCTGAGCTGTAGTTTACTCATTTGCAAAAACTGCTATTTTTAAAATCATGTAGCTGGATGTATATATCCTGAACTATAGTGTCTGGAACAGTGTAATAACATGATCCTTAGTAGCTCTCATGAGATAAGCATCTAACTTGGCTCTTGAATTACTAAGCCTGAGTTGTTTGACTTGTGAACAAAACCCGTTGTATTCTGTTTGTAGAAGCAGGGCTGCTTTCTGTCAGTAACTCTTTGGCCACAGAAGCCCTCAGATGCTTTCATTTTGGTTGTTTTTGATTTGAAGGACATTGAGCTTAGCTTCTTAGCATTCATTCTCCTGTTGATACTCAGCACCTTGGGCAGTGAGCTCAGCTGCATTTCCAACCTCTGACATTGTACATATCTAGCCATAAACGTATTTTTTTCCATGGACGAGGAACATTCAGGTGCTGCAAATAGTTACTTAAACCCTTAAATGATTAGCCATGTTGTGATCCCTAAAATAGCTGTGAGCATGCTCATGTAGTCCGAGTACATCATAAGTGGCGGGCTGGTCCCTGACAAATGGGGTACCGATAAGACTTTGCTACCGTGTAAAACCTGAGTTCTGGGATCCACAGGATGTTTGTTGTACTTTAACTATAACTTGCACATTTTTCTCCCATCTCTTAACAGTTTTTAAGACTGTCTCTTCCTACTCCTTCCTTCTGTTGAAGCCAAAACCAGATCTAGTGCCATTCACAGCAATCACACATTGCTCACTGGCCCAGGGTGGCCAATTTGTCCTTGTCCTCCAGTTCACTCTGTCTTGGACCTCTGACCTTATCTCTCCACCTCTTTCTCGTCTTTACATTTGTTGTGAGCATTCGCAGGGCCCAGCACTGAACTTGCTTCCCGTAGATTCTGGATTCACGTTCATTGCCCAGGACACTCAGGCTGGCTTGACAGACATGCCCCCACCTTTCCAGTGTTCCAAATACAAGCAACCACTGCATGCCTATTTTAGGTCTACAGTTCTTAAAATAAGTAATTAAAACTTGGCAGCTACGGAGAGCCTTTTGTGGCCCACACTGCCGCAGTGTCTCACTTTAACCTGTACAGCTTCATCAGATGGCTTTCCACCTCCATGGAGGCGAAATGTTTCCAGGAAAGTACATCTGAGTTAAAGGGAAAATAAATGTCTACATGAGAACCTGAGAATACTTATCTTCATAACTTTTATATATTTTTTAAACCAAAATTACCCAATAAAATGGCTCAAAGTAAATTTGGGCGATTTTATCTCCTGGGCAGAGAGAACTGGTAAAAGCTCCCTGTGCCTGGCCTGGTGATGCACTGTCTATTCCCATGTCATTCTCTGCAAGCACAGCATCTGGATGGGAAGTTGCTCTCAGGCCCCATCAAAGCCTGCAAGGTTCTTCAGGAGAGTCTCCTCAGAGATGCCTGCTCTTGAAGTTGACATGCAGCAGGAGGAGTTTTTAAGTATGTGGCTCTCAGATCAGCTATGCTGGGAATATCAATCAGATGCAAAGTAGACTTCAAGGGGAAAGCTCTAAGTAAGTAAGCAAAGCAATCAGATCCCCTGAAAGGAGGCACGAGCCAGACAGCTGGCTTGACAGCAGATCTTGTGGAAGAAACTTGGAAGGTCTCAAAGCCCACAAGCTTATGTAACAAGACCACTGAATGAGAAAAGGAAAAGGAAATGCCCCAAATAAGGTAAACTTCGTATGCGTAAGTGCAGAATAAAACTTGATGTTTTCAGCATTCCACCACCCTTTAAGTACTACACCAAAGAAATAAGAGACTGTTCGGGTTCACTTATCTGGCTACCAGAAAAACGAAAGTATGCTTTGCAAATCATAATACAGCTACTGAGCATTAAGTCCTCGAAGCATTCTAGGCCCTGTCCTGGGTGCTGAATACAGATCCAAATGTCTGTGAATAGCTCAACCTTTCCACAATACAGGCAATTTCCTTTTAACCCATACATGAGCCAAAGCTCAGAGGAGTTAATTATGTTGCTTCAAATCCCACAGGTACCAAGGGGCTGAGATAAAAATTTAATCCTAGACTAAATAATATTACTACACATATTTAGAAGTAAATATAGAATCAATTGAAATCCCTATATGAAGTCAGGAGGGGTGGTCTTCCCATTTTTTTGACGGGTATCTGAACATTTACAAGTTCACTAAACTTATTCACAGCAAATATTTATTGATTCTCCTCTTTTAGTCTGACTTGAATTAATATAGTTGACAGAACTCCATACAACGGAAAATGGACCAATTTGATGAGAAATCCTGTATAATTGCATCATGAAGTCTGTAAGTTCCTAGAGTCAGACTATGTCCCTGTCTCTATGGAAACTAGGGTACTAAGGAGGATCATCCATATGATCCTTTATTTTCATTGTCAATGTGAAGGGGTCTAGACTCGCCACAGAGACTGTGGAGGTCTGCCAGAGATGTTCCAAATTGAGTTAACTGTGGTGGAAAGACCCACCCTGACACGGAGGAGCACCGTTCCCCATCTGGGGTACCAGACTACTCAAAGCAGAGATGTAGCTGAACAGCAGCATCTGTCGCTCTCTGCTTCTGCTACCTGGGCAATGCCTCCAGCTGCTTCTGGATCCTGCTACCACCACACGACAGCACACAGACCACACCCTCTCTGACTGTAAGCTAAAACAGACCCTTCCTCCCCCATAGTGCTGCTTGTCAGGTATATGTTAACACAGAAAGAAGAACGGAACTGATATGATTGGTTAGAAAATCCAAAGGCAAGACACAGTCTATATATTTCTATAGATAGAGTCTTTCCTTTCTCTATGGGAACTAAACATTAAGAGACTTGCTTGGTTGGTTGCAATACTCAAAGTGCCTACAAAAAGGAAGACATCTTGGGTTATGCTGAGCATGAACAGTTGTCTTTATGAGTAGGAATGAAGGAGACACAGTATCATGTAACAAGTATATTGCCATCAAGGATCACAAAATTTTTACTTCAAATCTTCTTCAGTGTGGTTCAGTGGAGTCATGGGAAAGCCAGAGCTGAGCAAAAGTCTTACCCATTTCGTTGCATCTGATTGTCGACCAACTGTGTCTTTTTACTGGTACAGCTTTTTAAGAGTAGTCTTTGGAATGTTTGGAAGACTACACAGGCAATGCATCTTTCTCCTAATCTACAAAAAAGTCTTATTTTCCTTGACTGAGCTTTAAAATGCATTGAGCCATGCCAAATCCAAGCTTATCCTTTCTGACGTGTGTCTTCTGCCCTAGTGCTCAATTGCCAGTCAACTGGAGCATTAGATGCTTTCTCAGCTGAGTGGAAGACAAGCTTCATTGTCTTGTGAAACCCAAGGTGTCACAGAAACGATGCTGAGAAACCATCATCTGATTTCTGCCTTAAAGTCTTTGCTCATTTGGGCAACTTTACCAAAAATCTTATAACTTAAGTGGCTTATAATCAGGAGACATTTGTTTCTCACAGTTGTGGGGACCAGTTAGTCCTAGATCAAAGTATCCAGTATCCAGTGGACCACTTTCTAGCTATGCACATACACTATACCGAATCCAAGTGGTGTGGCTACATTGTACCTCCTGTGTAAAGACTCTAATCCCCTTCATCAAATTATACCTTTAAAACCTACTGACCTCCTCAAGTTCCCACCACCTAACACTACTGCTGTGGGAATTAGGATTTGAGCATATGAGTTTGAAGCAGACACAAATAATCACGTTTCTCGGTCTAGACAAAGGGTAAAGGAGAGGTAGAAGCAAGATTCTCATCGGAAAATAACAGTCGGTATATGGCAATAAAAACAGAGATGGACGCTTCCCAATGGATCTAACACTCAATTGGCATGGCTCTCTGTGATTTATAACACCATTGTTTCATATGTCAGACATGTTCTTAAAATAACTTTTCATTTTGCAGAATTCTAGTTCTTTATTTTCTGTGCCACCTTCGTAGCAAGATGCCGTTTGTACTTAGCAAAGATAAGACAAGACAAAGCCTACAAGTAAACAAAAAGTTTATGTGCATCTGTCCATCGTGTGTGCCTGGCGCTGGAGGAACCGAAATGCATCGACACATTGTGGGCCATGTGAACATGACAAGTCGGGGACTGGAGTCGTGCTAAATGAATCTGGTAGATAGCTCAAGGAAGCGGGACCATTTCCCTGGACTGGATTTCATAAGTAGGCAGAGAGGACTTTGAAGACAAAGAGAGAGAATGCAACGAACTCCCACTGGGAGGTTGAAGGAATGAAGCAAGGTGAATTCTGGAGTTGTAAGATGCAACAATGGGAGCTCTTATTTTATCTCAATCCAGTGGAGTCCCAAACTGGGCCTGTCTGGAGTGAGCACTCTGTGACGCTGTGTTCTACAGATCAGCAGCAGCACTGGACACAGAGCCCCGGGTCAGCCCCCTCTGGCTTCATTTCCTGTCTCAGAGCTGATGGGGTTTGCTTCCTGTTGGTGTCTATCAAAACTGAGCCCCTTAAAGGCACTCTCCACTTTGACAGGGCAGGATTCTAATAAAATGTGCTCAACATTAGAGCAATCTACCTACAAACATTAAGTGAAGAAATTGTTATCTTGGTTTGGTTGAGGTTTTAAAAACTTTTTAGTAATTAAAAACCATAAAAACAAACAAACAAAAATACATAGTTTTGAAAGCTAATGTTTCTTAGCAGTTTCTTCTTACAAGTTCATCTGAGAGAGGTTTTGTTAGTTTGTTTTTGTCTAATGAATGATAGGCATTCAGATGTAACTTAATAATTAGTGATATAAAGTCAAAGAAGAAAATAACAACAGCCTCATTTCTCATGTTGGTAAAACAGCATTGCTCACACGGCGCCCCATGATCACCAGCACCACATTTAGACAGGAAGGCATGACCAGTCTTGATGCACATCCATCACATAGCGTAGCCTCAAATGAATCCCGTTTTGTTCCAAAAGCCAAGATCAGTATGATAACAGTACATGTAACGGGGAATAAAGATTTATTTTCAGCAAAAGGAATTTGTTTTTCATGATTAAATGCTTTCCAAATAGGGATGGGTTTGTTAGTCATTTAATGGAAGATCCAGAATTGGGCAGTTTGTGAGCTCCCAGCTTAGCCAAGAGTATTCAAAAAAGAGTGTGGCAGGATGCCGAGCCCCGCACAGAAGCGAAATATTAACCAGCCCAAGAAAGACCTCCAGCAATTAGGCTACTGATGTCCAGAAAATCGTAAAGCAGTATCACTTAGAATTCTCTAAGAACACAATCCCAGAGAGAAAGGGAATAAAAGAAAGCCAGGCTGAGCTTACCACAGTCAGATAGATGAAAACTGCTAGAATATGATTAAGTAAACATGGCTCAAGGCAAAGATCCTGTCCTTTGTGATCTGAAACTAGGCAATTAAATGCCAATGCGCAATATGCCAACACGATATAGAGAGTTACAGTATCTCTTTAGCACCTTCCCAGTAAACCTATGTGGAAGATACCACCATGACAGTACTTGTTCTGTGGATGCAAGAACATGCTCATAATTATACGCACTGGAGCAGAGTCCAAATTATTAGCTTTGCCCAGCTGAGACTGTGGGTTATGTTATTAGTTCTAGGTTTCCTACTTTTAGGTTAATGAGTCTCAACATTTCACATGATACAGAAATTTTTTTTCTTTGTGCTTAAGGGAAGGAGTACAGTAGGCAGAGCTGCTGGTGATGGGCTAATGAACACAAACAAATGTTGGATTTTATAAGACCCGCAGAAAGAGCAAGATTGAATTAAGCTATAATTTAGACTCAGAATTAATAGAAAAGATAATTATACATACAACCTTATTGACTTTTCTTTACGTTTCCCTTAATTTGGAGTATTTTAATGATATCTGGTGAACCAGATGGGAGTGACTCTTATCGATACAGTCATCTTCAAATCTAATGCATATCCTAATGACCTCAAAGCAATAATTGTACTCAAAGTAGTTATCAGAAGTTTCAGCAGAATCGGTTATCTCAGAACGTTTCTCATATGCTAATATTCTTGTTCAGTTCGATTCAGTATAGACTCAGCTTGTTTAGGCTCAGAAAAAATTCACATGGTTGGTTTTATGAATTTTGCTTGAAAATTTAAAATCTCTCTTTGAAATATGAGCTTAGAGTTTAGGAAATTTAGGAAAGTTCTTTAAGCTAAAACATCTAACTGACAAGAACTCCATATGAAATATATTTTAGTCTTTTGACTTGTTTTTAGTGCAAGCTTTATGTATTAGGAAGATTTGGACTTGAGGCTAAACAGATTATCAGCATAAAGCTAAAACATAAAGATTTCCCTGTGGGTGGAAGTGTCTATAAACACATATACAAATTTAAGAATCACCAGGAATTTCAGTGTATTCCAGTCAGTGTCGTGTTGACTAAATTTAATGTACCGCGTTAAGTATCAGTATGGCCTACATTAGCCCATTTTGAACATTGGCCTGCCTCTTTCATTTTGTGGCTGTTACAAGTTCAGAAGAATGAACATAATAGTCTTACCATGTACCTTGCCACCAGTGTCATTCAACAACGGTTTAGATATTTAACAGTGGCTAATGGTCCAGCATATTGTGATGAGGCTTTGGGCCTGTTGGGTAAACACAATCTGTTTAAGTTAGTGTTGCATGAAAATAGGACCATTTGGCATGACCTCAAAAACCGCAAGGTGCAGTTTAGCATAAGGTATAAAGATTTACAATTTCTTGTTCCCATATTCAGTTTATAAAACCTCAATTGGACCCAATAGGAATACTATGCTAAAGGCCTATCTCCAGTGCAGTAATTTCTAATGAGGATTTTATCACTAAGTAGACAAGGTATTCCTGAGCAGCAGCATAAGCAATCCTAGAAGCCAGGATACTAGGTTATGAAATTTGCATGTTTCATGAAATTTCATGATTATGGAATTTTACAGATCAGTATTCATGTTTCTATTTTTGTCATCCAACATATGTCTATCAAAGGCATTCTGTGTTCAGTAATCCTCTGGATATGCACTGCACACCCCAAACTTTATTGTGCATCTGAATTACATGAAGATATTGTTCAAATCCAGGTGAATTCGGATTAAGCATGCCTGGTGTAGGCTCTAGAAAATACTGTTGTCACTGTCTGAAGATCACATTGTAAATAACAAGAATTTAAGATAGTCTATAAAAATCTTCCCCAGGAACATTCTGTTATAATCTATATCCCTTTTAAAAAGTAAAAGCATAGTATGTGGAGAAATCATAGTAAATATAAACATATCCTGTCTTTGAAAATAACAAACTAGCAGGTCGTGTATACTCTTGTCAACTGTTTACAAATTTCTGGAGGCTCCCATCCAAAAAGACCATTTGTAAAGGCAGGACAATAGTGAGTTTCCTCTTTTAGTCATGGTCTTCACTTGTGTCTAAAACTATCCACTCAGTGTGCAAAGTAATCATGAGTTCCTGACACAGACACACCTATCTTAGAAATTACACTGAATCCACCCATTCACGTAACAGCAGTTGCTGAACAACTGGCCATAGATAATAAATTTCAGTCACTACCAGTTTAGGTCAGATTGGAGCCAATGACCTTTGGGTCAGGAATTCCATATTTCCATTTCCAGTTCTTAGGGCCATCAAAGTCCCTTATCAGGAAATTTGTAATTTATGAAGTTCAGCATGCTGCCTAGAACCCTAAGCACAGATTGCTTCTTGAAACTTATATTCACATGTAGGCTATTGGTTGCTCACGTCAGGAAATTAAAAATTGGTGGTGGGGGGGGGGGTTTCTGGTTCTTTCTTCCTCAATTTCTATGCACTGATTCAAGGGATTATCATAAAATTTATATAAATCATTCTGTGCCTTAATAGTAATTGTAGTATTTTTGAAGGTAAAGATAGTAGCTATTAGAGAGCTATTGGTTACCACCAAGATATATCTGCCAGTAATGCAGCCTTAACGTTATTGTGTCGTGCTGGTCATAGCTCGTTATTGTGTCATAGCTCGTATTCATAGGCATCAAGAATGGTTACAATTACTGTTTGATTCCCTCTTTTGAAAGTTTGTACTTCATCTTCTGATACCATATGAGCTAGTTTTCAGGGAGAAGGTTTTCAGGTCATACCAAGCTTGGATTCTTATGGTCTTATATCAGAAGGGCACAGTATCCTCAGAAACTATTGACAAGGACTCAATTTTTGCAAGAAAATCCTACAAATATAATTGTAGCATTCACTTCTAAGCATAAGACGATTTGTAAGGAGCTTGATAGAGATGGAACCACTGTAGAAACAAGCTTGTCAATACTTTCATCTTAATTTCACTGTAATGGTGGCAGGAAGTCATGGGGCTAAAAATAGTAGGTCAAGCTTGTGTTTTCATTTACTATTCATTCCTGTGAGGTAACCATCTAAATTAATAAGGACTTGCCCTTTTATATGGAGGAAAGAGCATGATCCAAATGGCCTCATAAAAAAGAAAATTGCTGAATGAAGTCATTACTTTAATTAGCATTTATGTCCTCAGTGTTAACAGTCTACTTTTAAAAAAATGATGTTCAATACATTCCAATCTATCACATTGAGTAGTGGTTGTAGCCTGGGTGCCAATTTTAATTGTCCTTTCAATATCAATTTAGACTGAGGTGCTAATAGGTTTGTGTTATTAGATAGATGATTCAAGTAATGTCATTACTGAGATGGGGTGAATGTATCTTACATTCAATATGATATAGTAAACTAGCAATGATTATTTATTCATGAGCTTTCCATACCTATTCAAAGGGTTTTTGTTTCTTTTTTTTAACTGTATGTAAAGAATGGGGTTCTTTTGCTGTTGGATAATATTTAATGGTTCTGTCTTTTTCCTAGAAGATGCTGTTCTTACCTAGATCACATACTCTTGTATCAAACCTCCAAAGAATCCTCATCTTGATGCTTTGTTAATTCTACAGTTTGGTCATGGAAAATAACTTCAATTTCCAAATGTTCTGCCACTTTCAGAACGTGCTTTCAGTTTTAATATCATCTGACACATGTACTTATAGATCGAATGTACATATGTGCATATATACACATGTATACATTTTTATCAATCCTCCAAGCTGTCTCCAGCGCTCTCGCAGTTAAAACTAAGTTTATTTCTCATACAGAACCAAGAATGATAAAAAATTTTAAAGCCTTAACATTATGTCACTTTTGTGCATAAAGCCTTTACCAAATTTCTAGATGTAGCTGAGCAGACCCTGCAAATCTGTCTTTGGACTCTTTCCAAGTTCAAATCTGCCTTCTTCCTTAAATTGTGTTTCAATATTGTGAATTTTCAACAATGTCCATGCACACTAGCCTCTTTGTTTCCCAAGGATTTTATGCTTGCTTAATGATGTTATCTTTTTCATAGAATATATTGTTCTTATCTGGCTTATACGCTGTTTGACTAATAACTCTCTTTTAGCATTTATTAGAGTAGATACAATTGTAAAGAGCTCAAATCTTGTGTGAACTCACTCTTAAATAGACATTATTCTTTTTCAAAACATTTTGATCACATCTTTCATATAATTTATTCTTTGATCCACGTTCCTCAATGATAAGGACTTTATACTGATTATTTCCTGAGCATACCATAACACATTCAATTAAGCTATGAATACCTACATCTGGAAAAAATTGAGTTTGAATTAGATAGACAGGAATCTTTCAATATATATTAGGTAGACTAATTCTCTTCCTCTACTTTTATATATTCCAAAGGGTAAGGATGGTCTTAAAATTTTAGAGTTAAAAACCAAAAGATGAAAATAGTTTTTTTGTGTGAAATGCTGTCAAATCCAACTTTTTCATGTTCAGAAAATTTTATTGCGGTAAACACATTCATTTATGGGTTTTAAACATTGTCCAAGAGAATACCTGAGTTATTATAATTGAGATTTTATGATCTGCAAAACCCCAAATATTGTGATTTACCCTGTCAAGAAAAAATATAAATCATAAATGTATTACCTAAAGGCTTTAAATCTTCTCATATTGAGATTACCTGGACAAAAAGGATAGAAGATCTTCCAATAGGCTAGATCTCTCCTATTCTGCACTGCCTTTAAAATTACACCTTATTGGTCTGCCACGCATTGGAACATTCCTCAATGATAGTGAGCTTGAATAGCTTAAACCCAAAGAGTCCATGTATAGGTAGGAGGTATGACCTATGGGAATTGGCATTTCTAATACGTAGCTCTTCTATGGCTCCTTTGGGGACCATTCTTTAAAAGCTGCCTTTCTCTTTTTCCACATCCTCACCAGCAGCTTCTATCACCTGAGTTTCTGATCTTAGCCATTCTGAACAGTGAAAGGTGGAACCTCAGGTTTGTTTTAATTTGCATTTCCCTGATGACTAAGAATGTTGAGCATTTCTTTAGGTGCTTCTCATCCATTCAATATTCCTCAGTTGAAAATTCTTTGTTTAGCTCTGTACCCCATTTTATAATAGGGTAATTTGATTCACTGTAGTCCAATTTCTTGAGTTCTTTGTATATATTAGATATTAGCCCTCTATCAGATGTAGGGTTGGTTAAGATCTTTTCCCAGTCTGTCAGTTGCCGTTTTGTCCTATTGATAGTGTCCTTTGCTCTACAGAAGCTTTGCAATTTGATGAGGTCCCATTTGTCAATTTTTGATCTTTGAGCATAAGGCATTGGTGTTCTATTCAGGAAATTTTCTCCGGTGCCTATGTGTTTGAGGCTCTTCCCCACTTTCTTTTCTATTGCTTTCAGTGTATCTGGTTTTATGTGGAGGTCCTTGACCCACTCGGACTTAATAGCAGAACACCAATAGCTTATGCTCAATTGACAAATGAGACCTCATAAAATTACAAAGTTTCTGTCAGGCAAAGGACACTCTCAATAGGACAAAATAGCAACCAACAAATTGTGAAAAGATCTTTACCAACCCTACATCCAACAGAGGGCTAATATCTAATATACAAAGAACTCAAGAAGTTAGACTTTGGAGAACCAAATAACCCTATTTAAAAAATGGGGTACAGAGCTAAACAAAGAATTTTCAACTGAGTAATATCAAATTGCTGAGAAGCACGTACAGAAATGTTCAACATCCTTAGTAATCAGGGAAATGCAAATTAAAACAACAACTGAGATTTCACCTCACACCAGTCAGAATGGCTAAGATCAAAACCTCAGGAGACAGGAGGTTCTGGTAAGGATGTGGAGAAAGAGAAACACTCCTCCATTGCTCGTGCGATTGTAAGCTGGTAAAACCACTCTGGAAATCAGTTTGGCAGTTCCTCAGAAAATTGAGCATAATACTCTCAGAGGACTCTGCTATAGCACTCCTGGGAATATATCCAGAGGATTCTCCAGCATGTAACAAGGACACATGTTCATAACAGTTCATGTTCATAAGAGTTGTTTATCAAAGGGAGAATAGTTGTCTGCAGATGATGGCAGAGCTTTGCTCCAAAATTCCAAAGGTCTCTTCTGTGATTTGTCTACATGGTCTACACGGGCCTGCCAGAGTCTCCAAACAGCATCTCTATCTGCCACGGACACCTCAATACCATCCATCCTGTTTGATCATATGGTCCAAGTGGTAGAGCAGCCTGAACATCAGCATGGACCTGTTGAAGAGCCTTATCCTGTTCCAGGCCCTAAGCAAAACTAGCAGCTTTCTGAATCACTTGGTAAATAGGCCTGAGTAACACACCCAAGTGAGGAATGTGCTGTCTCCAGAATCCACATAGACCCCACTAAACATTGTAGTACTTTCTTGGTGTTGGGAGGGGCCAGGTGCAATCTTATCTTTCTTATATTTCCTTAGGAGGAATATCTTTGCATGCCCCACAGCACTAGACTCCTAAGAATTTCACTGAGGTAGTTGGTCCTTGAATTTTGGTTGGATTTATTTCCCATCTTCTGATTTGCATATGTGTTACCAATGAGTGCAAAATGGTTGCTACTTCCTGCTTACTTGGTCTAATCAACATAATGTCATCAATATAGTGCACCAATATGATATTTTGTGGAAGAAACAAATGATCAAGATCCCTTATGACACAGGGCAGGAGAGTTAATATATCCTTGAGGCAAAACTGCAAAGCTATACTGCTGTCCTTGCCAAGTGAAAGCAAATTGCTTCTGGTGGTTCTTATGGACAGGAACTGAGAAGAAGGCATTTGCTGGATCAATAGCTGCATGCCAGGTTCCAGGAGATGTGTTAATTTGCTCAAGTAATGAAACTACATCTGATACAGCAGCTGAAATTGGAGTTACTGCCTGATCTAGTTTTCGATAGTCGACTGTCATTCTCCATGATCCATCTGTCTTCTGCACTGGCCAGATAGGAGAGTTAAAGAGAGATGTGGCGGGAACTACCACCCCTGCATCTTTTAAGTCCTTGATAGTGGCAGTAATTGCTGCATTTCCTTCAGGAGTACAATCCTGGTTTTGAGTCACTATGCTCTTTGGCAGAGGCAACTCTAATGGCTTCAGTTTAACTTTTCCAACCATAATAGCCCTCGCTCCACAAGTCAGGGAATCAATGTGAGAATTCTGCCTTTTTTTGAATATATCTATCTCAATTATACATTCTGGAATTGAGGAAATGACCACAGGATGTATCCAGGAACCTACTGGACCTACTATGAGTCAGACATCAGTCAAAACTCCATTAATCACCTGTCCTCCATAAGCCCCTACTCTAACTGGAGGGCCACAATATTTCTTGGGATCTCCTGGGATCAGTGTCAATTCAGAACCAGTATCCAATAGATGCTGGAAAGTCTAATTATTTCCTTTCCCCTAGTGTACAGTTGCCCTTGTAAAAGGCTGGTAGGTCCCTCTGGGGAAGAACTGGAGAAAGGCTAAGAGCAGAACATTTAGGTGTCTTATCAAGGTGCTTCCTCAAGGGGACCCCTTCATTGAAGGGGTTCTGGATCTTCAAAGTGGCTCACACCTGGAAATTGATTCACTGGCTGAGATTACCTTTTGCCATGATCCAATATAGCCTTTATTTTATTTGTCTGAGAATTTTTCTGCTTATACAGATCAAACAGACATGCAGTAGGTTTCCTTATCTATTTCGTGCCTGGAAACACCATTACTGATTAGCCAGTACCAAAGGTCCAAACAAGTCATGCCATTATAGATTTCACCTCTCCTGTGCTGACCATTATGGGGTATGTCATTATAAACATTGTTTTGTCTACGCTGTCCAGTATAATAACTATGATCACCTTGTCTCTGGTGATTCAATGCTGCCACTTGTTACCTTGGGACCCAATTAAACCCATTGAATTTAATTCATCTTGTGGAACAGCAGCATCTCAAACCCTAAGGTCTGGCATAAGGAAAAGCACAAAACAAAAACACTCTTCAAATCTGCTGGTGCCCCTCTCACCAGTTTATGCCTTACAAGACTGGTGAAGGGCATATTTTCTGGACCTTCTCATTGTGGAGGATTAGGTTTTACACAAAATATTCTCTCTAGCATAGCCATTTCCCTAAGCCTTAAAATCCCTTCATCAACACTGATCCAAGGGATATCAGGCATCTCCAACTCCTTTCCAGTGGGCCTTCTTTTGATAAACACTTTAGCCAACCATTCAAACAAACTTCTGACAACTTTAACTGTTATAGCTTCCATACTAATCCTAGAATCTCTACTCAGGGCCCATGTCGATAAACTCAGCCTGATCTAGTTTTATGTTCCTTCCACCATTATCCCACACCCTTAAACTCTTTCAGAATTTGGCATTTTCTTTCTTCTACTGTAATGCGGCATACTATTAGGTTATTTATTTGATGTCACTTTGAATTTCTAATATCTTACTTGTAAGCATTCCTCTTACATCTGCTTTAGGTATATCCCAAATTTCCCCTAAGTTCTGCCATAATTTTCATTTGATTTTAGGATGTTTGTAATTCCTGCTCTGATTTTTTTCAAGAGTCTGATGACAGTAGACCTACGATATAATAAAGCTGCCAAGCCTAAAATTCAATAGGAACATGGAGCTGAGATCAGAATTAATCATATAGAGGATCCCTTCAGTGCAGTTGTAGCTGAAAAGTTCCTAAGCCTTAGAGGAAGAAATGAGCATCTAAATAAAAAAAAAAAAAAGCTTTTTTTTTTACATATATATGTATGTATATATATAAAACCAAAATTGAATCTCTCCACAAATTTTGGAGAGGTAAGAAAATGCAGACGAGTAAATACTAAAAGTTATAAGGGAGATAAGCTAATTCAATTACACAGGAAAATGTATCAGAATAAAATCAGATTGCTTGTTAAAAGCACCCTGAAATCCTAGAACATACGGAATGATGTGTTTCATGGCTTCAAAGCAAACAGCTGCTTAACAAGATGGCTATATCTAGCGTCATTCTCTTGAATTGATGTAGAAATAAGGACTTTTGTGACACGTATGAACTGAGGCCCTTCACGATCAGTCTTGCTTTGCAGCAATTCACTTTCGTGACTTTTTTCCTCTTAAGATGCTTCTGGGTGTTCTCAGAATACAACCGAGTGCCACCTTCATCATTCCTTCACCAGGATCCTCCATCTCGAAGGGGAACCTCATCCAGTTTTCACTGACTGGGTCAACCAGAGAGGGGCTCCATAGCCACCGTGTCACTGGAGCGTTCTTCTCACTCGGAAGATTGCTATCATGTCCACCGCCATCCCAGACATTTGCACCGATTTTTATCTTTACCTCTATTTACTTCTACTAATTATAGAATCTTTACCTTCGTTTACTTTTACTAATTATAGACATTAGTCTGTACTACTAGACTCTTGTGATTTTTTTACTGTACAAGGAAGATTGAAGTTACAATATTATGTAACTGGAAGGATCATTTTGACATATAGTCATTACAAAACTTATTATTTGGTGTTTTACTTCTTTCCTATGGATTAAATTTTTAACAGCATAAATGTCATACTTACAGGGCATCTTTACTCAAAGTAGACAAATGTCAAGGTCTTCAAAGACAGTTATAACATGTGGATATTATGTTCTGGTCGTGTCATGGTAAACACCAAGTAACTGTAGGTGGTTATGTAGGTGTGGCAGTGAGACAGTATTTACCTCAGGATCCTAATAGAACTTTTCAATTTTAAAACAAGGCGTATGAACAATCTCCTTTTCCTATTTATTCTCTTTATATTCTTTCAATTCAACAATTTTCTCAAATTCAGTGTCTTTGTGCATACAAGGCAAGTTCTCTAACATTGGCCTACGTTTCTGTTTCTGGTGTTTGTTTGTTGTTATGACTTACATAGTTCTTCATCTACACATGAACTCATTTTTTTTTGAGATTCTGTTTTTCATTCTTTCTTTAACAGTCCAGACTTTATCCACCTCCCAGTCTACCATCTGGCTGTTCCCCACACCACACCTCCTTTCCCAGCCTCCATCCCCACCCCACCAGACCTCCCCACTCTCTGGTGCCTCATGTCTCTTGCGGGTTAGCTGCATTGTCTCTGACTAAGTCCAAACCTGGCAGTCCTCTGCAGTATATATGTTGGTGTGGGGGCGCTCATATGAGCTGGTGTATGCTGCCTGGTTGGTTGGTGGTCCAGTGTCTGAGAGATCTCAGGGGTCCATGGTCGTTGAGATTGCTGGTCTTCCTATAGGGTTGCTCTCCTCAGCTTCTTCCAGCTTTTCCCTAATTCAGTGACTGGGGTCAACAGCTTCTGTCCATTGGTTTAGGTTTAAATATCTGCATCTGAGTCTTTCAGCAGCTTATTGGGCCTTTCGGAGGGAAGTTATTATAGGTCCCTGTTTGTAAACACAGCATAGCGTTAGTAATAGTGTCAGGCTTCATTTTTTTTTTGTAATGAAAAATTCATTTTTAGGACTTTACTATAGATAGGGATAGTATAAAAGGAAAAATACCAGTAAATAGTTAAGGAGTAGAACTTGGTATATCTGCATAAAATACATATCTTTGAAGGGTTGATGGTTGGTTACTGGTATATGCAATATAAAATTTCATTAGTGCTGATAGCATTTTCTTTATCATGAGATTGATTTTCATATATAGTATGTATATTGGCACAGGTTGCTAAGACCATGAAGAAAAAGCCTCTGTGTAGATTCCAAAACCTCGCATTTTCCTTTTCTTTTTGGGTTGCTTGTGGGTTTGTTGTTGTTGTTGTTGTTGTTGTGGTTGTGGTTGTTGTTGTGTTTGTTGTTGATATTGTTTTTGTTGTGTTGGTGTATAAACTAGTATTTCCTGGGTGTAAATTGCTGCTCAGTTCAGCCACACTTTGTGGTTAAAGACAGGTTGCAGGTGATCACAGTGAGCGTGTCATGCTAAAAACATGCAGAAAATTTCAAATGTAATTTACATTTACAAAAATATAAATTTGAAATTTTTCATGGATGGCCTTCCACAGAGTACTGGTATGTTAGGAGGAGCACACATAGGAATTTTCCAATTCACCCACAAAGATGAATGCAAATGGAAGCCTTACAATGAAAATAGAAAGGCTTAACCCACAACCAGTTTCTGAGAAGGGAATGTGCGGAGAAGTATAAAGATAGAGTCAAATCAGTTATCTATATTTATTTCAAGGAAGTATATGATTCTAGGCTCTAAAGTAATTAAAGTTTTAGTTTTTGGCGAGTTTTATCCTAACTTTTTGACACAGAGGCAAATATAATGATGGTCACTATAGTATTCGTTTTTAATTCCAGAATTTCAGAAATGCAAGTATTTTGTGGTAGAACCCAATTCTTTAATTTCCAAATCAAAGAACTAAAATTCAGAGCAATTTTTATTGCATATTTTATTTATTTACATTTCAAATGTCATCCCCTTTCCCGATTTACCCCTCAGAAACCCCCTATCCCATTCCCCTCCCTCCTGTTTCTATGAGGGTGTGCCTTCACACCTACCCAATCCTGCTTCCCCACCCTCGCATTCCTCTACACTGGGCCATCAAGCCTTCATGGGTCTAAGTATTTCTGCTCCCATTGATGTCCAACAAGAGCATCTTACAAGCTCGCTATATATGTGGCTGGAGCTAGGGGTCCTGCCATGTGTACTCCTTGGTTGGTAGTTTAGACTCTGGGAGCTCTAGTTGGTTGTTCTTCCTATGGGGTTGCAAGTCCCTTCAGGTCCTTCAGCCTTTCTCTAACTCCTCCATTGGGGACCCCATGATCAGAACAATGGTTGGCTGCCAGCACCTGCCTCTGTATATGTCAGGCTCTGGCAGAGCCTCTCAGGAAACAACCATATCAGGTTCCTGTCAGCATGCACTGTCCACAATAGTGTCTGTTTGGTGACTGTATATGGGATAGATTCCCAGGTAGGGCAGTCTCTAGATGCCCTTTCCTTCAGTCCCTGCTCCACACTTTAGCTCCATATTTGCTCCCCTAAGTATTTTGTTACCCCTTCTAAGAAGAGCTGAAGCTCTTCACCCTTCTAAGAAGGTGAAATGAAGACCACACATTGGTCTTCCTTCTTCTTGAGCTTCATGTGGTTTATGAATTGTATCTTGGGTATTCGGAAGGTTTTAGGCTAATATCCACTTATCAGTGAGTACATACCATATGTGTTCTTTTGTGATTGGGTTACCTCACTCAGAATGATATTTTCTAGTTTCATATATTTGCCTAAGAATTTCATGAAGTCATTGCTTTTAATTGCTGAATAGTACTCCATTATGTAAATGTACCATATTTTCTGTATTCATTTCTTTGTTGAAGAACATCTGGGTTCTTTCTAGCTTCTGGCTATTATAAATGAGGCTGCTATGAACATAGTGGAATATGTGTTCTTGTTACATGTTGGAGCATCTTTTGGGTATATGCTCAGGAGTAGTATAGCGGGGCTGCTTGCCATCCTCTCTCTTTCGCTCTTACCTCTCTGCACTCTCACCTCTCTTCCCCTCTTGGACTCTCCTCCCCTCCCCCCTCTCTCCACATGGTCATGGCCGGCCTCCACTTCTCTCTACTTCTCTCTCTCTCTCTCTCTCTCTCTCTCTCTCTCTCTCTCTCTGCCTCTCTCTGCCTCCACTATACCATTAACCCCCATCCTCTTCCCTGAATAAACTATTCTATACCAAAAAAAAAAAGGAGTAGTATAGCTAGGTCCTCAGGTAATACTATGTTCAATTTTCTGAGGAACTGCCAGACTGATTTCCAGAGTGTTTGTACCAGCTTGCAATCCCACCAACAATGGAGGAGTGTTCCTCTTTCTCCACATCCTCGCCAGCATCTACTGTCACCTGAGTTTTTGATCTTAGCCATTCTGACTGGTGTGAGGTGGAATCTCGGGGTTTTGATTTGTATTTTCCTGATGACTAAGGATATTGAACCTTTCTTTAGGTGCTTCTCGATCTTTTGAGTTTCCTCAATTGAGAATTGTTTAGCTCTGTACCCCATTTTTAATAGGGTTATTTGATTTGTGGAATCCAAGGTCATTTAGGATGCTAGTATTAGAAACCCCCTTGCAACACAAATTCTGGTAGGTAGGTAGGTAGGTAGGTACGTACGTACATACATACATACATATACATACATACATATATACATAGATACATGGATGAATAGATAGATAGATAGATAGATAGATAGATAGATAGATAGATAGACAGACAGACTTGGATGTGGATGTGGATGTAGACATATACATAGATATAGAGAACTTTCTGTTATGCCAAACTATAGAACATCTCAACTTTCACAAGCAAAAGCAACATTCTTTTTTGTTTCTGAAACTTTCATTAGCAGCCAAAGATTAGAGATTTAATATTTCACAGGTTTCTTTAGTCAGTAACCAACCATCTAAGTAAAATTAATCAGAAGTGCCCCCCAGGTATTGATGTTATGAGTGACAAAATAAACCCTGGCTGTTCCCCTAATGTGTTAGTATCACAGCTAATGGCACCATAGAGAAATGAACATGTAAAAACCATAAATGTTGTGTGGGAAATGTAATATTGTTCCTGAAATATCGAGTTCCTTTAACAGTTTTTGAAGACAGAAATGTAATTGAGACAATTAATTCTGAAATCTGTTAAATCTGGTTAAAAATACCATTAATATTTCACTGAAATTTTGTTTCTAGTTTCTTATTTATGCAGCATGGCTGTAGAAGCAGTATTTTTTTAATCATCAGCCCACTAGCCATGAGAAAGTATCTTTAATAATAAAAATGAATAGGTCTCTACTTAAAAGAAATGCATACAAATCTGTTATTAAATGAAATCATAAGCTATTTCATTCTCAATGTTGTTTGACAGAAATATTTCCTGGACATTCAGCTTAAGTCCCCTGACATAATCACCATCTCTCTTCTATCTAACAAATACATCCATGGTGATTTTAAAATGCCAAGAGCTCTTTGGAGAAGTATAATTCACCAGTGTTTGACTAGTTGCTTTCCAAACTCTGTGATTAACCTTTGAGAGTAGAATCTATAATGCTGTTAAAATCCAAGTATTATGGAACTGGTTGTATTCATGGATATGCTAATTTAAATTGATGTCAGAGTGCTAAAACTCATAGGCACTGAACACATGAAGTAATTTTGTAATTTTATCAAAGCACAGAAGAAGGTAATATAATATCTATAATCAGACAATAATTGAAAAATGTAACCAGCACTGTAGGCTCCTCATTCTTGGAATCTCAGTTCTTGGGAAGTAGAGGAAGTAGGGTTTGATGTTTAAAGCCAGCCTTTGTGGTAAAGCAAGTTTAAGTCTAGGCTGGGTGAGGCACAGTGTAAGAAAGAAAAAAATGAAGAAAGAATAGAAAGACTTGTTTGAGGAGAACGTGAGTTGTGAATCTAGAAGACAAATGGGAGGCTCAGATGAAGCTCTGCTTCTCCTGAACACTCTTACTCTTCTCTGTAGAGGCAGAAGTGAGGTCACACTGTTGACCTTCAGACAGAACAGGGAGGAGTCAGTAGAATCCTGAGGAATTCTCTGTTCTTGGGCTATTTGTGAGAGTCAACAATATGAGTTACAGTAAGTTATGAAGAACATCTATTAGAGCGGGTTCTAAACACAAAAACAGGTCCTCACCAAAGTCCATGTGTAAATTATTGTTTGAAACTCTTATTCAGGTTGTCATAGACACATGGTCAACTACATCTCTTTTTGTCACCTACACCGAAAATTTCAAGTTAAGGTAAAATTGATGGTCAAGAAGTAGGACAGAAGAGTTTTGCTGAGGAAAACACATCCTTTGTTTACTCATTTTACACTTTCTCCAGATAGCAAAGCAATTGGTGAAGGTTCGATGCAACACCACCTAAGATTATTGTCATGATTTAGAACTTAGTTTTATGAGACATTTTAAAATGCTGACTTGCAATTTGTTGGTTATAAGAAAACTGGGTTTCTTGAGTGGTAATGTGGAGCCTCTTTTGTGATTCAGTGATGGGGGTTTCTAAGGCTCTATTGTCAACGTCAGGGCAGCTTTTGAACATAGGCACTGAACACATGAAGTAGAGAGTTCCAAATTATAATGTGATGATAGTATATACTTTACACTGTATCTCAGATACACAATGTGGAAAAGGCAAACTGTGGCATTAGTAACTTTGTATTAGGGGGCTGGAAAGATGACTTAGCGGTTAAGAGCACTGACTGCTCTTCCTCCAGAGATCCTGAGTTCAATTCCCAGCAACCACATAGTGGCTCACAATCATCTGTAATAAGATCTGATGCCCTCTTCTGTTGTGTCTGAAGACAGCTACTTATGTAATAAAATAAATAATATTTTACAAAATAACTTTTTATTATTACATGTTGAAATGCTGTCTTGGATAAGCTAGATATGGTAAAAATTACATTCAAGTTTGAGCATGTTGCAATGAAAATACCTGAATTTTAAATTACATGCATATCTCATATCTGGCTCACTTTATATTTTACAAAATTTTCCTATAAGGGTTTTAATATCATTTAAGTAGAAAATACCTGTGAACTTTGCTTCCACTTCTTAATATTATTATAAATATTCAGATGATTTCTCTTGAAAGGTGTATATGTAGCATTGTACTTCCATACGTGACTTCTTTGTATTCTCTGAGGCTTTTCTGTCATAATTTCTTTGTTATATTATGGGTTACAGCTATGAGATTTTCTGAACATTTTTTATATTACCCAAAGCAAAGCTTCCCCAAAGGGAATAGTATCCGACATCCTCTACATGAGTGGGCTGTCACCCTAGGCTGTCTGGAGCTGTCTATCTGCTAGATGTAGCAAATATTTATTCTCAAGGACTGACATAAACACAGTCAAAGTAACCACTGAGTTCTTACAAAGGAGTTTCAGAAAATGTCTGCATGATGTCTGCACAGCTCACAGTGAGGGGAATGGCGTAGGATGGGCTTCGGAATGCATGGCACTGCACGTGTGCTAGTGTCAATCCAGCACTGTGATTCTTAAATAAACTTGATTCCTCTGGTTTTTTTTAACTTTCTTTTTTTCATTTATTTTCTATATTCTTTCATTCTAAATGATTTCCCCTTTCCCAGTTCCCCCCTCCCCATAAGTCCCATAAGCCCTCTTCCCAATCAACCCCCTCCCACTTCTCTGTCCTGGTAATCTCCTATAATGCTGCCTCAAGCCTTTCCAGGGCCAGGGCCCTCTCCTCCTTTCTTCTTGGAAATGATTGATGTGTGAGTTGTGTCTTGGTTATTCAGAGCTTGTGGACTAATATCCACCTATCAGTGACTGCATTCCATGTGTGTTCTTTTGTGAATGAGTTACCTCACTTAGGATGATATTTTCCAGTTCCAACCATTTGCCTAAGAATTTCATGAATTCATTGTTTTTAATTGCTGAGTAGTATTCCATTGTATAAATATACCACATTTTCTGTATCCATTCCTCCATCGAGGGATATCTGGGTTCTTTCCAGCTTCTGGATATTATAAATAAGGCTGCTATGAACATAGTGGTGCATGTGTCCTTATTACATGCCAGGGAATCCATATTGGGATTATTGGGATTATTATTTCACATAACACAGAATAGTTCAATTCTACATGTAAAGCAGCAATATTTGGATTTTCTGTAGTCTTGTACACTTGCTGCTTAGTTTTCAAAATTCAGAACCCTGTTGTTTTTGCTTGGCCACAATATAATATTTTGAATGCTATTCCTATTCATGACATGTCACAGTCTCAATTAATCTGGACCCACGAGATCTCTCAAACACTGGACCACCAAACAGGCAGCATATACTAGCTGATATGAGGCCCCCAACACACATATAGTAGAGGACTGCTGGGTCTGTGTTCATCCAGAGATGATGCACCTAACCCTCAAGCGACCGGAGGTCCCAGGAAGTTTAGAGGTCAGGTGGGGTGGGGGTAGGGACATCCACATAGAGACAGGGGGCTGGGTAAGAAGTATGAGATGTAGATCAGTCAAAGGGTGGATTAGGGGAGGTATAAAATATGGAGTGTAAAAATTTAATTAATTAATTAATTAATTAATTAATTAATTAAAAAAGACATGCTTAAGAGAAATGGCCATTATTTAGTTTCTCTTATTTAGTTACCTGCTGTCTACATGTCATATGGTTAGAAATGATTATTATTTTCAGGCATTCTGAAGAGAGACTTACTGTCTCATTTTCTGGCAGGTTGTACAATTAGGGAACTTGACTATGCTGGTACCTACAGGTCTCCTTACTTGCTGACTGTAGCCATATGACTGTAATTCTCCCTGTTTCTAACATAACTTCTGCTGATCTGGGTACAACTTTTAACTCAAGTTTTATTACTATCTTATTAAGCATGTCTTGACGTTTAAGTTTGTATCCATAACTAGCTTTGAAAATCCAAGTCTCTGATGTGAGTTGAAATAACTGTTTATTATCTGTGGGAAGGCCTTTTTGTATTTGAACCTGAAAATATGAACCTCCTTGTTTAGTATCAGAGTACAGTCATCTAGACACCATTGAAAGAGTCAGTTAATCCATTTTTCCATTTGTAACCTGAGAAGGGGTCACTAATAGCTGATCCCCTTCACAGAGGCAGGTCCGCAAGCCCACTTTATCCCTGCAGTGGCCTGATTAGTCCTGAGGATGGTGCTATAGTCCCTATAAGCATTCAGATTTCTTATAGTAAGCCACCTTTCAAAATTGTTTTCTTCTGGTTAGCAAAACTTGAATCAAAACACTTTGACCTCTACTTGGGTTCATTGATCTACAGTTATTCGATGTAAAAGCTACATGTTATTATATACTCAGTGTACTGAAACAATGAAACTGACACCCAAATCTAGAACTTAAAGTGACAAATTAACCAAATTGCATCTTGTTCATGGTGCCTGATTTATGTAGTGAGGAATGTTAGGAAAAGTACCTCCGAGTGCTTCTAGCATTTTGTCAGTTCCTCTCCACCTAGTTTTTAAGCGCCTTGCCTTCTATCCTGTCAGAATTTAACAGCAGAGCAAATATAGTGCATCTCAGGAAGTAGCATCTTGGTTTCTACTACTATTATGCCAGAACAGCTCGAGATTCATGGTTTCTTGTTTCTTCCCAACACTGGCCTTAACACTAAGATACTGTAAAAAAGCAAAACAGGATGACGACCTTCACTTAAAATCATCAGAGCAAGGGCCCCATAGAAAGCTTATCTTGTCAGACGCAGAAAAGGCCGACATGCTGTGGTGTGCTTTGGGTTCTAGGCTGTTACTGAGAAAGCTATTTATGTCTTTTCTGGATGATTACAGAATGGATCTGGGCATGGTGGATTAGGGCTTGGCTGTGCAAAATCTTCTGGAAGCCAGTTGAGTTCATGACAAGGTAGTCTGTTTCTGCCCTACTGCCTTTGCAAGCCATGAGCTGAATCTGCCAAGGGTCCATGGGCATGCTTTAATGAAATAAACACGTTACTGGCATTTTATATTCTGTTCCTACTAGTCACATTTTAATCTCATTTTACTCCTTTGCACCCACATTTTTATGCGTTAAAACAGTATTGATACATAAATATTTAGATGAGAAATCTATTTGTTTCCTTACACAACTCTCACATTTATTTTCCAGGCATTGGTTAAATCAGACTGCAAAGTTACAGATACTCTTGTGCGGCAGAATCAAGGGAATGATTTTACACGTGATCGTAGCAAATTAAAAGACTTTGCTTTTAAAGTATTCTTAGATGGCTGCTGTGAAGAGCATTCTTCACAAAGACAGTCCCTGACTAGTGGTCTGGAAAGCTTGTTTCCCCCGCATGCTTTCCCCAAGGTGCACACACACTTAATTTTAAGAAATAAAAATTACCTATGATTCCCCCTGCATGACTTGGTAGCAAACTTGCCTTTCTCTGTTGAATACTCTGCTCACCAACTGTAGCTTTGGAGGAATCTGCTTCACAACGTTTTTCCGGCTAAAGGACACAAAGTACTTTGAATGGTGGTAAAATTCTGAAATTAAACAGGTATAACTTTTCTCCTGACTTTATGTATAATGGACAGGGAATCATTCTCATTTCTTAGGGCCTCACATAAGTTCAAGATAGATAGATACCAAAAGTAATGACCCAATCCAGAGATTACACTGATAGAGTCATACTACTATATTATTACAAATATTATTATTCATCTTTGTAATCGCACTATGCATAAGTCATTCTGATGAGCATTTGAATCAAGAGTTCGTAGGACACTGGGCGGTGGTGGCGCACGCCTTTAATCCCAGCACTTGGGAGACAGAGGCAGGTGGATTTCTGAGTTCGAGGCCAGTCTGGTCTACAGAGTGAATTCCAGGACAGCCAGGGCTATACAGAGAAACCCTGTCTCGAAAAACCAAAAAAAAAAAAAATAGTTCATAGGCAGAATGTTTATTAAAGTGTCCAGCTGTGTAAATTGTACTAGTGGTCTTGCCAAGAATTATACTTAAGGTGGTTTTAGTTGCTTTAAAAATGTTTCTTTTAAGACAAAATCTCATTACCTTGCCCATAGCGGTCTTGAATTCAATTGTCTCTAGCAGTCATCGACCTCAGCCTCCTGATGGCAGACGACAACCGAGCCACACCACCATGCCCAGTTTATAGCTGTGTCCATGACTAGTCATTTCAACTGAATCAATTTAGCATGTAGAGAAGAGGCAAGATTGGGGTACAGGATTCAAAGTCAGATTTATCTCACCAGGAACTATGTACCACTAGGCATACGTCATATCGTGAGAAGTTAACTTGTGCTTTGGGATTTTAGGTTCTCTTAATACTAGTAATATACGTAAAGGCATGTCACTCTTTTTGTTTGCTTGTTTTTGTTTAGTTTTTGGGGGTTTTTTGGTTTCTTTATTAAAAAGAAGTAAAAATACTTTATAATAAAATTAAAGATTTACATGGAAAATATTTCAGATAAACACATTAAAATTAACACTTCTCATGGAAAATTAAAGATTAAAGTGGTAGATATGTAAAAAATTGATAAATTAATTAAAATATGGAAGAGAAATATTTTATGATAGAAGTGAAGATTTACATGAAAAATATTTCTGATAAAATTCTAGAAAAAAAGTAGAAAATATGTTAGAATTGAAGATTATCATGGAAAATTTTATATAGATGTAATAATGGTAGACATTAAAGTATTCCTAAGTTGATTGAAAGTGGAATTATAAACAGTTTCTGGTAACTGTGAAGATTTACATGGAAAATATTTCTGATAAAATTGAAGAAATATATAGACAAACATGTTAAAATTAATGATTATCATGGCAATTATACAGATAAAATGATAGGCAAAAAGATAATTTTAAGTTGATTGAAGGTGGAATTATAAACATTTTCAGATAAGATTGAAGATTTACATGGAAAATATTTCTGGTAAAACTCAAGAAATATATGGACAAACATTGTAAAATTGACTAACTTCATGGAAAATTTTACAGATAAAATGGTAGATATAAAAACTCTTTCTAAATTGATTGAAGGTAGAACTAGACACATTTGTGACCAAATCAAAGATTTACATTGAAAACATTACTGATAAAATAGAGGAAATATATAGAAAGACATAATAAAATTGAAGATTATCATGAAAAATAATATAGATAAAATGGTAGACATTACTAAATTAATTAAAAGGGGAATTACAAACATTTTCTGATAAAATTGAAGATTTATATGAGAAATATTTTGTTAGTCTATGTCTTTTTATTGGGGAGTTGAGTCCATTGTTGTTAAGAGATATTAAGCAATAGTGATTGTTGCTTCCTGTTATTTCTGATGTTATTTTTATGTTTGTGTGGATATCTTCTTTTGGGTGTGTTGGAAGAAGATTACTTTCTTGCTTTCTCTAGGGTGTAGTTTCCCTCCTTGTGTTGGCATTTTCCATCAATTATCCTTTGTAGGGCAGGATTTGTGGAGAGATATTGTGTAAATTTGGTTTTATCATAAAATACCTTTTCTCCATCTATGATGGTTGAGAGTTTTGCTGGGTATAGTAGCCTGGGCTGGCATTTGTGTTCTCTTAGAGTCTGTATGAGGTCTGCCCAGGATCTTTTAGCTTTCATCCTCTCTGGTGAGAAGTCTGGTGTGATTCTGATAGGTCTGCCTTTATAAGTTACTTGCCCTTTTACCCTTACTGCTTTTAATGTTCTTTCTTTGTTTAGTGAATTTGGTGTTTTGATTATTATGTGCCAGGAGTACTTTCTGTTCTCACCCAGTCTGTTTGGAGTTTTGAAGGCTTCTTGTATGTTCATGGGCATCTCTTTATCTAGGTTAGGGAAGTTTTCTTCTACAATTTTGTTGAAGATATTTACTGGGCCTTTAAGATGTAAATCCTTGCTCTTGTCTATACCTATAATCCTTAGGTTTGATCTTCTCACTGTGTCCTGGAGTTCCTGGATGTTTTGGGTTACCAGTCTTATGCATTTTGCATTTTCTTTTAGTCAATGGTTTCTATGGTATCTTCAGCACCTGAGGTTCTTTCTTCTATCTCTTGTATTCTGTTGTTGCATCTATGACTCCTGAATTTTTTCCAATGTTTTCTATCTCCAGAGATGTCTCCCTTTGTAAATACTTTATTGTTTCTACTTCCACTTTTAGATCCTGGATGGTTTTGTTCAGTTTCTTTACTTGATCGTTTGTGTTTTCTTGTAATTCTTTAAGGGTTTTTTTTTTTTTTATGTGTGTGTGTGTGTGTGTGTGTGTGTGTGTGTGTGTGTGTGTTTCTTCCTTAAGGGCTTCTGCCTGTTGACCCATGATCTCCTGTATTTCTTTAAGGGATTTTTGTGTTTCCTCTTTAAGGGGTTTACCTGTTGACTGATGTTCTCCTGTATTTCTTTAAGGGAGTTATTTAAGTCTTTCTTCAAGCCCTCTATCAGCATCATAAGATACGATTTTAAATCCAACTTTTGCTTTTCCGGTATGTTGGGTTATCTGGGACTTGCTGTGGTGGGAGAACTGGGTTCTGATGTTGCCATGTGGCCTTGGCTTCTGTTGGTATGGTTCTTGTGCTTGCCTTTCACCATCTGGTTATCTCCAGTGCTAGTTGGTATTGTTGTCTCTGACTGGAGTTTGTTCCTCCTATGGGACTGTAAGCCTGTGTCCTTACTCCTCTGAGCTCAAATGTTAAATCACTGCTGGGAGATCTCTCTCTCCTGGTGGGCTATGAACAGAAGGCTGTGGAGTTTTCAGGCTCCCTGGTGCAAATGGAGGCAGGAAGACTTCAGTCCCAGCTGCTCCACTGATCTTAGGCCCTGTGTACTCCTAGCTGGGTTTCCTCCAGAGAGAAGGTGATCTCACCTCTGAGCTCAGAGGTGAAAGAGCTGCTGAGAGATCCCATGGCCAAGGCACGTCATTCTTAATGGAATAATAGTTCTGAATTGTTCTTGAAAATCATTAATGCTTACATATTTTTCTGAAGACATGATGCTTTTTTTCCTCAAAGGCTCATTTTTCAAATTGTATATGGATTTGTAAGAGCTTGTTATAGTGTCGTTTCAGTCGCTTAGCTCCACAGCTGTTCAGCTTATCTGTCACTATTCGTCTAGGTTTTTCTTAAGCAATACAATAAAATTCCTGCTTTGGTGTGATATGTTCTTTTTCATGAACTGTATGTCTCTAGTGTAGTGAGTGTATAGATAATTTTTTTTTACATTTTGCAAGCTGATATGTTTCTAATGATGATAATCTTAACACCTTAACTAATGATTCATACAGCTCCAAATATGTAAGCTCACATCTGTGAGCATTTAAACTCACATATAATTTCACAAGACCAATTGTAGCAAAAAAAAGTTACTATATAATTTACAATCATACCATACCAATAGGTATAATTATTTAATAATAAAAATTCAGCAAGATCTTTTATTTAGTAGTTTAGCCTGTATATGCATTTATTTCTAATTACTAAGAAATAATTTGCCTATGATTATCATAACTTAAAAACACAGAAAAAATACTGAAGCCTATTATGTCTTTCTTAGTACTGTATATATCCATGAGCAACAATGATAGCAGACACCATATAAGATCATATTGTTCATTGACATAGGTAAGAGCTACTTCCTATTTTGGCATTACTTCTACTTGTTAAGTTTATATTGCAGTTTCCCAGAAGGTGCAATGATGTGCTTAGAATTTTGCTAGCCATTAAGAATGCTGAAATACAAGTTCACTAAGTATGTTCAACTACTATTTTTGGTGATGCTACATATGTAAAGTTTTGATTTATTTGAAATACTACAAATCAAAATTAACCCTCAACATTATGTATATCGGCTTCCCAGACTTCTGTTTAAAGAGTCCCACACATAGAAGATCCATTTAACAAAGTACACATTTTTTTTTTTCGGATTTGTTTGAGTAGGAATGAGTGAGAACTTCAGCATGAATGGCATGGTTGCTCTTCACAACATCCTCTCAATCCATCTCATCACAGGGCTTTCTTGCTACTAAAAGCAATGCAGTTTTACAGTTCATGAAGCTCCCCCCATAAGCACCAGCTTTATCTTAACAACAACCCACATAAGAAGACTTGTAGATAAGACATTTGTTGTATCTGCTTACCCAACATCTCTAGGACCTTACTGTTGATGCTGAGTGCAGAGTATACAAGTTACCTAGAGGAATTGGGCCAGTGGAATCATTTACATAATTGTAAAAAGAGGAGTTATTAGACTGACTAAAAGCAGAGGCTAAATAATCTACAGGATCGGGATCTGGAAAATCAATAGCTGATAAGTCCCAAAAAGCCAAAAGCTTCAAAACAAGGAGTTTTGAATCCCAGTTCCAAGCAGAAGCCTTCCGAGCAATCTGTGGGGTGGACATTAAAAGTCCAAAGGACCTGAAGCATGCTGTCTACATGTGACAGGAGCAGCCATATTGAGAACCTCAGCAAACTCGGAGCTGTGTGTACATCTGGCTCCTTCTTTCTCCCACTTTTGATTATCTGAGCCCCAAGCTTGCTCATCAGAAAGACCCACATTCAGGGTGGGTCCCTTCAGTTGTTCACCGGCCACTCACCCCACACTGATCTATGAGTCATCTTTTAATCCTTTTGAGTTGACAGTCAAGTTTAATTGTCACCAGATCCCTCTTCTGAAATCAAAGTAGAGCAGACATTTTGTCCACCATGGTTGCTCATTCACACCTCCTCACACCTCACTGGTGGGGGTCGGGGGCGGGGGTTGGAGGTCAGCCAATGGCAACCCTGCTGGGTGAGCTCCCTGGACTTGGGCAGATCAAGGGGGCTGAGCAGATTTTGCACTACATTCCCTCAGAGGCAGTTTGTGTACCGATTCTACTTCTTAACTGAGAAACCAGCCACCACAGAGCAGGCCTTAGGAGCCTGCAGTCCCAGCACAGTGCAAGTGGAAGACAAGAGGTTGAGACTAGGCTTGTCTAGGTCAGAAAGAGAATCTGGCCTCAGATCCTGCCTTTAAAACCTGTCAACACTTAATCTTGCCTTGATTCCTGACTCCTTTGTCTCTCCCTATTTTCTAAATATTTTTGGAGCACCCTTTGTCAAACAGCCATCCCATAACTTTTTAACTTGCTCAAAGCCTCATCACTTTTTTTATTATTTATTTAATTTTTATTTTCTATATTCTATGTTTACATTCCAAAGGCTTTCCCCTTCCCAGTTCCCCCCCCACACACACACACACATTTTTAACTTAAGTTGAATGGGTTGTTGACGGGCCTCACACAAGTAACTGTGGCAAGTATTGTTGTTCCCTGTCTATACGTCAAGGAATCTAGTCTTATTGGGCTTAAGTTTTGGCTTTAATTATCATTATACAGAAAGACTCATCTAGATACTATGTCTTTGACTTTAAGGGCTGTTTCTTCACAGAGGGCTGCTTTCCTAGATGATAGCCATAACCCATGAAGATGGGTGGCTGTACTCACTTTCTCTTCTGTCTCCTTACTGGGTTTGGTTTATTACAATGCTTACCCATTTAATGTCAAATTGGCTTTCCATAGCAAGTTATTAAGCATCTTTTAAGATAAAAATTTTAGTGTGGTCATCACAGTTTCTCAAACATGTGAAAGAATGCTTGGGTACAAACACAATATCAATAAAGACTTTAATAACTGTGTACAGAAGGGCAATAGTTACTCAGTTAATTTCACACACCATTATGTGTATGAAATCGTTGCTAAAATTTGAAAATAATTTCTCAAACTAACACCTATGTTCTTTACCAATCACATTTCCGAACATTTTAAATAAAATAATTTCTCTTGAACATGCAAAGACAAACATATAATTGCATTATTTAGCAGGCATTTAATGCATGCTATTATATGCCAGCTTCTTATTATAGAAATAAGTATGATTTTAAGAGGTGAAAATTGGGTGCGGATATGATCCGAGTACATTATATGCATATATGAATATTAAATAGCATGTTAAAATAAGTGTGTTCTAGGATTCACACAAACAAAAGAATAAATAAAGATTTGTTTCTTACTGAAATCTCAGTCTGAGGAGGAAGGAGAATTATCCCACAGCTCAGACACTGGAGCTTTGAGAAAAGGGCAATGATTGTCTAGTGGGTAAGGACAGGAGAAACTCACTTTCTGCAGCTAAGGCAACCATGGACCCAGCATGGAGGCAGCTCTAGGCAGGACAATGGCCAGAGTCCCCCTCAAGAGAAAAACAAAGCGTCCTTTGCAGAAATGATGTAAGATTTAAAAATAAGAACAAACCCAAAGATTACCTTTAATCTTAATGATGAACATTCATTTTTAAAAGTCTTAAATAAGCCGGGTGGTGGTGGCGCACACTTGTAGTCCCAGCACTTGGGAGGCAGAGGCAGGCGGATTTCTGAATTCGAAGCCAGCCTGGTCTACAGAGTGAGTTCCAGGGCAGCCAGGGCTACACAGAGAAATCCTGTCTCAAAAAAAAAAAAAAAGCAAAAGAAAAAAAGTCTTAAATAGATTTGAAGATTTAGTATGAAGTTGGCTTAAAATGATTAGAAATTAATTATATATCATCTGAAAACAATGCATAAAGTTCTAACTTGAAAGCTCAGTACATTAAAGCACACAAAGATGCTAATTAACATGGGCCTTTATCTTGTGCATCAAAGCACAGTAAAATAGCAATAAAGATGTGTAATAAAATCACTTATAAAATCATATATGTATAAAGTGTGAGTTGGTGGATAAATAGAATACGAATTGATATAATTTTGATTCTTTAAAAACCATGCACATGTAGGAGAAAGATTTGACCATAGAATGTTTGCATATCTGTTACAGACAACTACTACGGGACCCCGAAGCCTCCAGCTGAACCAGCACCATTATTAAATGTAACAGACCAGATACTTCCGGGAGCTACTCCAAGTGCCGAGGGGAAGCGGAAGAGAAATAAGTCAGTGACCAACATGGAGAAAGCAAGTACAGAGCCTCCAGAGGAGGAAGAGGAGGAACGGCCTGTGGTTAATGGAAATGGCGTAGTCATAACACCAGGTCAGTCTTTTACGGTCTTTAAAGGGAAGTGGCTTTTCGTTATATTTTTATATCTTTAAGATTTATTTCTCTCTATTTTGTTTTGTGTGTGTGTGTGTGTGTGTGTGTGTGTGTGTGTATGTGTGTGTGTGTGTGCACAAGTGTGTGTGCATGCATGTGTGCATATGTGTGAGTGTGCTTGTGTGTACATGGGTGAAACATAGAGTTGCCCATGTTTGCCTGTATGGAGATCCGAGGTCAATACTGATGATTTCCTTTAGGGCTCGTTGCCTTATGTTTTGATATGAGATCTTTGACTTAATTTAGAGATCAAGGATTCAGCTGGTCTTGCTGGTCAGAGAGCCCCACCAAACCTGCCTATCCCTGGTACCCCAAGTGTGGAGGTCGCAGCTACCATGCCGGATGCTGGGGTCCCAACCCAGGCCCTTCCGCTTCAATAGCAACCAGGTTCCTTACTGAGCCATTGTCTGGTATCTTACAATATAAAGTGTATTGTTCTAAGTTTGAGTATGTGTGTGAGTGTGTGTGTGTGTGTGTGTGTGTGTGTGCGTGCGCATGTACATTCAGACACATGTGTACAATTATTTTTACAGAAAGAAGATTGTGATATCACGTAGAATAGAAAAGACATGATTCTTTGCTGCTGTTGGTTCCTTGAGGTATAAGGACTAGACGTGCAAGTCCTCCTACAATGCTAAGCAAGGATCACCCCACACACACACTAAGCTACGTTCTTACCCCTTAGAATATAATTCCCTTACTCAAATTATTAGTTCTTATTTTGGAGTGTTTATTCAAAAAAACCTAAATTTGTGATGAAAAAATTGTTTGTTTGTTAAAGCTTATAAGCATCCAAATTAGGCTTGTTGTTTATAGACCTGCAATTTTTAAGACTCAGATGATATTTTACACACAGTTCCAAGCTCTGCTTTATTCATCTCCCCAGTCCTTCTTAACACAATCAGCTTGACAGCCAAAACCATCCCTACAACATCTATCTTTAAATGCTTCAAGTCCTTAGTCTTTGTGTTCTACTCGGTTGCCGCAACTATCTACAGACAGGCACGTTTGCACCGCCTTGACTATAAGTTCTTAATTCTCGTTTTCTATTACTCAGTGTCTTTCCCAACAGCACTTTCCAAATTTAAATCTATGCCGATTTGTTTCTTTGTTTTGCTTGTTGTTTATTTGACATATATGTTTAGTTTTTTGAGAACATTTATTACTATGTAGCCCAGACTGGTCTGGAACTCACCATGAGTCCCAGGAGAGCGTCAAACCCTGAGGGCACTTGTCGAAACTGCCTGTTGCAAGGGTTACAGATGTGTGGCTTTGTCTTCCAGTCTTTTATAAAATAAAGTACACAAACGTCTATTTTAAAATACATATTTTTCCCCGAGATGAAAGCATCTAATCACCCAAACTTTGAAAATACCAAGATAAATAGCTAGTTAGTAGATAAGTAGATGTCATTCTTTATAGTGCTTGGATTGTTCAGAAAAGTGAATTCCTGTAAACTTTAGTAGTTGGATTTCTTGGACTTCTTTTCTCACATAAGTTACGTGCTATAGCGATTCACTATTAACTGCTAGCTTCCTCTCATCAGCTATGAGTAAGTCCAGTGCAAAGAATTAGAAATGCACATAGATTTTAAAGGCAGTTTAGGCTCTCTGTGAACACACACACACACACACACACACACACACACACACACACACACAATGCCTGGAGGAACAGCCCATGAGAGCTTCCCAACAAAGGGAATACAGTATGTGGGCACAGAGCGGCCTTTTCCAGGCTCCCAAGCCTGCAATTAGTGCAGATGAACTGCATCTCCCAGAGAGCAAACAGAGTGTCCCTTATGTGATCTCTGAGTGTCCTCAGCGGTGATCTCAGTTCACCGTTGGGGACCTGCATCCCAGTGCCGGGCTGCTTGGCAAGCTGGCTGTCCATGCACCATCAGTCCTGGTGCTGTGAATGAGGCCCTGTCAGTCTCTGAAGAATAATGTCCTCCGTAGTGAATCTCGCTGTTTTCCTGGGAATAATGCCCCACTCTGAAACTGCCACGGCGCCTTTCCCCTGCTTATTTTTATGTGAGTTCACAGAGGCTGTGGTTTGTGTGTGCACTCAGATCTTTCTCTGTTTTTTCCCTTTTGTTTTGGTTTCCTGACATGACTTAATTTTATGGTTTGTTCCCAAATGCTACACTTGGCTTTCTATCCCTGTTGTCTGGCGAGGTTCGGGGGGAGGGGGAGGGAAATGGATAAAATTCTAGAACTTTAGCAAACTAATTCTATTTATAAAGGACATTCTATCTTTAAAAGATTACATGGGAGTTAAAACTGCCCTAAGATAAAGTATTAGGTATCCAGATGTGACCGCAAATCAACAAGAGGGCCACTTCCGTCTTGGTTGTGAACCACAGCAGTGAGCACGCACACACTGGATGCATGTGGACCCGTGGCAGCCTTCGGAAGCACTCTTTCATGCCAACGCAGACTCACTGTTCAATCAACGTGAAAGCGATGCCTGTATGAGACCTCTTCTGGCACTGATATGGATTTGGGGTTTTTAGGAACTTTTCCTCAACTTCTGTGAAGTACTTTTGGACTTTTCAGTGGGGCAGTAGTGGGGGGCAGGGGGGGTTGAGGAGTTGATATAATTTGTATATAAGAGAGATTTGATGCCTGAATGGAGAATGCAAACAGAGCCAGCGGAACACCAGAGCTGCTCAGAGGCTAAAGGTTCGCGAACCACAGGCATCTGCTCTCTCCACGCTGGTGTTGACCTGTCTGCCTGTGTTTCTTGTGCTTACTGGCTCTTGGAGGGACTCCCACCTGCTTTGTCATCAACAGTGCCTCTCCACACTCAAACCTGAGTGCTGACCCTTCTCTCAGAAGAGGGGCTAGCCTAAGCACCAGCCACATGGCTGGAGATAATACCATGCCGTTTTCTTACTTTTTTTTTCTTCTTGTCCTCATTAAAAAAAAAAAAAAAAAAAAAAAAAAAAACCTCAATTCGATTTTGACCTTAAAGAGCAGCCAAAGTGAAGACTGAATAAGGAGCCTCTGCCTCTGTCTCACAGCCCTTTGAGACATCAGGGGCTGTGGTCACGTTTCAAATAATACTGTTCTGATTTTCCCCAAAGTTTTAAAGGCAAGCTTTAAGATGGGTTGCAAATGCAAATCTTGACTTATTTCATATCCTGCTATGGTTCTTGGATATTTCCAATATATGTATTAACTGTTATCCCCTCCAAATTGGGTGAGGATTCTGGGGACTTGTTCCTGAGCGATAAATGTCTTTAAGGTTCATTACATTCCTAAAATCACAAAGCACACACAGCTTCACTGCCATGAGGACTATTATTCCCATTATCCCTCTCTGCCATTATTAAAGTATTGAAGCTGAAAGACTGTAGAAGGAATAAATTTATTAATTAAGGCAGCCCTCCTCCCCTGTCAATAGAACTTAATTTCCTCTGCTAACGTTCTCCAGTGATTCTTCTCAACTTAGTTTTATATATTCCAGAGATACCTTTCCTTGTCATTTTCTACTCATAAACCTTGAGTATTCTACTTTCATAATGTCTACCCTATTCTAGTGTTGTATCCAATATATCAGTTGTGGACTTTAGATGTAGATGCAGTATAATTTTAAAGCATTAAGTCTACTTTTCTTTGTAATCCACATTTGACTGACTGGCCTCCTGAGAAGATGAGGTGCAATTTGCTTTTAAATAATAAAAAACCATTTCTTTACACAATTGGGAGTTTATACTTCCTCAACTAATGCATGATTTAAAAAAATTAGAAACACTCTAATCCATGAAATTAACTTGCCCCTGTTCTAGTATGTTATACTTTGTGTTTCTATCCTGACCTCAAATAAAGGGAAACATCTGCCAGCAGCTCAAAAGTATTGATTTTTTATCTCCCTCCACACCCTTAACATACCATGCATACTCTCACATAACACATACACTTTCACATACATACATGCTCTCACATACACACATGCAAGCCCACACAAATACTCATATAGATATACATAAACACATTACATGCACATGTACACACAAACCCTTATATATACATACACAGACATTCACACATGCACAAGCACACATGTGTGCACATGTACTCCACAATACCTAAGGATCAGTATTCTATTATCTCATATTTTAAAGAATTCAGAATACTACTTTTAGGGATCAGAACTATTTCTGAATCATTCAAACAAAAAACCCACCAGTTAGGTATTAGTAATCAATGTGCACAGGAAAGTTCCTGGGGGATTAGAATCCATAATGTCATCACTGACTGGACCCCTATAGCACTGAGAGCAGCAATGAGGACTTTTTTGCTGCTTTTTGTTTATGTCAGTTAGAGTTTTGTTCTTTGTGCATATTTTCCCACATCAAAAAGGCAGTTTCAATCCTGGCAAGTAAGTAAATACTCACAATTTATACAATCAACAAACATTGTAGCACCCATAATTCTTCATATTTTAGGGGTTTTGGAAAGTTGAACAATAACCTACAATCCTGAGTTCTTTTGGTCACTATTCAGATCTGAATAGTTTCCTTCACACCCCTACATGTGACCATGATAGAAGATCCATTACATAAGCTTATAAACAGTACATTATATTATAAGTAAGATAAATCCTAAACAATCATGTGTACATATTAAAAGCCAATTACGGTAGTAGCTGCTGCTTGTTCAACTGTCAACCCTGATCTGGTCATTCTGGTGCTGTAGGTTATGGTTCCAGTTCTGAGTATTTCTGCATTTAGCCCTGAAGTCAAAAGTCCACTCAATGCAAATAAAACCTTGGATCAATTTAATGAGCTTTTTTAAAATGAGAATGTTTAGGTTTTCAAGAAACTCTAGACATCTTCAATCCCTACAGTGTCCACTACCATGTCCAGTTCCACAAAGGCCCAGAAACCATGGGGGGGGTTGTGGAGGAAAGTCAGTTCCAAGGAGACTTGTAGCAAAGAATGCAGCAATGGTGATGAAGAAAACCAACGTTTTGCTAAAATAAGACCTGGGGAGCTGTGCCTCTGGTTCTGTTGTCTGGATCCTCAAAGGTGCTGATGTGACAGCAACTTCAGAACTCAGCAGCTGCCTCTGGAGCCCAAGATAAATGGGGGAAAAGATAGAGGCCTTAGGGAAAACGTGTAGTTTCTCCAGATTATTATTTTCCCTTTCAATTGACTCTATTGCATATAGACCAGACAGGGCATTGGGAGGAACTTGGTTTATAAGCTACTTTTAATCCTACTTTTCCATATGTCATTTTAGACTTGCATTCGTTTTCTTAAAACTACCCAAAGAACCAAAACTTAGAAAATTGTCCACACCTATTGCTTCTGTAGGTAGAATTCATTTTGGATTGAGATAGACTGACAAATTTGACAGTCAAAGATAATACTCTAAGCACTAACACTCAGTGTAAGCACTTGGAGTAACCCCTGAACAGCAAAGGTGGATGTTGTAGTAGCTTTCTGTCCTAAGCATGCCCTGTACCGGGCACCTGCTCAGCTCCACACTCTAAATGACGGAAACTTTACCAAGTCATCTAACACAATTCCTAGCCATTGAGCTCTGTAGCTTCTTATGGAGAATGTTTGTTACTCTCTGAAAATTACTAAATATAAAATAATAATTTCTAAAATCCAGAATGTTTTCCTTTCCAGTAAACTAGAAGCATATTCCTCTTGAAAACATTCATCATCCATGTTTACTTACCAAGTGAGTAAGAAGTTCAGGAGAAATAAGATCGAATTTCATGAGCTTTGTCACGTGACAATAGAAATACAAAGCAAAGAGTTTTTCTGTAGAGTGAAGGAAAATTTGGAAAGGTATACGGTTTCAATAAAAATAACATCAACAGTCTTCATCTCTCTGGTTTAAACAAGCTCAGCCCTTTTCCCTAGTTCACAGTGTGGCTTTCAGAAGCTTTACATAATGAAACCCATGTGTCATGTGTGACGGTTCTTCTTGCTATTCTTGGTTGTCAACTTGACTGCATCTGGAAATAGCTGAAACGGAATGGCTGGGAACACCTGTGAGGGATTTTTTTTTTTTGTTTCCTAATTAAATCCTTCGAAGTGGGAAGACCTAGTTCTAATCCTGATCTTTTGAGGTGGGAAGAATCACTTTAATCTGGAGCACACCTTCTTCTGGCCGCCTCTATAAAGGGCATGAGGGAAGAAGATTCTCTTGCATGACCTGCTCGCCCTCCTTCTCGCTGGCAAGACCCTTCCTTCGCTTCCATCAGAGCCTACTTCAGGATTCTGAGATATACTGAAGACCAGCTGAGACATCCAGTCTGTGAACTAACCAATTGCTGGATTCTTGGACCTTTTGTTGGTTGACTGTCACTGTTAGAGTACGTAGACTACCATAGCCTATAAGCCATTCTAGTAAACCCCCTTTCTCCAGGTCAGTATGTATGTATGTAGGTAGATAGATAGATAGATAGATAGATAGATAGATAGATAGATAGATATATAGAGATAGATATAGAGATAGATAGATAGATAGATAGATAGATAGATAGATAGATAGATAGATAGACAGATAGATATTCATTCTACAAGTTCTATTCCTCTAGAGAATTTTGACTAATTAGAATTAGATATTGGTACCAGAAATGGTTCTACAGCAACAGAATTATAAGGATGAATTTTTAAAGTATCTGAAATAGGCTTTCCAATTTGGAACATCTACAAATTTCCAATTTGGAGCTCTCTCCTGAGGCCTCAAAGAGTACTGAAAGCTCATGGTGTTGAGAATTCTACGAATGTGGAGAGACAAATGCACTTCGTTATCTTGCTTCTCCAATTGTGAGAGGGAACAGATTTCACGTCTCTGTGTATCAACACTTTTAACAATATGTTGTAAAATAAGGGAAATGATGCTGCTAACTAGCTGCTTTTAGCATCTCAGGATATACTGACCAAGAAAAAGAATGAGCACCGTGATAACAATTAACTGACTTCTAGCTTCTCAGAATACAGTGAAAGACAACAGTGAACTCATTGATGAAATGGGCAGGTTCCAGATGTACGTGAACAGTCTAGAGGATTCTAAGTGTGCCCTGGAAGAGAGTCTCCTCTCCAGGAGCCACAGAGCTCAAGTTGTCTAAAACGAAACTAAAACCTTCATTATAGGGTTGGCTAAATTACAAGGGAAACAGAAGTCCCAGATTTGGAGGGTGTACAGGTTTAAAGTAAGGGCATTAGTTGGTATAGAATGGGATCATGTGACAGGCTGTAGAAGGATGGGCGCATGCTATTCAAGCTGAGAACTTTGAACTTTCAGATTCTCAGATTGTCTCTACGCTCAGCAAAAGTTGTATTTCCACCCAGACACCCTTAATATTGCCTTTTTCACCTTTGAGGAAATTAATCCTTTATTGTCTATGAAACCAGCAATGACTGTCTCTGAAGACGATGCCAGGCAAGATAATACTAATATCCCTCAGGGCATATCAATAGGTACCTCTAGAACTATAACAAGATTGAAGGCAAGTCAGACTCGTAGAGGAGTAATAGAAAGTGCAGTACATGAGAAAGAGCTTAATGAGTTTGCTAATCCATTCAAGCAGAGGTCTGGGGAAAATGTGTGGGAATGGGTTTTAAGGGTATGGTTATTCTAGGTTTAATAGGAAAATTTACAAAATTTAAAAAGGTGTCAAAAGTTTGTTTGAATGGTTGGATGAAGCATTTGCCAAAAGCAGGCTTACTAAAAAGAAGTTAAAGATATCTGATAACCCTCGGCTTATTGTTGAGGAAGAAATTTTAAGGCCCAGGTAAAGTCAATGCTAGAGTGGCTACATTATGCAAACCTAATCTTCTACAATCAGAAGGCTCAGTAATCATGCCCTGCACTGATTCTATAAAACACAAAATATGAAGAGAAGCACCAGCACATTTGAAGAACTTTGATGTCACTCTTTTTCTTGTTCTAGACCTTAGGGTAGGAGACACTGCTGCTCAGCTGGATAAATTAAATATCGTGGTTTTAATAGGAATCCCCCCAAGATAGCAGGGGTCAAGTGACAACTGAATTACCAAAGGCAAATTGATCGTAGTTACCTCAATAGTCAGCATAGGCAAAAGAATGTCCATAGTGGCCTGACCCATCATGGTCAGCACAGGCAAAATGAATTTTATGGTGTCGTGACTCATATGATCTTTCAATGTTGGCTAATCATAGTGTTTCAGGAATGAAATAGATAAGAATCCTACTGTAAAAGTAACTTTTATTTACCTGATGTAAGTATCATCTTAGAGGCTTACTGCCTCTGTTTCCAAACTTAGACCTAGTCCTGTAATCTTCCACCCTCTGCAATCTAATCTAAGCCTAGAATTGTTTTAGCCTCTGAGACTTGCTGTTGAAGGCCCAGCCCCCTCCTAATTCTTTCTGAGCTCTGGTTGGCTGGTTCAACTCAGCTGTCCTGGCTCAAACTCCTCTCCTTGATGACTTATTCAATTAGGCTTCTTTCTCAGGCCTCTGAGTAGCTCTGCTAGGCCTTAAACTAAGTCTAATATTCTGGCTCCTCATTCTCTTGATCATTCTGTCTTTACCTGTGTCTAGCTGGTTCTCTCTTCAATCAGTCTCTGTGAAACTCTCCTGGTAAAGCTGCCTCCTTCTCCCTCTCTGGGCTGCTCTGATCTCCCTTTCAACTCTTTAGCGCTGCTCTCCACAGTCTCTACTGTATTCCTGTGCTGTACTCTTCTTTCTGTGCTGTCTCTCTCTCCCTTAAGTAGCTTCCCTTTCCTCTCTCTTCTCATGAGATTTGGGCATATCCTATTTTGTCAAATCTCTGATTCATTTCTTTGTCTACCAATCATTTAGACATCACTTTCAAACATGGGTGCTTCCTTCTATAGACTAACTTTATCTTCATTAGGATTAAAGGTGAGTACTAACAGGATATCTGTATTCCAGCCAGAAGGATTAAAGGTTGGGCTAATGGTTGAGCCACACCATAACAAGAAACATTCAAATGCCCAGTAACACCATATTGTGTTTTTGTTTGAAATGTATAAGCTAAAAAATTCTCAAATGAAAAAGGGCTGCATTGTATCTATCATGCAGGCCAAGAACTGTCTCTCAATTCGAAAACAGACAACTACAGTAGCAGAGCCTTGCTCCAAAATTCCTCTATTCTGTGATTCATCTATAGGGTCTGTCCAAAGGTTCTATCAGCATTCCTATCTATCACTGACACCTATGGAGGTATGCTAGAGCATATGGTCCAAGTAGTACTGCAGCCTGCACAGGCATATTCATGCAAAATTCATACAAAAGGGATTCTAAGACTTGAGAATCCCTTTTGGATTTTAAGACTTGAGTCAGTTTGCAGAACCAGAAGCCCTTGAATGAAGGGACAGTTAGGTTCTCAACCTTGATAAAATACCTGACAGGTTTACTGTTAGGCTTTTTCCCAGCCCGTCCACCTGCAGGATCTATGGCCTTTTATAAGGGTAATAGCACACATGGGGACAGGAAACAATCATACCTAATGGGGTCTTTTGGATACTGATTCTGAATTGACTCCAATTCCAGTAGACCCTGAGAAACATTGTGGACTTTGAACTAAAGTAGGGACTTATGGAAGTCAGGCGATTAATGGAGTTTTAGTGGAAGTCTGACAGTAGTTTCAGTTGGTCCCAAAACTCATCCTGCCTGTGATTATTTCCTGTGATATATATGTGTGTGTGTGTGTGTGTGTGTGTGTGTGTGTGTGTCTGCATGTGTGTATACATACATGCATGCATGCATACATACATACATACATACATACATACATACACAGGCGTAGAGAGAAGTTGGCAGAATTCTCACATTCTCACATTAATTCCCTGACCTATGGGATGAGGATTACAGTTGGAAAGGTTAAATGAAAGCCTTTAGAGTGGCCTTTGCCAGGAGAAACAGTGAATCAGAAACAAAGTTGCATCCCTGGAGAAATGGCAGAAATTAGTGTCACTCTTCAGGACTTGAAAGATGCAGGGATGGTGGTTCCTACAATCTCTCCCTTTTACTTTCCTATTTGGCCAGTTGACTGTTGAAAATTCAGTCAAGAAGTGACTCTAATTGTATCTGCTGTACCAGATGTGGTGTCCTTATTTGAGAAAACTAACACTTCTCCTGGTAAATTGCATATGGCTATTGACTGAGCAAATGTCCTTTTTTCAGTACCTGTCCATAAAAACACCCAAAGCAATTTGCTTGCACTTGACAAGGCCAGCAGTATACCCATAGAGATTTCCTCAAGGGTGTGTTAACTCTCCAATCCTGTGTCATAACTTATATTGAAGGGTTTTTGATCAGCCATCTCTTGTACAACATTTAAACTTGGTTTGCTAGATATTGATAACATTATGCCAATTTCCCCAAATGAGCTCAAAGTGGCAGCTGTTGGACCAGGAAGTGTTCATGAACTCTCAAAACCCACCAAGGAGTCAATTCCAATGCAATTGAATTAGGGTCTCTTAGCATGAGCTGGGTATTATCTGATCCACCAATTCATAAATTAGGACTTGCACAGCAGCAGTCCATAATCAAATGGAAGTGTTATATAGGTAAGTGAGCAAAGTGAGTCATGAAGAAAAGAACAAGTTACATGAAGAAGTTGCCCTAATATCATAACTTGTACTTTTTTTTAAATAATGCTATGTGCTACCAAGCCCTCACTTATAATCTCACAGGGTGTGACCTATAATTGGTTAACTCAGGAAGAGAGGACTAGGGCCTGATTTACTCTTAGTTTTACATGTTATACAGGGACTACCCAGAAGTGGACAATGGCAGCATTATGACCCCCTTTCTGGAACAACCTTGAAGGCTAATCTTTACACTGGGTAGAACTTTGGGGAAGTCCACATCATCACACATTTTGTTTGGAAGGATATTTGGTCATATGAGTGATTGTTCACCAATTCATGGCTGTATCCAGACAACTGGCTGGATGGTCAGGGAACTGAAAAAGACATGATTGGTGAGTGAAAACTCTTCAAATTGGTGAAGCATATAAAGACAGTTGTATCCCCTGTAAATGATCATCAGAAGGTGACTTCAAGTATGGAGGAGTTCAGTAATCAAGATAGGATGACCCATTCTGTGGACAGCTGACCCTTTTCCTCAGCCATTCCTGTCATTGCTAACAGGCCATGCACAAAGTGGTCATGATGACAAGATGAAGGTTAAACAAGATTCAACAACATGGGACTTCCACTCACCAGACTGACCTAGCTACAGCTGCTCCTGGCTGTCATATCTGTCAATAGCAGAAACCAACACTGAACTCCTGATATGGTTCCTTTTCCTGGATTGACCAGCCACTTACCTGGTGGCAGGTTGACAATATTAGACCACTTCCTCTATGGAAAGAACAACTCTCTGTCCTTACTGAAGTAAGGACATGTAATATAACATAAATGAGGGAGTATAAATGGTTATATTTAAAATTGTGATACTAAAAGAATGTCCCTCAAGGGATATTGCAACCTATTGTAAATTTGTAGTACTTTTATGTTTGTGCAAGGAATAGTTTAGTTATACTATGTTAGGTGTATAGTTATGTTAGGTGTAGTTATGACTTAGTTAAATATATAATGCATTTGCAATTGTACATGGGATTGTTAAATCATGTCAGGTGTAATTATCTCCTGGTTGTTCTTATCACTTGGAAATTAAGCATGACATAAGCATATACAATTTTGTGTCTGGTTGGTAAAGAGTAGAAATGTTGTGGGTATTGTTGGCTGTCAACTTGGCCACATCTAAAATTATCTAAAACCCAAATGGTTGGGCATACCCTTGAAGTATTTTTTTTCCTAATTAAATACTTTGAAGTGGGAAGAACCACTGCAACTCAGATTTTTGAGGTGGGAAGATATATCTTTTAGGTGGACCCTTTCTACCTTTAGGTGGGAAGGATCCACCTTTAATCTGGACCACACTTTCTACTGGTAGCACAGAAAAAGAAGCTTGCTCTTCCTTTGATGGCTTGCTTTCACTTTTGCTAATAAGAACATTCTTTACTGGCATTCAAGCCTATTTCTTCAGGATTCGAGTATATTCTGAACATACTCTTGTATATTCTGAACAAGTGGAGACATCCAGCCTCGTAAACCGAACAACTCATGATTCTTGAATCTCCCTTGGGTAAATAGTCATTGTTGTATTGGCTGGACCACAGCCTATAAGTCATTCTAATAAATCCCTTTTGTATGTAGATAGATTCATTCTGTAAGTTCTATTTCTCTAGAGAGCCCAGAAACCCAACTAATACATCATGTTAAGTTAAAATACAAATAAAACAGAGTTTATGCTCTACTTTTTAATTTTTGTTTTTGGTTATTCTTCAATAAGTCTGGATAAGATTATCAAGAACCATTGAATTTGGACTAAGTTTTGGTTATACCAAGATACTAGTAGAACAAAAGTCAATTTACATAAATGACTTTCTGCTAAGTATATTTGTATGATATCATCACTTTGGAATGAACCAGAGCTATAAAATTTATACTGAATAAAAAAAAAAAGGCATACATTTCACTCCCAACTAAGTGGCTTTTGTATTTATCCCCCATTCAGATCTTTGAACTTGTCTGAATTAGCATATGGAAAAAATGAAGTCATATTTTCTTTGTCTAATCTGAGGGGAAAGGGGTTAGCTTTTTAATAAATGTCTACTTTATGCCTCCATATTTCTAAGGAAGTTTGGGGAATTTAACAGTGCTGGCTTCCTAAGAATTTTTTAACTGTATTATTACTCTTTAAAGAGAGGTCATTTCCTTCTTTGTTGAAGTATTGCTTTTATTGCTAATGGAAAAACACTTTCACTCCAGTTTGCAGGATGTCAATCTGACATGAAAATGTCACAAGGAATAGTGTGACATTTATTAATAGACACTTATTCCAGATGAAATATGTGCCCCTCAACAGCAAACATCTCCATGAAAAATTAAACTTTATACATTCAGATGTGGTGATCTTTGTATTTAAAACTAAGACCATAGGAAGAAATACATCAGCCTCAGTTCTCCTCGACCCCATCTAAATAATAAATGTTTACATATTGATAAAACACTAAATGTACATAGGCCATGTACCTCCTCCTTAGTTGGGATGCATGTAGTCTAGGGTTCTTTAACAGCAGCCTAACATACACATGTGTGCAGAGGCATGCTTGCAGACAGGGTCTTCCCAACTCCAGCTGGCTGGAATGTTTGGGAGAATGATACCCTTAGTTGGCATTTAAGCTCTAATCTTACCCCTCCTTTTAGCAGTCAAAGTTGATTCTGTTCTTAATAGTTCATTTCTGAGCCATTACCAATGTAGTATGGAACTGTAAAGTGTAGTCTCCTCAATAGTTGGTGGATGGCCTCCTCTAATGAACGGTTTTATGAGTTGAATTGTGTCCCCTGACATTTTATAATATAACTTTATTTGGGAATAGGGCTACTTTGGCTCTAAATAAGATGAGTTCATACTGGATAGCATGTGCCTCTGATCCCACATGTCTGCTATGAAGGCTGAAGTCATATGCCACAAAGCCAAAGAACTAGCAAAAGCAAGGCAAAGCCAGAAACAGCTTCCTTGCAAGTGCTGGAGCTGGCCCTGAGAACACTTTGCTATAAGTTTTCTAGTTTCCAGAATCATCAAGCAATAAATACCTCCTTTAAACCAAATTGTGTGTGTGTGTGTGTGTGTGTGTGTGTGTGTGTGTGTGAGAGAGAGAGAGAGAGAGAGAGAGAGAGAGAGAGAGAGAGAGAGAGAGAGAGAGAGAGCTAGGATTTGACAGCCCTATCAAAACATTTTATATAATTAGGACTATATGTCCTTTGACTCCATATCACTTAGCTTACTCCCCTAGCCTTCATTAGCCCTTCAATAAATGTCTATAAAAGTAATTAACTAATTAATTACCGTCAGTTCCTCTCTGTCTCTGACTGACCTTTTAAGTGGATCTCCTCTGAGAGTTGTGTCGGATATTCTTGCTTCAACTTTCCATGCTGTCTCCCTGGGAAATTCTGCCCAAGGCCTTCTTACTATTGGATGTCATCTAACAGATCATCACCACGGTTTGCGTGGAGGCACGTCTCCTTCTCCCTGTCCCTTCCACGGCTAGGGAGATATTGCATCTAACTACACTAGTTCTTTGACTCGCTCTACCCAATAGGAGTGAGATGGCTGGCCCAGGCCTCCTGTTTAGAATAGCAATCTGGCTTGTCTAGCCAGCTCATAGTCTCTTCTCTCCTCTATCAGAGGAATCCAGCCTTTCATATTGCAACATGATGTTGTCATATGCAAATGTATTGAGCCCCATTTATAGGTACCCCACAGAATCAGGCTGCAGGCTGCAGGCAGCAGGTTGGATACAATTGGCAAGTCTAAATATTCTATTTTGCTCCTCTGGAAATAGGTTCTGCCCCTGATAGGAAGGCTTCCTCTGGTTTAGTGCTGCCAATAGATATATTAGCCTGCTTCTGGGATCCCCAGAAACTCCAGACTCTCACTGTGAAATGTATCTGTGTGTTAGCCTTTATGAATAACAAATGTGCAGGTTATGATTCTCCATTCATCTCATTCATTTTTTTTTTTAACATCTTATTTTGTTCAGATGGAGGAGGCAGGTGCTACTTACTGTTTCCCTCTCAACCTGAAATGCTTGATCAAAAAGACATTTTCTCCTCTCCATTAAACTCTTGTCAGGTATTTTTGCACACTCTAGGAATTTAATTCATGTTTGCTAATGTGGTAATTGACTTAAGATAAAGAAATTAGTATATGCAAGGGAGTCAAACTGGGAAAACCTCATTGTGTCATCCCTGGCACATGATAAATAGCACTTAACCACATCATTAAAGACCACAGTTTCCTTTGCAAGAAATATTACCTATTTCTTTTGTGGGAATAATAGTATAATGCAATTACAACGGGTTTATTTTTCTTAGCAAACATTTTTAAACTTATTTTATTCATGTATTTAGTGTGTGGGGTTTTTCTGTTTGTATTTGTTTGTTTGGGGGGATGGGACTTTCCAGCTGTTGAAAAGTTCCTTATTGAGACAGGGCATCTCTGTGTAGCTTAGCTGTTTGTTTGTTTGTTTGTTTGTGTTTGTTTGTTTGCTTGTTTGTTTGAGTGTGTGTTTTTTATATCTATGTGCCATGGTGGAATTGTGGTCAAAAAAAAAATTATTCAGGAAGGTTCTTTTATTTCACCATATGGGATCCTGGGATTAAACAGTTATCTTCATCCTTGGTGGAAAACCCCAGCTCACTGAACTATCTCTACAGCTTGAATGAATTCTTCATTTACATATTCTGTCTGCTTTCTTTGATTCCTAGGGAAGTAGCTTCTTTACCCATCATTCTCCTATGGATATCAATTTAACTGAGAGCCGATATCACCAAGGACTGTGGCATTGTTGGTGTCATGCAATTCTGGGTCCTTTTTGTGCTGGACTCTTCAGAAGCTTTGGCCCTCCTTCCTCCTTTCCTCTTTCCCTGCTGTGTCAAGGTCTGATGAGACCCCAGTGGGTCCAGGCTGCTGTCTGGGCTCCTCCTGGGGCTTCCTCTTTCTCTGACTGCTCAGTGCTGGTACCGCTCAGATCTCTGCAGGAAAGGGTCTTGTTTCCACTTTCTGTGAAGTCTCTCTTGGCAAATACATTCACTCATGGCTTAAGTTATCACACGATCCAGCCATCTACTGATCCTCTCCAGCCAGGAGCTCTGACTGGATGCCTCTATCATAGGTTCGGCAGGCGCCTCTAAGCCCAGTATGTAAAATTGTACCATATTGTCATCCCCACTGTGTCCTCTGGCCCTTCTGTCATCTCTTTCTCAATGAAGCTTCACTGCCCACCAAAACGAATAGGACTTCTCTCTTCTCTTTATGTCCATTAATCATTTAAGTCTTATGCCGACTCACCTCTTTTCATCGCCATGACAAAGGACAATATGTCTTTTGTCTGGGACATAAAAACATCTTACCACTGGTCTATAGACTTACTTTCCTCCCATCTTCAAGTACTCAGGCTAGTTTTGTAAAAAATGAGCCATCTAATATTTTGTCGCGCTCCTGAGTAAGATTTATTGCCTCAACTGTTAGGATACAGTCCCAACGGTGAGGTCTTTTGAAGAAGTCTGCGCTTAATCCAGCCCTGCTTTATCTGTTTCTCCTTTCACCCTGGAAAGCACCTCAGATGTTACAGCACACTGGAAAAGAACCGTTGCTTGTATCTTAGCATGAGAAGAATGAATGGATTGGCACGGACCTCACCTTTCCTTTCAGAAGCTCTTGGTACATTAATAGAATGGGAAGACCATAGATGACGTGTTTTAGTTCCAACAAAGCAGGATTCGCACCCCCCTCGTTCTTTCTCTCTTGCTCATTGCCTAGCAGCAATGAAGTACTCCAAGCATCGTTGTGTGAGTACCGAACAAGTGGAGAAGTTCGGGTCCTGGCGCTGTGTTTTAGCTTTTCTGCACAGCATGGCATTCTGTGTACTCTACAGTCATAGGACAACGCGGCCCATGTCTTGGTACTTACATGTTGTAACAAGCTGCTGCCGACAGGACAATGGCAGTATGTTCTCATACTGCTGTCTCTGAGTCTGTGAGAAAGAGTTTGAATCCATAAGAAATACTAAGAGACTACATCTCAAAAGACTGAATTATTTTCCTTGTTTTCCCTTTTCAAGCCAAGCCAGTAAATAGTATGGGTTCTTAGGTTTCCTAAGTCTGAATAAATAATTTACTACTACTCTCCTATAAAAAAAAATTGACCTCAACAATTTCTTTGGAGACAAAGACTCCGTTGTACTAATTTACTAATTTGCTAATTTATTAAGTGATCTTTATTAATTTGTGAATTCTAAAAATAATTTAACCAGCAAATCCAAAATCATATAAAGAAAATTTCTCCTATAACCACCCCATTCACAATGTTGAAATTTAGTTTTACATTTTTTCCAACTGTGGAGCTATGCACAATCTTTTTTTTTCCCCTGAGACAGGGTTTTTCTGTATAGTCCTGGCTGTCCTGGAACTCACTCTGTAGACCAGGCTGGCCTCGAACTCAGAAATCCGCCTGCCTCTGCCTCCCAAGTTCTGGGATTACAGGCGTGCATCACCACGCCTGGCCGCACAATCATTTTTATGCACATGCACACACACACACACACACACACACATATAATTGCTAATTTTTATCCCCTGAAATTTAGTCTTCAAATCACAATTATAAGTACATTTCTAGGTCAATAGGTCTATAGATGTAATTTTACTGTTTTAAAATTACAACTTTTTTCATGATCTTGATAAACCATGTACTGTGCGTACTCTGATTTAAAGGCCTTTATGTCAGTTTGAGGGTTTTTTTTTTTACTATAAAAATCACTGCAATAAATGTACAGCTGTACCTACTCAATGATGCCTTTATTTCTAGAAGAGATAGTCCCAAGTAGGATAATTGAATCAAGGCTAATGGGCATTTTGTAAACAATTTTTTGTTGGTTTTTTTTTTTTTTTGTTGTTGTTGTTTGTTTCATTTTGGTTTGGTTTTTATTTTTGGTGGGTTTTTTTGTTTTGTTTTGTTTTGTCATCATCGACATCATTGATGTCATTGTGTGTGTGTGTGTGTGTGCGCGTGCGTGCGTGCGTGTGTGTGTGTGTGTGTGTGTGTGTGTGTGTGTGTGTTTTCTCCTGTTCCCACGATGGTTTTATCACCCTCACATTACGCGTCTTTACCTTTGAACTTCAGGACTACCCTCCTTCCAGCTTAAGGCCTCACTGTCCTCTTGTCGGAATGTCTGTGGTACCTTCCCCCCCTTTTACTCTTGGGTATTTTCTTGTTCTACATAGTATTTGCACTCCTGCTCTCAAAACAGACATCCATGTTCTGCTGTTAATAGATAAGATTGGAAGAGCAAAAGCATAAATATCTCAGAAAATAGACATTAGGAAATAGGGCAAAAGTAACCCTCTTAAGTCTAATTCTTGACCAAACTTGTGTGCAATAGTGCCATTTGCCTGTTCTCTGATTTGTGTCCTAAGGAGACCTTTAGAATATCTTCATTTCGACTTTTACTTTCAAAAGCTGAACCTGACTATACAGGTGCAAAATCCTTGCTTCAACAGATTTTTTTTCATCAATTTTTCTTCTTCTTTAAGGATATGTCTTTAACAGACGTTTCTAATTCCCCCAAAATGTAGTGAATGCCTTTTGCATTTAACTGTATCGCACTGGATTTGGGTTTTCTTGCTTTCTGGATTTATCTTTCTCCCTGTATTTTGAGACCTATATTCTGATCAGTTACCAAGATACAGGTAGAATAATTCTTCAAACAGTGTCTGTAGATGACACACATGGCTCCTCGGTATTCAAAAGTTTGCTTGCTTAAGCAAGACTTAGTTTGTCTGGATACGTGGGATTCTGGGTAAATGATTTTTTTCTCTCAGGCTAGTAAAGATTCTATTGCCGTGTCCTTGAGCTCATCATTACATAGATGAAGGGTGTGCGCTTGCTCTTGTTGGTTGGGTTTTCGCTTGTTTAACATACCTTCCTGTTTCCTGAATGTGTAATCTGCCAATAGTATTTTTTTTAACGTTGTGGTAAGGAATTATCAGCTAGGAATATGTAGATTAAACCAGTAATTTTTTGATTTAGGTAAATTTTCCTCTACCATTTACTGCTAGCCTATTTCTTACTCATCCTTTGTGTGCACATTCATGAGTGAGTGAATGCATGCGTGTCTGTGTGTGACACATGCACATGTTTGTGCCCTTCCACGTACTCAGAGGACAGAAATGTTTGTCAGGTGGTCCACTCCAGCCCTCTCCAGCCTATACACTTAAGATCTGAGGTTTTACTCAACTTAGAGCTAGCTGAGTCTTTGGCTAATGTGACTAATCAACCACCCCAGTAATCTTCCTGTCTCTTGCCACCCCAGTGCTGGGATTATGGGTAGAGTAAGAGGTAGGGTGGCTACACCTAGCTTTTTATGTGTGTATGGGATCCAAATATGGGAGTAAGTTCCCCCATGCATATGTAGTAAGTATTCTTACGCACTGACCTATCTAGCTTTCTCCCATTTCTTCCTTTTATAAAAATAGTGTTATTATTGTTTATGTATATGTGGGTGATGGCAGAGAGCAGAGGAGGCAGAAAGATCCCCCCCCACCACCCTCACCTCAAGCTGGCTTTTCAGGTAGTTGTGAGTCACATGGTATGCATGCTAGAAATGGAACCTGGGTCCTCCAGAGAAACAGCAGTCACCCTGACACCACAGAGCCACCGCCAGCCACTGTTAACTTTTGATACTCTAAACTTCATAGTCTTTACACGCAAACTTCTACACCTTATTTCTTCTAAAGGATGTATCTGGTTTAGTTTTTGTTCTGTTAGTTTTCCATGGCACCTGTCACAAAGTACTAGACATATAGTGTCTTAAACACTCTAAGTATATTATTACACTTTAAGCTCTGAAAGTTTCACATCTCATATCTGTTGCCACAAGCCAAAGTCAGGTTGTGGTCAGGTTTGACTTCCTTTTTGCTGTCCCTCATGAAGGAATTAGCTCCTTGCCCCTTCTGACATGTAGAGGTCACCATGCTCAAAACCAACCAGACTGCAGCAGCTCTGCCTTCTTCGCTGTCGTGTGTTCTTGTCTTTTCTGTCTGCCACTTTGACTTTAAGGTCTTTGGTAATTTTCATAAATCCATTTGAATAATCAAAGATGGTCTCCTGTCTTGAAATCATTTCTTTAAAAATATTTGCAAATATCCTTTCTCCATACAAGGAAAATATCCCTTGAACACCTTTAGACTAGCTATAGTATGTCTACCACACATGTGTTAGGACATGACCCTTTCACTTCATCCCTCCTACTGAGTAAGCAGCCATATTTGATTAAATGATAGACAACAATGAGGAGTGAACAGTCAATCTGAATCAGCATCCTGATAATCTGCAAATCTTGTTTGTTGCTGCTATGTCTGTTCAGAACTGTTTCCTATCAGCTTTGGTAGTATTTCATGATTGGTACAGTATACCCATACCCTCCCCCCGCCACACACACACACATTCACTGTGTCTGGAACAAATGACCACATGTTCTTCTTCTTCTTCTCCTTGCAGAATCCAGTGAACATGAAGACAAAAGTGCAGGTGCCTCAGGGGAGACACCCTCCCAGCCTTACCCTGCACCCGTGTACAGTCAGCCCGAAGAGCTCAAGGACCAGATGGATGATACAAAGTCAACAAAGCCTGAGGAGAATGAGGACTCTGACCCATTGCCTGATAACTGGGAAATGGCCTACACGGAGAAGGGTGAAGTCTACTTCATTGAGTGAGTCTCAGGCGTTTCTTTGAACATTGTCCCAAAGATAATAGCAAGATATTAATGCTGTTTCTATAGGCAAAAGAATATGGGAATATTATTATTTCTGCTTGCAACTTAAAATGGAATATTGCCTCCATAAAGCTAAGGATCCTAAACAACAGCTACCTATAACAAAGAGTGAATTAGGTGACTGGACTCTAACACGCCTCACAATGGGATATTAAAGAGACAAATCTGTATCTACTATTATTTTCAAATTAAAAGGCCTACAAAGCAATGGCTCTCAACCTTCCCAATGCTGTGTCTCTTTAATACAATTCCTCATGTTGTGCTGACTCCCACCCATGTAATTATTTTTGTTGTTACTTCATAACTAATTTTGCTCCTATTATGAATCATAATGTAAAATTTTTGGAGATACAGGTTTGTCACAGATGCTATGACCCATGGGTTGAGAACTAGTGCTCTAAAGAGGTCCTTAAAAAATACTTGCTTGTGTCCTTCATGGACATGCTTTAGGTGAGATCTGCCCAGTTATTTATTCCCAGAAATGGCCACCATTACATTCAGGGCTTAGGTAGAATGTGACTGTTTCAAACAAAATATTTTCTTGCCACAAAGTCAAATGTTTTAACACTTGACTCTGAGGTCAGGTCTCAATAAAATAGTCTGTATAAGGATCATACCTCCTTCTAGTACATTCCATTATGGTTGTTACTTGTCCTTCTTCATTTCTCTTGAGTGGTGGTGCTGGTTGCTGCTAACCATTCTTAAAACTTACCAAAGAGGGAGACTATTGATCATTAACTCACACTAATACTCAATCCAATCTATAATTCTTTCTAAACTTCTCCCCAAAATATTTATTTTTGTATACTGTTTTAGCAATATGTCCAGCTTTCCAATGATTTGCTTCTATTAGAACAGCTTTGAAAATCATAATTTGCATAACTGTACATATTTAGCAGCATAGAATATTATAATTCCATGCATGTAGGCAATGTATAATAATGTTATCAAGGTAATGAATGTTTCCATCTTCATATATGGCATTATTTGTATATGCTGAGAACTCCTGGACCCTCTTTCCCCAAGTTTGTGTAATGGATAATTAACAGCTCTAACCTGTAGCTTTCTTATCATTTCATTCAGTAGAATAACTTTTTAAAGAAACCTTAAAGCTAAAGGTCTTGACCCAATATTAAATCATTGATATGAATAAGACAACCAGAATGTTGATTGGAAATAATAAAAACCTGAAACTATCACAAGTATATGGCAACTCATTCCCTCAGAATTATATGAACCTTAAAGGAAAAAAATAATAGAAATTGAAATTCTCAATGTTGGGAGTAGATTAAAAAAAAAGTTCATATGCTCTGACTACTCAAGAAAAATATTAAAACTGTGCTCCCTTCCCCCACCTACAGTGATTTATGACTTAGATCTCCATAGGCAGAGCCCAGTTGTGAAATTGAAATGTTACCACATACCAATATTTAATTCTCACATGAAGCTGGAAACTTTGATACATGTGGCCCAAGGAATCCATAATCAGGTAATTACTTGGTGCTCTGCTTGACTCCAGTGCGGATGAGAAATGCAGTGTTTTTACGGAAAACGAATCACTTACCTCTATGTTTTGGCAAATCTAAGTTTATTTTTTAAAAAGAATAAAATCTCTTTTTTATTTATATAACCAATAACACTAAGCCATCTGGTATCAGTTAGTTGAAAGAAAGTTATGTAGATTTTGTTAAATACATCCAACTAAAGATCCTAGAAATATAATTTTGCTATTGATAAGAATGGCATGACATCATTACAGACCATAAGTAAGGCACTGGTGTTCATAGCAATAAATGTTCAGACCTATGAGACTGATGAAATACATGAATTTTTTATGCAATGCAGGATAGGTAAAGATAGGTAAAAATAATAAAATATACTAGCACAAGTTGATTAAGAATTCATTTCTATATGTTTCCAATAATGCAACTGTAAAAACCATCTGACTTTGTGCTTATAAGGGGATCTTTTAATTCAGTCAGGTTTGGGGGCTGTGAGGAAGAGGGATTTTGGAAGGCAGACACCATGCCCTACACTTGTAGTAAGTAATATACTCTCTCTGGGCATGAGGGGATATAACAAAATGATCCTACTAATCTCGCCTTCAGTCTACCAGTATTATTATTCAAACACTCAAGTTTCTGCTCTTGCTCTCAGTCTTATTAGCACGATCGAGAGGCAAACTGTCATAAACAGCAAACAATGTTTGAATTTTGTGATACTGTTTAGTAAAGGATAAGCTTGGACAAGACCAAAGAGGTCGTCTAATTTTTCTATTGCAATGAAGATATTCCATGGCCAAGGCAACGTATACAAAGAGAGTAGTTACTGGGGACTTGTTTCCAGTTTAGTCCACGACCCTCATGATAAGAAACATGGCAGCCAGCAGGCCTGGTGCTAGAAAACCAGCTGAGATTTATCTGTGCTACAGCAGTGAGTCTGAGGGCTAGCTGGGATTAGCCTTGGAGCAATAGAGGAGAGCTTACAGCTTGATCTAAAAGCTAGAAATTAGAGCGAGAGAGACAGTTAATTAGAAATGGTTGGACTGTTGAAACTTCAAAAAGCCCACCCAACTGTGACACATTTCCAACAAAGATAGCCTTCCTCAGCCTTCCCAAACAGCTCCCCAACTGGGGTTCAAGCATTAGAACAAGAGCTTATGGGAGTCATTCTCATTCACACCACCAGAGCCTAAAGAGAGGTAAGATAACAGACTAGGCAAGTTACTCTCATATACACAAGATGGTCCTGGCATAGTATCTGTCCTTACAAAGGCCCTCATCTCTGGGTAACTTAGAGGTAATCGACTACAAAAAACCTTGAAAACAGTTACTTATTTTTTCGTTTTGCTAGCTCACTAGCTCGTCTGAAAGTTAATCAAGGAATTGACATTTTCATCTTTTTTCTCCTTTGAATTGTTTGTTTTGTCTTTTAATCTTTCCCGTGATGCCGGAGGGAAGAACCAATCAGAAATATATTGGGACCAGAGATAGGTTTCCATGGGAAATTAAGACAGAATGACATAAACAATTCATTTCGATTGTAGCCAGAGAAGGGACAGGAAGGTGGGCACATCTAGGAAGTAAGGAAAATGCAGATGCGCAGAGCGCTTCTTCGGGACCGCTCAGGAGGCGATGTGGGTGCTCGGTTCTGCCAGGTGCTGCTGGGGGTGGCAGCGGCCCCACCCACTGTTCACGCTGAACTTGCTCCTGCTTCAGCCCCCTCATCTGTGGCGAGTCCACTCAAGGAGGTGCCTGAACTGAGGCGGGATCTCTGTGTCCCTTGGTCCTCCATTTCCACAGCTTCCAAATCACGCCCACTCCCCGCTCTGCCCCTTTCCCGTCTCAGCCACATTTGACAAAAAGCAGCATCTCCACCCCATATCTTCATGTCGCAAGTACTTTTGCTGTTGCTACCACAAGGAATTTGAGCATAATTCTATATTATACCAACACTCAGGAAGCAGGTATATTAGAGAAAGAGACGGATCCATCTGCGGGAGTTGATGAGCGAGCAGCGAGAACCTTCTGTCCTGAGCTATGATGCTTCCCAGAGGAATCCTGGGGCAAAGTCACAGTCACAGGGAGGGAAGCAAAAAGGACAGGTGCAAATAAATGCAAAACTCTGATGGCTAATTAGCGTGGGCATTATGTATAACTTTTTTTTTCTCATGGATTTGAAAAAGCCTCCAAATCTCTGAGTAATTTGTCAGAAATACAAATTTTACTTTCTAATTTAAAATAGTTGATTTAAAATGCAAATGGAGGTGTCACCCAAATATATTAGATGAACATTCAAGTATTTTAAAAGAAAAAAATAGCAATGAATAAAAGGGGTAGAGTAAGGGGAAAATGTGAGATGACTCAAGGGAAGAGCTTTTCTCTGTTTCCCCAGCATTTCCGGAGTCCCCGTGGTCAGTGCCAGCAGTACATGGTCCCTGCCTGTCGCTCTCAACACCAATTGTAGTTTTCATTGAGGTGACAAATAATTCTACTTATCTTCTGTGCAATAATGTTTGAGCATACTTACAGGTTTTGTTTGGTAACACAGAGTGGCTTATAAAGGTCAGTCCTTTAGTTTTAAATTTTTAAATTTTATTTTTGTGTGTGAGTGTGTGTACATGTGTGTTTGTGTGTCTCTCTGTGTGTGTATGTGTATGTCTCTGTGTTTGTATGTGTATGTGTGTATCTTTGTGTGTGTATGTGCGTGTATGTGTTTATCTTTGTGTGTGTGTGTGTGTGTGTGTCTGTGTGTGTGTGTGTGTGTCTGTGTCTGTGTCTGTGTCTGTGTCTGTGTCTGTGTCTGTGTACAGCTAAAGAAGGCTAAAATAAGGCATTGGATCCCTGGGGCTGGAGTTACAGGCAGTTGGAAACTACCTACCGTGAATGCCTGTAGCTAAACTCAGGTCCTCTGGAAGAGCAGGAAGATCTCTTAACTGCTGAGCAACCTCTTAATCTCAAAAGGTGGAGTTCTTTAGAAGTTTTGAATTTAAAAGATAAGCTTTGTTGTTCTCACACTGTTGAATTACTGAGCCATTTCTGGTTCCCACATTGTGCAGTTTCTGCTTTCTCTACTGTGAGGTAAAACTATTTGTTCCTTCCATTCTTCTCTCAAACATCACCCCGACCTGCAGTTTCTCTCCCCCCATCCCTCCCAGCCTCTCCTCTACCTCTGTCGTCCCCCAGGTCCACTCTTCAAGTTCACTTCAAAACGAACGAACGAACAAACAAACAGAAAACAGCAAGCTACCCAGAGATATCCACTGAGCATGCCATGACAATAAAGATTAGGTCCAAACCCTCACATCAAGGCTGGATGAGGCATCCAGGAGAAAGAGAGCCCCAAATGAAGGCAAAAGAATCAGAGACATCCCCCACTCCCACTTTTGGGAGTCCCACAGAAACTCCAAGCTACACAGCTGTAGCACATATGCAGAGGCCCTAGCTCAGAGCCATGTCGGCTCCGTTCTTCACTTGAGCCCCTGTGAGCCCCTGTGAGCCCCTGTGGGCCCCCGTGAGCCCCCATGGGCCCCTGTGGGCCCCTGTGAGCCCCCGTGAGCCCCTGTGGGCGAGCCCTGATTAGTTGGTTCTGTGGACTGTGTTCTCCTGGTGTCCTTGACTCTTCTGGCTCCTACAATCCTTCCTCCCCACCTTCAGAGGGGTTCTCCTGGCTTTTCCTAGCGTTTGGCTGTGGGTGTCTGCATCTGTTCCCAACAGCTGCTGGGTGGCACCCCTCTGATGACAACTGGGCTTGGGGTACTCACTCATCTACTAGTATAGGAAGATATAATTGGAAATCATTTCATTGTTTTTTTGTTTGTTTGTTTGTTTGTTTTTTTGGTTTTTTTTTGCCAGTCATACTTTTATTCTTTCCTGGGTCTCTGGGTTGACCAGTTTCTACTTCCTGACACATACACACACACACACACACACACACACACACACACACACACACACAAACACAAATACACACACACACACAAACACAAATACACACACACACACACACACACACACACACTCCTCCCCCCCAGGCTATGTCAGGTGCAGCACCCTGCTAGGAGACTTTCCTGGTCACAGAAGAAGGCTTCATCTTCTCCATTACAGGGAGACGTCACTGGGGTCACTCTCTTTACTACCAGGGCATTCCACTGCACTAGGTTACTAGGGCATCCCCTCCAGATGCCCCCATTCCAGTTGTCTCTCCCAGGACTCTCTCCCTCCATTGGTCCTACCCTGCCTGTCCCAGGCCACCGAAAAACTCTATTGTATGTCCCTTCTTAAGCCCTCCTTGTTACTCTCTGGGTCTGTATATTATCCTTCACTTGACCACTAATGTCCATTTATAAATAAGTGCACACCATGTTTGTCTTCTGGGTCTGGGTTACCTCACTCAGGATGATCTTTCCTACTTCCATCCATTGCCTGCAAATTACATGATGTTATTGTTTCGAACATCTCACTAATACTCCATCGCGTAGATATACCCCATTATCTTTATCCATTCGTAAGTTTAAAGACATCTACATTGTTTCTAGTTTCTGGCTATTATGAATAAAGCTACAATGAACATGTTTGAGCAAGGACCATTGGGGTAGGTTGGAAGAGCATCCTTTGGGTACAGGCCCAGGAGTGGTATAGCTGGGTCTTGAGGTAGATTGATTCCTAACTTTCAACGCTACTTCTTTAGGTGAGTGATAAATGGAGTTTCTTTCTATCATTCACAATGGCATATTAGTTGGGAGAAGGGACTATCTTAAGATAAGTTTTAGCAAAATCATTTTAAATTATGAGGAATAATATGTCCCTAACCTACTTTCAATGGTAATAATAACTTACATCTGACAATTTTGAAGACTGTAAAGGCTAGCAGTTTCCTTGACTCAGCATCATCTTTATTAATACATTATCCTTTATAATAGGCAGCATATTCATTATAAATTCAAATGAGAAATATGCAAATGTGATTTTGAATGATTTAACCTATATATATTAAATGCCTGATTTTTTTCAAGCTGTGTTTAAATTACCTTGACAAAAATAGCTAATATGTTAAACATTCACACTCTGTTCATTTAATCCTCACATTATGAATGTGAGGCTTACGTAAATCAGTAGCTACTTGCCAAAAAGCTGCATAACCAAGAAATGTTGGACCCAGTGTTCCTTTCTTCTGTTTATTTAACAAATATTTACTACATACATGCTGCGTGTCAAGAACATTTTAAACACACACTAGTCGACAACACTAACAAGGTTCATGATTGCATGCTTTGTAGTTTGTCTTCAGGAGCGTTGTTCTTCCAGGATCTGCTATGCTATCTAGTTTGCATATAGCATCACTAGACAAGGTCCTGAGGTAGCCTTGAATAAAGTATCAATCTCAAAGTTCCATGGCTGTCACCCTACAGAGCTATTTCCATTATCCCACACTACTTCTACTATGTAAACAAACATAGCCAGCGTGAACTTTCCTATTACAAATGCTTTTTGTTCCATACACTTCTTGACCAGAAATACCCTCTCCCAGAAGCTAAATGTCTCATAGAGGAGTAGCCATGGGGTAACCTCAGTTGACATGCTTTGGCAATCCCATTAGATGGCTTCTTTGTTTGGGACTCAGTTTAGTTAGTAACACAAGAAAGGCTGCTAGTGCTTTGGCAGGAAAAAAAAAAAAGAAGCAACAAGAACGGATTGTTTACTACCGTCTTCAAGAATGGCGTGGGCATCATGGCACCCTAAATAATGCATTTTTCAACAGAGGGCTTTGACATTGGGAACACATATGAAAAAATGCTACCGTTGCATCTGGTTTTCAAATCTGTGTAAGGGATGAAATTGTTTTTAAACTGTAAACACACACTGTGTTTCCCTGTTTGTTACTATTTCTGTATCTTGTTACCTTTAAGTAAATCATCATTAATCATGTCCAGAAAAAAAAAAGCTTCCCACTTGTTACAAGATAATTTATTGTAAAGAAATAGAAGCCAATTTTTTTTAACTTGGCAACATCAGAAAAACACTTCCACTTCTAGGATGGTATATTACTTCCAGGCACAAAACTTGACTTAGATTTGCTTTTTATATGTTTTATAAAAAAAGTAGGGATACTTCATAATTTTCCTTTCTCCATGTTTTTCTGTACCTGCACAAGATTCATGCTTAATCTCCAGACAAGAAATAAGTATTTTAGGTAAAATCTTACAAAATGTATATATCTAATAGGGAAAAAGAATAGCTATAATAAAATTTCTTTTAAAAATGTTTGCTACATGCACAGAAAGAAATGTGATATGAATTCATATGCTCATAAAATATTATTTATTAATAATATTACAAAGCAAAAGTATCCAAAGTTAATTAGGAGTAATAGATATCCAACCAATTATATATATTGAGCCTCTAATAGTTCCTTTTTCAATGATAATACAGAAAGAATGAAAGTCTTTGGAAAATGAGGTAATCCTGAGTTGTTTAGTTTTGATTTGTTTTTGCTATGATATAGGAATAAATTCATATGCCTTAAAAATAACCCTCTTTTTATTTTAATAAAATACAGTCAACATCTCTGTATTACTTTTATTCTGAAACTACCTTTTAACCCTGAACATTTCAAGTATCTCCTGGGAAGAAACATTGAATTAGCACCACTCATCAAATTTAAATTGTAAAAGGAAACCATCCCAGAATTCATAGAATACAGGAAACCTTGTTTTGGTCCAGCTGACAATGTTTGAAAAAGTCAGAATAAGGGGGAAAGAAATGGAACAGAGAGAGGAGGAAGGAAAGCAAGCCTTGAAGATGAGTTTGAGGTGAGCTGCTCTTAAGGATTCATCACGTATTCCTAAGAATGGGGTTTGAATCCTGAGGAAAACAAGAAGTGTGAGAAATATGGAATGGGGAGAAAACACAGTGCAAACTATAGAAGAATTCATAAGTTTTGCTCCAGTGAATACTCAACCTGTTTGTAGCATTTTCTGCTTACCTGAATTTTTTTTTGACGTTACATGGACTTGAACCTAAGGTCTTACGCCTACTCCACAAACTACTGAGCTATATCTCCAGCCATTATTTTAGTACATTCTTTATGTCCTGAGACCTAACATTCATATTCGAATTGCACAAATATGAGTTCTTTAGAGAAATTTATCTTAGGGGGAAGAAGTCCGATGCGAAGGATTGAATGTAATGTGCCTGTGTCTTGGATCGGGAATTTAGGTTGACTTCCGGAAGCACACTGTTATGATGGAGCTATGGGCGCCTGCTCACCCCTAGTGCCTGCTTGCCCAAGTGCTCTTTTGCCTCTATGCACATGCAATTTAATATGGCCGATGCCTGCTGAGCACAAGGCATTCAGCACTTCCAGGTGGATTTAGTGATTACAACCTTCAAGTTGGATGAAAAGTATTCTTCCAAATGACTGGCAGGAGATTGGACTAGATCCCTGGTAACCACTGATGGGGGACAGAAACGTTCCAATGAAAAGCAGACTTGGAAACAACACACATGTCTTCTTTCAGATCTTCAAACACTTGAGTGTGGGACTCCTTGGCTCTGGGCTAACTTCCCACCCCCCTCCCCCAACCTTCCCCCTCCTCCCCCCTTTCTTTCAGTTCCGTGTTCTAGCCATGTAACCTTGGACACGTTAGCCAGGGCTTCTCAACCTTTGCTCCTGCATCTGTAAAGTGGATGCATGATGATTTTCAGCCACAAGGGAACAATCAAGTGAGAGGCAGTCCCTGCAGCTTTGTCTCAGCGTGACTGCAGTGCGATGAGTAGCTTCTCCTGTTGACATGAAGCATGTTTTGTGTGAGAAGATGAGATGTTATGATTGAACTTGATGCTTTGCCAGCTGGGCAAAGGTGAAGGTCACAACATGTCTGGACACTCCTGATCCACCTGTAGGTCAATCTGTGCAAACCTTCCAAGGTATCTTGATAGGACTTTAAACTAGAATTTTTCATTTGAATGACACCCCAGTTCTGGCTTGTTATAGTCCTCTATAGCTTATTATAGAACTCAGTGTGTAGTGTAACATTAGGTTTTTGGACAGATACGACAAGCCATGCATTTTAGATTTTCATCAAGGTTATTAAATACGACATCGACTAAACCTGAATAGCTATCGATTCTTTCATGAACATTTAGCTTCATCTATAGAAACATGTAAATTGAGACATTACTATGATTCAAAGCTCCTGGAAATATATGTACCATTTACCCACTAGAATAAGAACATTCTCTGTGTAAATGGAACCTAAATAGGTCCATCTCCATTAAAGCACGGTATAAATAAGTACATCGGTGAAAAGCACAGTGTAAGATTATACTGCACCAGCATTTCCTTTAAATGTCATTTTTGGTGACACACATCTTGGATAGTACAGAAAATTGATGCCAAGCACCTGACTCTGTCCTAGCTAGGGAAATGAAAAGAAATGCCTTCCTTGGATTTAAGAACTGGGAGTGGATTCCAGACTGGGGGTGGGGGCGCTCTCAGTGATTCCATTTGGTGTGGTTTCCTGCCCAGCATTAAATCCTATCCTCAAATGGAATTATTAAGGTCTAAAATACATAATTTGAGGGAAGTGGAAACGCTATTTAGTGTGTTGTCTCCCAAAGGCATTAAAAATATCCCCCTTTGTAAGGCATCTTGGAGGAGCACGCAAATTACAAGGCTGCTGAGCGCCACTATTGAAAAATACTGTGCTGTGTCTTCGTGTGATGTTTAAGACAATTACTGGAGGTAACTACTACCCACATTTCTCTCAGAATCATTTCTGAGGTGCAGCTAAAAATACTGTTAACTATAAGAGACTCAATCTGTCAAAATGTATTAAAGTGACACACTGCTAATGCTAGTTCAACCCGAAAATCCATTCCGTAATGAAATGCTTTATATAAACTCAGTGAGGCTGGGAGCTCGCAGCTCTTTCCTAAGTTGGTCAGTGTTTGAGCCCTATGCTCGTGTGGTACAGAAATGGTAATCAGACTCCGGTGGTGGAATACTAATGGCCCCCTAATATTTATCCATAGATACGTTTGCTTTTACGAAAATGTCTAAAGAACTCGGAAATTACTTTTCTCCAAAAGAGATAAAGAATTTAGAAAAGCCAAGTGTGGGTGAAATGGGGGGACATTTCTGCCTCTTGCCTGTCTCCCGATGTATTCCCCTACCTGATTCAAAATGGACACTGATAAACGTGTAAATCCCCCCAAAACCCACCAAGGCACAGGTGCACACACACACACACACACACACACAGGCACAGGCACAGGCACAGGCACAGGCACAGGCACATGCACACACACAGAGGCACCTGTGAACGTCTCAGTGAGGTTCTCCTCTGTCATAAAACACTGGCCTACCTAGTGCCTGCTTTTTGATCTCCCACATTCAGAATACTTAAAACCCCTAACCTCAGTTAAGTGGAAAGTAATGGCTTATGTTGACATCTGGCTAGGACCATATGAACATGTCCACAATAGTCTCAACCCTCTTGAAACTTGATAATGTGGCAACACCCGATTTACGGAGGTCAAGCTGAGGGACGGTAAAAGCCGGCATACTTACTAGGTGATTTATTTATTGGTCGACTTCACAGACATTGCCTGATTAAACCATTAGAGTCCCATCCAGATAGATGCCTCTGTAGGGTTTTCTCCTTGCCTTGCATAAATGATCGAAGAGAAAGTGGATTTCCTCCACATCTGAATTTCATAACCCACAGTGCTGGTTAGTACTGAGGATTTTTTGTTATGCTTTTTTGTATTTTTTTTTTTGTCAACTTGATACAACTATAGTCACTGGGAAACAGCAGGGGAATAGCTTCAACTGGGGCATTACCTCAATCAGAATGGCCTGTGGAATTACCTACCCGTGGGCATTTTCTTGATTAATGACTGACAAGAGGGCCCAGGGAACTCAGAGCAGTGCAAAGGCTGGACAGGTGGTCCTGGGTATATAAGAAAGTAGGCAGAGAGAACCATCTAGAACAAGCCAGTCAGCAGCGTTCTCTGTGGTCTCTGCTTCAGCTCACCCCTGAAGGTCCTGCCCTGACTTTCCTGGACTGACAGAAATGAAAGCCAAACAAAGCTTTTCTTCTCTGAAGTTGCTTTGGGCCACGGTACTCATTGTAGCAATGGAAGGCAAAGCAGGGTAGTGTGCTCAAGTCAGACCCCTCCTTAGAAGCAGATGAACAAAACTCATCTAGAAAATGCTGCTGTCAGTTGGCTTCCCAAGGTCCAACTTGCCTACATCCTCCCTTTGTGGTGGCTTGAGATTTCCCTTGTGAAGTAGAAAACAGTCTCAGGATTCTGTTAATGACTGTACTCTGTAGGAAATTTTTCTTATCTTTGCTTCCAGTACCTCTGATTGTCTGGCTGATTTCTGAGACTCTGCTATAACTGGAAAGAAAATAATATACAAAATGTATGTCTTGATCTCAGTGTAGCTATTAGGACCACTGTGATCTGGACCTAATGTCTACTTACCCCGTTCTTCCCTCCTGTGTTTCTTTCATTGCTCTTTGGATTGTTTCCTGTGTAAATCTCATACTCCCCAGTACCTTTGACTTTGCCTATTCTCTTCTTAAAGACTTAACAGATACTAAATTCCACATTATTTGTCCATTGGTCTGTGAACCCCCACGATACAACTGCACAGAGTCAACTGTTCAGTTCTAACCACCAGTTGAGACATCGAGTAGTCCCGAATTATAATGTGCAAGCATCACCTGGATAGCCTGTCAATGACAGAGAATTTGTCACAACTGGCTGCCTCCCACAAGTCATATTTCACATGTTCTGCAAATACCCAAAATGCATTGCTAGCAAGTCTACCAGGTGATCCTAGCACGCATGATGCTAGGATCCCATTAAGAAAGTCTCCGAGAATCTCTCTTTTGCTTCTAGATTTCTGAAGTTAGAGCAGGAAATATTTTTTCCCTTCTAAACAAGATTGTTTTCTTTCCTTTTTTTAGAAATTCCACTTCGAAAACATTAGAATGCAAACATTTTTTATCTACTCCTTTCCTGGCTGGGATAAAAGTATTTAGGAGTGAGATAGCTTAATGGAGTAAATAAACTTGCTATTAATCACGTTTGGAAAAAATGTAGGAATCTCAGGAACACACTGTAATTTGCATCACTTTTGTACTGCCTCTGACAGCGCTGTGGTTAACAAAAACAATTGTTTATGAAAAGGGCAGATTTAAGATGAAAATGCCACTTCTGCAAAAGGCAGGAAACTGTTGGGAGTGTAAGGGCTCTGCTCTCCCAACTGGAGAATCCTGTATTTGTAATAAATTCCTTTCGCTCTGGATGAGTTCTGCATTTTCAATGAGGTTAACTTGGCAACATTCTAGTTGATTTTAATAAAAATAGCTGCTTTGAGGACAGGGAGCTGAGGTTGCCAAATTTACAGCTGCCTTGCACAATTACTCTTACACCTCCTTCAGGGCTACTTAGAACCAGTAAGCAAATTAAGTGTATCGATTGCAATTTTGTTGGACTAACCGGGCTTTTTTTTTTTCTCAAGGAATAAACTTGATTCCTTTTAGAATGTGTCTTTTCAGAGTGATCTCTTTTCTTTTCAGCCATAACACAAAGACAACATCATGGCTGGATCCGCGACTTGCAAAAAAGGCTAAACCTCCAGAAGAGTGCAAAGAAAATGGTAGGTTATTAAGTTTTGATCATTTTGCAGCTCTGCACTTTGGGGATGTTCGCGATTCTTAAAAGAGGTTCTTATGTAAAACGGCAGTGGTCTGGCTGAAACCATTTCCAAATGTAATATTTATGGCTCAGATAGGAGAGAGTAAACTCCGGCATGTCAGTAGGGCCATGTGGTTTACTGTTTCTCCCCGGGGGAGATACTGCCGAATATCCCATCTTTGCCATCTCCGTGGGTTCTATTTGACTTCTGGCCCGGCTTCCCCCACCTACTAAGGACTTTTTGTTTGCAATATGTTTCTCTGAGGATTCTGCTCTTTCAGCTAGAGTAGCTATGATGCACAGAAAAGCAATATTGCAGAACTGTAAATAATACTTGGTGTTCCTCTCAAAGGTAGCAACATCCTGCCAGTTAATAAGGAATGGGTATTAAAAAAAAAAAAAAGAAGGTTGTATTCTATAAACAGGCAGTTGAATAAAACAGATAATTGAATGATCGTCCTAGATGATCCTTACCACTTTGAAGGTCCTAGAAGAATTGCAGACACTTGCTTTTAAAAAAAAAAATGGATGTTTGTATGTATGAAAAGAATTTTTAAAAATAATTTAGGGTACCAGATGAATTCAAGCCATGTTTTTAAATTAGTAAATTTCAGAGATGTGGTCTGTGCTTGAGGATCTTTGCAATTTCTGAAATTATTGAGTTAATTAATGTAAAAAGAGTTCTTATCATTTTTAAACTAAATACTTATGCCCATCTAATGATTTATTATTTGACCATATTCATAGACTTTTTAATCAAAATTTGGAGCTCCGTGTGGAAGCGTATATCACTGATGGTCACATAAAGTTGACAAGAGTAATGGAGAGTATTTAAACTTTTTTTTAAAAGGTTTGTTTTTTCAAAAAAAAATAACCCTCTAATTCTCAAAGCTCTTTGTTTTTTTTATCAATAACTCTAACTTCCTGAAATAATATTGTGGGTTCCTATTATAAAATCAGGATAAATATACTATCAAGTTAAATTAAAACTTAAAAAATTCAACTGTATGTTCAGATAAATGTATCTATAACCAGTTTTAACCAAATCTATATTTAGCTTTCCTTTTATATGGTTGTACCTATTACCTCTGTCTTAGAACACACAACTGTATGGATATGGCCTACAGTATCATTATAGAATGTGAATTTTTTTAAGAGCAACTAGGTTACATTGCACTGGCAACACTGAGACGTGTATTGCAAACTGTGATAGAGTGTAAATTAAAATGACCTCATGTGCTATATGTGAAAAGCTGCAACTTACTTAGACCACAGCTGCACAACCTTAGTGTGTTCTAATTAAAGGGAATCTAACAATTTTTCTGTTTGTGAGTACTGCTCTTCTCAGCTCTTTGGCTCCTTTGAGTTGCCCTTTTCACCCAAAATAAGCTACTAAGATCAAGCCGCTACGTCCTGGGAGACAAGTAAAAACAACAGCTTTCATTTTACAACATTCCACTGCTAATTTTTTCCACATCTGTATGTATCTGGGTTCTCTGGATGGTAGATGCCCAAATGCAATGCCAGTGCCCTAAAACCACATGTCCTTGAAAAATTAGGTCTAGAGAACACTTGGTCAGAACGTCTTAATGCTGGGCCGGTACTGTGGGTTTCCACTTCCTACAAAATAATTCATAGACAGTCTATGTATTTCTAGGATGCTGGGCATTAGAAACTCAACATTTATTTCATTGGATCACTACTATTCTGGATATGTAATTTGTTTTCTCACCAAGAAAAGTGCTTCTGGGTAATAATGCTTTTTGGTTTTGTTTTGTTTTCCTTTCTTTAAATAACAGGAATTACTACCGGTTGTTAGGCTGTTGAGGGACCGCTTTGAGTCTGCTCACAGGCATCAATTTCAGCTCAGATACGAGAGATTGGTGTAGTAATTTTCTGAATTCTGGAACGAGTGTAAAATGTGTATCTAGAGACTGTAGGTCTTCCACGTGGTGATATCCTTCTCCACATAAGATGCTCCTTTCCCTGCCAGGCAGAGTGACTCATTGTCAGTTGCCATGATCCAATCCAGAACAGAGCCGATCTGAAGTTGGATTGATTTCTGGTGAGCTGCGGTCAATCTCTGGTTTGTCTTCATTCTCGGTGTAGTTGTGTGCCAGGGTTTTCAACTAACATCCGAATGCAGTTTGGCAAAGACTGTCTGAAAAGGGGCCAGGTGGTATATTTTAGGCTTCAAAGGGCACCTCAGCCTCTTCGCACCTACCTACTCTGCTATAACAGTGAAAGGGAGTATGTGGTGGTCATGAGTACGTGCCATTAAATTCTTAATTACAGACCCAGTAGTGTAGCTTCTGTAATCTCACTTTTTTTCTTAACTATTTAAAATGTATAAACTTCATTCAGAGTATACAAAATTAAAGGTGGGCTGGGTTTGACACCTAGCATAAATTTCAGTCTGTCTCATCATATGGGGCCTTTCTTTTCTCTTGGCATATCTTGAGCACTGATATTTCTAAACATTTTATTCTCAAGACTGTAGAAGAGTCTAGGCTATTTTTGTCATTGTGGGTTTTGTTTTCAATTTTCAGGAATTTGAGTTTGGCATTTGTGTGTGTGTGTGTGTGTGTGTGTGTGTGTGTGTGTAGGCTCTGCAGTTGTCCAATTTTAACAAACGTTGGGGAATAATTGTAGAAGGCCTTGAAACCAGCTGTCTGTGTCTCCATGACAATCTCTCAGGATTCCCATGAGGTTTGCTCATTTCCCTTACCTCCATCAAGGCCTCTCCTCACAAATCAGGTCTGAACTCAGATTTTTAAGATCCCCAGGTCAATAGGAGGCGTTGACAATCTTCCCGCATCTCCCCAGGTTCCCCTGCTACACAGAATTTTAAACATTCTACCCACCTACAGCCTACCAGCCACATGTGGCCAAGAATAGCTATAAACAAACACAAAATGGAAACCTACTCAGACAGCATATGAGAACTTTAATGAGGTGTGTGTGTGTGTGTGTGTGTGTGTGTGTGTGTGTTGTATGTGTGCACTTTCGAGATGACCATATCATGCAGCAATGTCAAAGGTGAGGTTGTTCTCTGACCCCTTTCACCCTTGAACCCAGATTTTCACATAGGTCGAACCAACCCCAAAGGAGATATTTAAGTGCAGTTATTTTTAAATGGGGTTTTGAGGGGAAGAGAAGCGACCTTACTGCATAGCCCAGTCCAGACAGGCCTCAGCCTCACATTCCTCTTGTCTCTTTTTTTCTAAGTGCTGGCATTGTGGGTATACGGCACCATAGCAGACTCATAAACTCTCTATGTTTAGTGTTGCGTGTGCGTGGGTATTTGCTAAGGATCTGTTAATATATACATCTTCACATCTCTTAACACGGGTGCTTAATTTCTTGTCAGTTATAATTGGAAGCTAAGTGAAAGAAAAATGGGTGGAGTTCTCAACTGACTTAATGACCCTTCCGAAGATAAAAAGGCCAACAACATGTTTCTTCTTGGTATGGGTATCCATACCCTTCATGGTATCCCCTTTATGGGGATAAAGTATTGTCTGACTTGAACATGTATGAAATAAATGAAGTTTTTGTGTGTGTGTGTTTGCAGGAAAGCAATCCCTTGGCCCTTTTAATCTGAAAGCTAATACACCCACGAAACATAAAGCAACTCCCTTCTCACAGTCTGGTTTAAAATACCAAAGCCATTGTGCTCTGCGAATCTGTCATAGCTCTGTGCCGTTTGGGAGTTTAGCACCAGTGTACATGGCAAAAGACAAGTTTCCACCTACCACTGGATTCTAAGAATAGGATTTGGGGGAGTAGTGTTTAGAAATCCAATATAGTAGTATTTAAAAAGTCAGAGGGGGGGAAAGTTAGCTATTGAATAATTTGGATGCAAAACTGTTTGTTTAAATTGTGTGTAAAAGTACCGTCACATTTCACCCTCAGAAACAGCAGTGTGGCTCTTCTCCCAAGACACTTTAAATGACAGCTGTTCCTATTATGACAAATCCCACAAGATCCATCAAGTGGGAGAGATTATCAGAAGTCAGTTGGATGCCTGAAGATAGGTCAGTTGGTAAAGGACTTGTTATACAAATACAAGTATCTGAACTTGATCCATATCAAACACATTAAAAAAGAAAAAAAAACCCAAACATAACAGTGGCTGCCTGTAGTCCCAGACAGGGGAGGAGAAGATAAATAGATCCCAGGGCTCACTGGCCAGGCAAACTGAACTGATGAGCTCCAGGCTCAGGCTAAGAATCTTATCAGAAAGTAAGGTGGTAACTGACTGAGATATTGTGTCAGCCTCTGGCCTCTTGCGTGTGCACATGCACACACACATGCAGATCTTTGCACATAAAAAATGCACCTGCTCATACATGCACATATATACACACACTTACAATCACACACACAAAGTACATGTGCACAAACATAAGCACATGCATACATATGCATACATGCACAAAATAAAAGTGGTCTTCTGGGATAGTTCTGTTAAAGGTAAAATATGGCTTAGTAGCATCACCTAATACTACGTTCAGGAGAAGAAATCCTGTCATTATGTAGCCAGGAAAACCTGCTCAAACTCTAGCAGCAGGCAAGGGACGGATTCTCTAGCATGGTGAGTCTTACCTATAGGAGAAGAATTCTCTATCTTCCAAAAGGACTTAGCTTTGTATACAGGAAGGCTGTTGCTTATCGCCCCATAAGTTCAGTTCCTTTAGACAGTACTCAGCAAACAAGCCTCCCAAAGGACAAGGCTGTGGAGGACAGAGGGAAGGCCTGACGTATGGTAACAGCTTTGTGCTTCCCTAAGGTTCTTGGAAAGCTGTAAGTGAACAGACCCGACTATCTAGTTCCAGCAGGATATTAGTAAATTGGTGTTTTCCTCTCCATTTTGTTGAAATGGCTTTAGATTTTCACAAAATAATAATTACATCTGCATCAACTGACTTGATGGCTTCAAATCTGGATTCGGGATCTGAAGACTGAGTTTATTTATGTTACTACAGAAAAGGAACTCAGTTTTACGTGCTGACTCCATACACTTACATTTCAACTGACACTAACTAGTCCTTTGAACTGTATCTTTAAAAAAATAGTGAATTCAGAAAAAATCATGTTTTATAATACATTCTGAATATAATGTTTTTCAAGAGAAGAAAACCTGGTCTAAGATATTGCTTAGTTTCAAGTCATTTCTTTAATGGGTTTTATAAAATTGACACCAATGAAGTTGTACATACATCTTTTAAATGCTGGTTTTAGATAGCTTAGTCTGTCTTTACATCAGAAGTCTGGATTATTTTCTCATTTAAATATTTTTGGTAATTTGTAATCCTAATTTCTCAAATATGTTCAATATACTCAGATGCTTTTACTCTGATAAACTTGCTAAGAACTTAGAAGTGTATTATTATAAAAAATTCTTTACCATCATTTTGCTGTTAAGGATATTTATAATTTTAGACATTTTGATGGTGCGTTGGTTAGAATTTTCTTGATAGCTGATATCAAGCATCTTTCTGTGTAATTAATTACTTGTTGTCTACACGTGATAAACAGTGAAATGCCATATCATGGTTTTACCCATTTTTGACTGATTTCTTTTTAGTAAATTTTCGGCATTCTTGAATCTGGATATGAATTATTCCAGAGTATACTCCCTAAAATCACCTTATTCAAGTCTGTAACTTGTCCCTTTGTCCTCCTCACAGATGTGTAATTTGTCCTTTTATCCTCTTCACAGGAACTTGTACAGATGTTTCTGTTTTAATTAGCCCAACTCATATCACATTTTATGAGTCAGCTAGGCCCAGGTCCCTAAGGTTTCCTCATGGATTTTGGAACTATTACCTAGGTTTATAAGCAGTGAGCTGTGTTTCCGTTAGTTTCTGTGCAGTGTCTGAGGCTGTGGCTCTTCATTATCCCTTGTGTCTGGGGATGTCCAGTGAGCACCACTGTGGAGAGGCTAGCTTCCTGCCCACGATCCCATGTGCTCTGCCAGACATCTTTGCATCCCACTGATCCGTGTGTACACTTTTCAGCCATGCCATTGTCTCTTGACTTCCACTGCTACCCTGCAAGCCTTAGCTATATACAGTGGGAATTCCTACCTTATTCTTCATCAACCTATTTTACTAGGTTCCTTACTTGCCCAAATAATTTTTAGAATTTTGTCTATGACTACAGAATATCTTACTGGTATTCTGGGAGGAATTACATTCAATCTATAAATCAACATAGGGAAATTGATATGCTGTCTTTCATTATGATGTGTTCCAATCCATGGGCGTGATATTCTTATTGTTGATGTCTTATTTGATTTTTCCCTCAGTGCTTTCTTAATTTTCGGGAAAAACATATGAAGCATGTTTTTAGTGTATACATAGGCTTTCTCTTTTTAAGCAATGAACTTAGAACTGTGTTTAAAATCTCAGTTTGATAATATGCACTTTTAACATATAGAAAACCAATTGATTTTGTTGTGTTCGTTTTATATGATTTGGCCAAAGTCATGTGTAAGCTACAGAAATGTTTCCTAAATTCCATATGATTTGATTTCTACCTACAAAATTTTCCACTTAGACAATTCTATTTCTAATGAAAACTGTTGATGTAGTATATTTATATGGAGTGATTTTTAAGCCTACCTTGGCCATGGTGTACAATTCTTCATGTGTTTTGTGTGTGTGTGTGTGTGTGTGTGTGTGTGTGTGTGTGTTTTCATGTAATTTGTTGATGTGCTCATATTTTATTAAGGGTATGGTGTCTGTGAGCAATATTAGTTCATCATTTTCCTTTTTGTATAGGTAATACAGCCACATAATATGTGTACATGGATGTGGTGAGTTTTCATTTTCTGTTTTCCGTTTTGAAGTACAAGGCATGGAGCCCAGGCTTTGTACTTCCAAGGCAAGCAACCCACAGCCTAGCTTTGTCCCGGTCCTAATATGAGATGACACTCTGATCACCCTGCTGTAGTTTACTTTCCATTACTTTGATAAACACTATGACCACAGGCAACTTGATGGGGAAGGAGTTTGTTTCAAGTTATGGTCACTCATCAAAAGAAGTCAGGGTGGAGAGGAACCCCGTTTGCCCATTGCTCAGAGTTTCCCAGTCAGTTCACTTTCATAAACAGCCCAAGCCCCCCTGCCCAGGCATGGCACCACCCGCAGTGAGCTGCCCCCATCCATTAGCAATGAGAAAAAGCCCTAGAGACCTGCTTACAGACCGAGTCGGTGAGGCAGCTCTTCACTTGATGGTCCCTTTACTCTTCACAGGTGTGTTAAGGTGACACCCAAGATTAGTGATGCCACCCTGTCTCTTTCCTGTAAGAGAATGTGTAGAGTGTCTTCCCATTGTTCTTTAAGTGTTCTCCAGGGAGATGGCCTGACCTGGATGTTCTCCTCTCTGGGATTTTTAATTAAGGATGCATTTGAATTAAGCATGATGAAATGATTCGGATTGTGGGCTTCATTTTCTTTAGTTTTGGTGAATTGTGGTTTGATAGGAATTAGTCTGTTTCTTCAAAGTGGTCATACTAGAAAAATTGGTCCATCCTTTCCATATTGTTTAATTTGGTGACTAAATTATATAATTGTACTTTTAATTCTGCTATTTTTAACCTATATCTATATGACATTTTAATTTATGTTATTTTTTCTTTCAAATTTTCTACATGGTATTTTCTATTTTAGCATGCATCTTGGGGATATGAATATCCTAATAATTGAGCATGTAAGGATGCTTGCCATGCAGTTATCTGCCATGCTGGGTCACTTCTTTATAACTGCTCTGAAGTCACTATAACGCAGGTCAATCTTCTTTTTTAATTAGTGTCAGTTCCATTTTCTCATCCAGTTGTGGCTGTCCTTATTCTCTCTCTCTCTCTCTCTCTGTCTCTCTCTCTCTCTCTCTCTCTCTCTCTCTCTCTCTCTCTCTCTCTCTCTTTTGGTTTTTCGAGACAGGTTTTCTCTCTGTAGCCCTGGCCATGCTGGAACTCACTCTGTAGACAAGGCTGGCCTCGAACTCAGAAATCCGCCTGCCTCTGCCTCCCAAGTGCTGGGATTAAAGGCGTGCGCCACCACTGCCCAGCTGGCTTTCCTTATTCTTGATATGAAGAGTTATACTTAAGTTTATCTTAGACATTTTCCATTTTTTTTTATATTTGAAGTAAAATCTTTGTCTTAGCAGTGCCCTTGTTTGAATTTCAGAGGTAAGTTTTGGCCTGTTTTGTTTTCTCAGCCCCCACAGTGAAATTTTGCTTACTCCTGATTTGAGCGCTTCTGCTACAGTGGCCTCCCTTGGGGCAAACAGTGGTGCAAGGCACCACTGTAGGTCACGGGCTGTCTGTAGCACGGATGTGAGACCTACGAGATGACAAGTGTTTCCCATGACTTGTCTTCTCTGCCTATGCAGACTGGCAGGTGTGGGATCGGGATAGGTCGTCGTCCTGTATTTATATCACCAGTCTGATGTGATGTCACCAGTCTGATGTACTGATGTCACCAGCACAGTTGTTTTAGCCCACCACTGCCAATGAGGAATGGGTCTTCTTGTTTACTAGTGATGAAGCCCCGGGTAAAATATAAAATGTATCATCCTTCCAAACAGTATTTGGGATGAGGCTCCTCCTGGGTCCCTAATACTCTTCCTTAGTCCTGGACACTTTCCCAGATGGAGTAGGATTCTTCTCATTTGTTTTCTTCCTTCTTCAATCACATGATCCTGTTGTCTGCTTTAGGCTGAGGCTGCCTTCATACATAGTCTGAAACATGAGGGTGACAAAGGACCCTAGAGACGGATGGTGTTGTCCTTGCTTAAATCCTAACTTCCCTAGCCAATCTGCCTGCTTCTTTCAGAGTTTATTATGATTGCCTGTTGAATCATCAAGGATTTTAATTGCAGTTAAAGCAGAAGAAAAGGAAGAATTGAGTCTTCATTAGTTTTATGAGTTCAGATGTTTAAATGTTTGGGGTTTTGTTTTGTTGTTTGGTTTGGTTTGGTTTGGTTTGGTTTGGTTTGGTTTGGTTTGGTTTGGTTTGGTTTGGTACCAAATGATGAATTTGGAGGATAAAAAGCTACACAGGGATGAGTGTATTTGTAAGGGAGGGCTGATTTAATCACAGAAGTGATAAACAAAAAAGCAGGACTGAAGGAATGGGCAGAGGGAAGAGGGCTTATGGGACTTATGGGGAGGGGGGAACCGGGAAAGGGAAAATCATTTGGAATGTAGACAAAGAATATAGAAAAAATAAATAAAATTCTAATTCTAAAAAACAAAAAGAAGAAGCAGGGCGGAGAAAGTTTAAGCTGGAATGAGGGCAGAGAATGGGAGACAGGAGAGAGTGGGGGAAAGGTCAGCTACATCTAATCAAATATGAAAAGGCATAAGGAAACAGCTTGCATCGCAAGCTATTTAAAAATGACACCATACTTTAAGCTTTGAAAGTGTTTTTACCCTTTTCTCTCCTTTGAAAATACCAACGGTCAGTGATGTAAGTAAAGTCTTGAGTTCACACTGATCACACAGTGATGCTGTAGTTCAGAGTTAAGACCCTTGATCCTTAAGCAAAAATGGTGTGTCCAGAGTCCAAGACACCTGAGTTGAAGGTCGTTATCTGTGCTCTGTTGTCATCTACACACAAGGTGTTTGAACCAGACTCATTAAGGCCTAATGTGCATCTTAAAGAAACTGCTTAAATATTTTATATATGGTTTTATAGTTTAAATAAAAATGCTATTTTATATATTCTCTTTTTTCTCCTCTGAGCTGTCACATCAGTAAATAGACTGATAAGTATAATTTCATGATCCAAATATTTTATGTCCAGTAACTCATTCTCAAACCAATGGGGTAAATTTATGGCTCTGTAAATGATTTTAAAGTATTTAATTGGATTACAAGTTCATGAAATTTTTAAAAAGAACAAGAATCTGTTGTTCTTTCTGTTTCTCAAATATCCACCGCAGTTCACAATACTCAAATATTCACTGCCATCCACAATACTCTAGAATGCGCTCCCTGAGAGGTAAACATGGTTCTGTCAATCACGCTGCCAAACATACCATTAAGTGTCCCTCAGTGGTGAGATCTGCTCAGTAATGCAGAAAGCAAAAGAAAAGGGCTAAACACTGATCTGAATTGTTACAGACAAGCTCTTCAAAGGCGACAGACCCCAATCCAGATCACCAATACAAAGTGAAGCCCGTGGACATTAACTATGATGTATCCCTTCCGATGTATGGAACTGCAGTTTCCTAAATGGCAAGCATCATAAAGCCATGCTTCCCAAAGCTGCTGGTAAGAAAAAAAAAAGGAAACATTTCCACCCAGTTAGGGTAAAGAAGGAACACTAGGACTATGATGTCAGCATCAAGAATCTCAAAGTGTGTGGTTTTCATTAAGGCCAACCACTCAGCCATCAGTGCTATGAAGAAGAGGGAGAGGGAGGAGAAGGGGAAAGAAGAAGGGGAAGAAGAAAGGGAAGAAAAAGAAGAAGGAGAAGGAGAAAGAAGGAGAAGAAGAAGAACAACAACAAGTCAAAGTAATACTAGCAGTGGTGGTAGTAGTAGTAGTAGTAGTAGTAGTAGTAGTAGTAGTAGTAGTAGCAGCAGCAGCAGCAGTAGAGTTTTCATGAAGTCATTGAGGGAAGTCCTTGAGCTTAAAATTACTGCCTTTCAAAAAACAAGCAAATATACTTTGGCAGCAAAACTGGGGAGGGGGTCCAAGTAGACTTGCTGTTATTATCCCTTGACTACCTCAAGTCACATGTGAAATCTTAACAACTGTGCCCATCTCTCTTCTGGCCACTAAGACGTAAATCCTACATCATAGACAGTATGTGATATATAACATTAAATATAATGCTTTTTCTAGTTAAGAAATGTCTCATTATATTATTTATTTTTAAGTATTTGCCTCCTCTCCCCCCCTTTTATATTTATTAAACTCAATTAAATTTCCTTTTGGGCAAGATTTACTCCCAGCTCTATTCCATGTTTCAAGGCTACAGAAATTCTCTCTGACACTCACATGTATGGGCATCATATGCTTTTGTTCCATTCCGTGTGATTGATCTACCTTTAATCAAAGGAAGTTTATCTCTTCAGCTGGGTCTATAAACTTGATCTGCTAGCGGACTCAAATATTCACCGTGCAAAAATGCAAACAACTGAAAATATTTATAGTAGCTATCTTCTTCATTGCTGTGACAATGTCCCTGACCAAAATAGTTCATGGATGGACAGGTTTATTTCAGCCCACAGTTTGAGGGGTATGGTCCATCATGGTGGGGAGGAGACAGGGCAGGGTGAGGAGGGGCAAAGTAGTTGATCACATTACAACTGTAGTCAGGAAGCTGAGCAAGGAATAGAAAAGTGGTGCCTGGGACACTTTTTCCTTCCAGAACCCCAGGCCATAAGTCAGTGTCACCTGCATTCAAGACACATCTCCCCCGACCCAGTTAAACCCATCTGAAAACTCCCTTAAATAGCCAGAAATGTGTTTCCATAGAGATTTTATCCAATCAGATTGATAATGAGATATTTACCCTTATCTTAACATTGATGATTATCACTTTAAGAGAGAGTAAAAATAAGTAGACACTATACTACCCTCTCCAAAGCAATGAGTGTGTGGCAATGCTATAGGGAATCACTATCATTTGCCACATATAGAAAAGTAAAGAGAAGTCCACCTGAACCAGAGCTTTCAGAGAAGTCAATCAAAGAGCTGGAAGGAAGCCCGATTCTACAGGCTGCTTCTCCTTAAGTATTACTTCCAAGTGTCGGGGTTCCATGAAGTCATAGTCCATGGGGGGGGGTAGCTGGTCTTCTCAACCCTCTGCCATTAATATGCTTCAGCTTCAATAAAAGCTGATTCATTTCTTTACATTTTAACCCATTAATCATGTATTCCATTAGAAATTCACTCAAAGTGCTATAGCCACGTCTTACATCCCATCCATGGAATTAATTGTGATATTAATGCTGGGCGACTTTAGATCACTCACTTCATCTTCAACTCCTATTCCGAGCAGGTCTGCATTTGTTACACATCAAGTCCTTCTGAAGCATGAAACCATCCTCATTACTGAACAGTGTCTTCTTTACCCTTTAATCTGTTTTCCTGCATGAAATCTTTTCATTAGAAGAAACCGTTTCTTAGACTTTCTGAAATAAATCATTTAAAACGTATCTCAGTTGCTTAGCTCCTTCCACTGTTGACAATAATGTAACTATTCTTTCATTTTTCTTTCTAAATTCAATGTAAAACCCTGTTTTGTAGCTATGTTTAAGTCTTGTGTGTTGGTATATGTATCTCTTCTATTTCTTTTCTTGCAGGCAGTATTCTCTGCTAGTATTGTTTTGTTTACTCTTTGGTGACTAGTAAGTGATTCGTTGCCATTAAACACACACACACACACACACACACACACACACACACACACACTCCATTCAGGTAGCAGCACTCTTGGATCTTCCTTAAGACTCAAGTTTAAAAGTGTGCCCATCAACTTCCGGTTATAGAGAGAGCATGGTGTTGACTCTGAACACCGAGGGAGCTTGGGATAAAATGATGACCAAAGAGGAACAGAAATGAACATGGATCTTGATGTGTCATGCTTTTACTTGACAGAGTCCCAAATTCATCTTTCCAGTAGTTACAGGGCTTGAGTTCTTCCTCAACATTCCTTGACTTCAACGTCATATTAAATAGTGCTGTGGATACTGTTTGCTAGCAGCATTCAAACACATGGTACCTAAGCAGTGTTCTCTAAACAGTGGCTAAAAGGGATAAAAAAAAAACTGCCTTAAATTTATTAAATATTTCACTTGCTTCTGGGCAATAAATAGCACTTATATTTTTCTTATTAAAAGATGTTCATTTTTCACATTTTCCTTCTATTTAAAACTGTATCAAATCACCTTATTATAGTATCATTTAATATGAAAATCAAATTGCCATGCACAAAACAAAGTATTGTTTTAAATCAACTGTAAACCTAATAAGGGGTTAGAGAGGTTTCACAGTGGTTAGAGCACTGACTGCTCTTGCGAGGACTAGGATTTTGTCCTCAGTATTCCCTAACAGATGTCTCACAGCTGCTTATAACTCCAGTTCCTGGGTATGTGAAGCTCTCTGGCCTCTACGGGCACTATACTCATGGCACATAGAAATACATGGAGGTACAACACACAGAATGCTACACAGAATAGAAACAAAAATGTATCCATTGTCTCCTTCGCTGGTATAGAGCAACTAAACTGTTGCTTTCGATTTGGTAAATGCCATCAGCTGTTCCTAGGTGACAGAGCCATTATTATCTGTTTGTGTTCTCTTGAAAAGTGTTGCCTTCTAGTAGGAGAATGTTATCATGTTGAATGGAAAATGACCAATGAATTCATAGGCAAATTGAGCAAAAAACATGACCTTTAACTGTTCAAACTGTAGCGGTTTGAAGATGCTGATACAGACTGAGGGACTAAAATAGGAACAAATTGATTCAGCAGCACGGTCGGTGATGCCTATCTCAAAGTTTAGAAAGGTTAATCATTTTCAGAGCTAGTTACTGAGTAACTTCAGGCTGCCCAGACAACTCTGGGCTTGTGATAGGCGCTATCAGTAGACATAGTGTGGCTTCAGAACCTGCCATTTGCTGGGTACCTACCTGGCTGTGTGGGCTTCCTCTATAAGTAACTCCTAAGCAAGGTAGATTGTCTCATTTCTAGCATTCTTTCCTCGAATGTTAATACGGAAAGAAATACTTTAAAGTCTTTTTAGAAATACATCGTATTAAATAAAATTCAGGGGGCAGAAACCAGACCGAGCCCTGCCAGGCTGCAGCTTTCTACCTGAGGATCTACCCCATTAGGAGATACTGGAGCTCGTGAAGGAGGTATGTGTGCAGAACCAGAGTGGCAGGATCACCATGACTCTGGCAACAGCAGGATGTCCGAGACAAGTCTCAACAATGGTCCAATTTTTATGGTGCTTCAGAAGCCAGAAACCTTGAAGCAGGCCCAGGACTTCTTGCAATGAATGAAAAAATGTGTGTGTGTGTGTGTGTGTGTGTGTGTGTGTGTGTGTGTGTTCACATATACATATGTATGTGGGCACTGCAGACCCCTGTGGCAACAGGGACCTAGACATCATTATGGCTTCAGGCAGAGGTCCAGACCAAGGACATCCTAATGTGCTTTGGTGGTACCTAAGGCCACCAATATGTATACATACATATATATGTATATGTGTATATATATGTGTGTGTGTATATATATGACACGTCTGTCCATTGTCACTACAGCAAACAAATATTTGTTGGAGAGGTGGGAAAGATGGTAGAATTGAGCAGTGACTGAGCAGTGGAGAGAGGTGGAGCTGGAGACTCGCAGTGATCGGTGTGGGAGAAGCCTGTGATAGACCAGGGAGTGTGCTGCTCCTGAGAAGGGCCTGCGGGGTACGTAGCAGCCTGGAGCTATGCCTATGGCTTGGCCCTGAGCACGATGCCCAGCATCACAATTGCTCTGGTTCTGAGCAACAACAGAATGTTTGAGATGAAGAACGAGTTATTTTATGGACTAGAGGGTACTTGCTATCATCCTCTGCTCCAGGCTGTGCTGTGGACAGGTGTCTGTGGTCCTACAGCAGGAGGTAGCGGTGTTGATGCCACTGGCCTTAGGTACCACCAAAGCTCATAAGGATGTCCTTGGTCTGGGCCTCTGCCTGAAGCCATAATGATGTCCAGGTCCCTGCTGCCACAGGGGTCTGCACTGGTGTGAGTAGCCTGTGATGCCACCAAGGGCCATGTCTGAGTCCTTGGTTCTATCATAGCTGGTGACTGTGGTCTGTACTATCACCAGAGTCTGTGCTGAGGTTCATGGTACACACTGATGCAGGAGGCCATGTGGATGCCATGGTTCATGCTGTCTTCACAAACTACGTGTAAGGCCATGGTCTGTGCTCCTACTGACTGTAAAGGGGAAAGAAGCTACTTTTGCCATGGTACTGATAACTACTACAGACTCACAATTGAGAAGCAGGGGTATAGAAGGCTTCTGTGACAACCCCTACCCCAACCTTCACCCCTCCCTCCACCAAACAATAACAACAACAAAAACAAAAACAGGCCAGCAAAGAGAACTCTTAAAAATTATGATAAGGATGAAGAGTAGCCCTCCACAATTAAAGACTTCAGGCAAGGGGACAGATGGGGAAGGAATCAGTTTTCTTGAAGAGGCTGTCCTCCAGGAGTTTGGCCATGCCCCAGTAAGTATATGGGTGACACCGATTGGACTTATTATGGTTTTTTGTTTTCTTTTTGTTTGCTTGCTTGCTTTTTCCTTTCTTTCTTTCTTTTCTTTCTTTCTTTCTTTTTTTCTTTCTTTCCTTTTCTTTTTTTCTTTTCTTTTCTTTTCTTTTTTTTTCATTTTTGGTGAGGGAGCCATTACAGTAGTGGAGAGGAGAATCTAGGGCTGGAAAGATAATGTGCTCAGAGTTCATGGTGTGAATTCCCAAATTTTATTTTTACAATCAAAATATTGAAGAAAGAAAGAAAGAAAGAAAGAAAGAAAGAAAGAAAGAAAGGAAATTCAGACTTGATTTCAGTATCGTCCTGTCCTCTACTTCATGGCTAATTTTATCATTTTTAATATTAGCAACTGTATTTTAAATAATTATTACATAATTACTTTATCCCCTGGTGAGGCACTTAAAGTCATTTCCTCCCCATTTTATGAAAGAAGATACAAAACAAAATCTAAGAAAATGTAGCTCCATTTTGCATAGACTTTTTTTTTTCTCTTATTTCTTGCTCCTGTTAAATGGTCTTAGATTTTCATGCTGAAATACCACTATAATCTTTTTTGTAAAAGTACAGCAGGAGGATCACCCTTCTCAGTGCAATAAGGTTGGTCAGTCTAACTCACTTCTAAAAGAATGGCTCAGCCCCAGAGCATGGGGTCAGAAGCCTAGTTCAGTATGAGCATGTGCTGATGGAAAAACAATATACGAGACCCATTCTGAGGCAAGAACAGGATGCATGTAACCTTGTAAAGAAATTTGAATACACTATTAAAATTTATGGTTACCACTAAAGGCCTATCTTAAGAATGTATTAACATATATTTTATGTGAATTTACTGTGACAATAAAAGAAAGCTTATAGGAAAATAGCCTTTCCAATAAGGATCAAAGTATCCACACTTTGGTCTTCCATCTTCTCGAGCTTCATGTGGTCTGCGAGTTGCATCTTGGGTATTCTGAGCTTTTGGGCTACTATCCACTTAGCAGAGTGCCTACCATGTGTGTTCTTTTGTGATTGGGTTACATCACTTAGGATGATATTTTCTAACTCTATTCATTTGCCTAAGAATTTCATGAATTCATTGTTTTTAATAGCTGAATAGAACTCCATTGTGTAAATATGCCACATTTTCTGTATCCATTCCTCTGTTGAGAGACATCTGGGTTCTTTCCAGCTTCTGGCTATTATAAATAAGGCTGCTATGAACATAGTAGAGCGTGTTCCTTATTTAATGTTGGAGCATCTTCTAGGTATATGCCCAGGAGTGGTATAGCTGGGTCTTCAGGTAGTGCTATGTCCAGTTTTCTGAGGAACCACCAAACTGATTTCTAGAGTGTTTTTACCAGCTGGCAATCCCACAAGCAATGGAAGAGTGTTCCTCTTTCTCCAATCCTCTTCAGCATTTGCTGTCCCCTGAATTTTTGATCCTAGACATTCTGACCCCTGGGAGGTGGAATCTCAGGGTTGTTTTGATTTGCATTTCCCTGATGATTAGGGATGTTGAACATTTCTTTAGGTGTTTCTCAGCCATCCAGTACTCCTCAGTTGAAAATTCTTCATTTAGCTCTGTACCCCAATTTTTATAGGGTTATTTGGTTCTCTCAAGTCTAACTTCTTGAGTTTTTTGTAAATATTGGCTATTAGCCCTCTAGCAGATGTAGGATTGGTAAAGATCTTTTCCCAATCTGTTGGTTGCCACAGTGTCCTTTGACTTACAGAAGCTTTGCAATTTTATGAGGTTCCATTTGTCAATCCTTGATCTTAGAGCATAAGCTATTAATGTTCTTTTTTTTTCTTTTTTTTTTTCTATTAGTGTTCTGTTCAGGAAATTTTCCCCTGTGCCCATGTGCTCCAGGCTCTTCCCCACTTTCTCTTCTATTAGATTCAGTGTATCTGGTTTTTTGTGGAGGTCCTTGATCCACTTGGCCTTGAGCTTTGTACAGGGAGATAAGATAAGCTTGGAACACCCAAGATACAACTCACAGACCACATGAAGCTCAAGAAGAAGGAAGACCAAAGTGTGGATACTTTAATCCTTATTGAAAAGTGGATCAAGATACCCATAGCTCACAGCCAACCAACAGAATGAGCCTAGGGTCCCCAGTGGAGCAGCTAGAGAAAGGACCCAAGGAACTGAAGAGGTTTGCAGCCCTGCAGGAGGAACAATAATATGTACCAACCGGTACCTCCAGAGTTCCCAGGGGCTAAACCACCAACCAAAGAGTACACGTGGAAGGGCCCATAACTCCAGCTACATATGTAGCAGAAGATGACCATTTCAGACATCAATAAGAAGCTAGATCATGGGTGCTGTGAAGGCTCGAGTCCCTAGGGGAATACAAGCCACGAAATTGGGAAGGGGAGTGAGCATGGGGGGATGGGATAGGGAATTTTCAGAGGGGTAACTCGGAAAGAGTATTCTATTTGAAATGTAAATAAAGCAAATATTGAAAGAAAGAAAGAAAGAAAGAAAGGAAGGAAGGAAGGAAGGAAGGAAGGAAGGAAGGAAGAAAGAAAGAAAGAAAGAAAGAAAGAAAGAAAGAAAGAAAGAAAGAAAGAAAGCCACAGAGGTGCAGGGGAGAAAATAGACTACTGCACAGGAGCGGTAATTTCAGGTTTAACTTAGACCATCTTGTATAAGAGTCCCCCCGTGCTCACCCAAAAGAGTGGAATTTTCTTTCCATTTCAAAGTTTATTCCTGTAATTAGTAAGCAAATTGTTAATTCTCTCTTCATATTGTACTGAAGTGCAGAGAGAATCCAAATTGCTTACCAAACCCATGTATGTTCTGAAACATCCTCACAAGAGATTTCTTATATTTTTTTGAACGTTAGACACATAAAATAAACTAGATTACAAGTTTCAGTGCATCAGAGGCAGTATTTAAGAGAAAACATGAAGTCTGTTTATCAATTTAATCCCATTAAGAAGAAACAAATGAAGGCTCCTTTAAAAACCTTTCTATAAACAGTCATCAAGCTACACCATTAAATATAGGAGGAACAATATATGATTGAGTATTAGTATGTTTTAACTAACTTTTTTGGAGAGGAACTGTTGTCTGGAGGCTTACTTAGTGCCTCTGTCAGCTAACCTAGCCCAGTCCTGGAAATTTCTAGCCTCTGTACAGACTTATGTAGGCCTAGAATGTTTTCTGCCTCTGAGACTTGCTGCTGAATAAACTCACCCTTTCTAGTTCTTTCTGAACTCCAGCTGGCTGATACAACCCACATGATTTGGCTCGAACTCCTCTCTAAGCTGACTGATTTAATCTCACTTCTCTCAGCGTCTCTGCTTGGCCTAAAACTACCTCTAGCAATCTGTTCTGATCTCCTGGCTCCTCCTCATTCTCCAACTCATTCTGTCTTCACCTGTGTCTGGCTTGTTCTTCGTCAACCTGTCTCTGTAAAACTCTTCAGTTACAACTGTCTGCTTTCTCTGCAAAGCCCCTCTAGTAGCATCCCTTTCCTCTTTCTTCTCGTGAGAGATGGGCATATCCTATTCTGTCAAGTCTTTGTCTGCCTCTCAATTAGACACCACTTTCATACACAGGTGCTTTCTTCTCCAAGTAACTTTTTCTTCACTGTTTGGGCTTAAAGGTGTACACTATGGGTGTGTCTGTATTCTATCAGAGGGATTAAAAATGTGTTCTAAGGGCTGAGCCACACCTGAGCCATACTACAACTAGAAGCAGGCTTTTTTTATAGATAGATAGATAGATAGATAGATAGATAGATAGATAGATAGATAGATAGATAGATAACAGAATAGGCTTTGTGGTTTGGTCAAATACCTGCAACAACTTTTCATTGTTATATCCCCAGATGAACATCATTCATGTTCTTTACCCCATCACCTGCATGTGAGTGGCAAAATTCCACTGCAGTTAGATTGTAGGATGCAAATGTACAGTCGTGTCCAGAGAGAGAGCATAGAGCTCAGGGTTCAAATGTGGGGCACTGTTTACAGAGACACTGTTCTCAGTCTCCTAATTGCTGTGACAAAATAGCAAAACAACATAAAGAAGGAAAGGTTGATTTGGGCTCACAGGTCCAGAGCATAGGCCAAGAGGAAAAGAAGTCATGCCAGCTTGTGTTCGCACTGCTTGGTCACATCGAATCCTCAGGAAGAGGAGAGCAAGCTGTTGCTCAGTTTGCTTTCTCCATTTTATTCAGTCAAGGACCTTAGCCCTTGGAAATGTGCTGCCCACGGTTAAAGAGGGTCTTCCCACATCAATTAATTGTATCTAAGGAATGCCTCACAAGCATGCCCAGAAACTAACCTAATCAAGCTAATGGCTCCCATGTCTGCCCAGAGACTTGCCTCTTAGGTGATTTTAAATCCTGTCAAGTTAATAATGAGCATCAATCATCACAAATAGTAACACTTATCTGTTTTAAGTTCATTTTTAGTTCATTTCCTATGTGGTCCACAATATTTTGCATGATCTGCATTATGCTAGGTAAAATGCAAGAGATTTAACATAAAAGGATTGGTGGGGAGGAGTAATCATGTTGGTTTTACAGTAAGACAATGAGAAAATCATCTATTTTGATCTCTTCCCATGCAGATGCACAAATGAATGCCTATAAATCATCTGGAGTGCATAAGGCAAAGATTAATGAATTCAGAGTGAACAGACTTTTGTATTGCCTACATAGTTACTTTACTATAGCAGAAGGCCCAAGACTATCAACCTCGAAGGAGGAAGGAGTCACAGTCCATGGTCTATGATGAGGCCATACACTGGGTGCTCACAGCAACAGAAGCTTCTCACCTCATGGCAGTGGGGGGTACAGTGAAAAAAAAGGAAGCCAAAGTGACTGAGAGACAGTCCTTCAAGGACGCTCCTCCAGTGCCCTCCATCCCCTCACTCTCCTCAGTCTCATCATGATTTTACTATTTTTCAACAGCAAAAACTAAGTATCTTAGTGAGGGTTTCCATTGTTGTGATGAAATACCATGACCAATGCAACTCTTATAAAGAACAACATTTAATGGGATTGGCTTACATGTTCTGGGATTCAGTCTATTACCATCATGACAGGGAAACAGGGCAGGCATGGTGCTAAAGGAGTTGAGGATTCTACATCTTAATTCGAAGGCAAACAGGAGAGCTTCCAGGCAGCTAGGAGGAGGGTGTCAAAGCCCACCTCCACAGTGACTTACTTCCTCCAACAAGGCCACACCTACTCCAACAACTCGAAAACCTCCTAATAGGGCCAAGCTTATTCAAACCACCACACTGAGCACCAAGCATTTAAATTATGGACCCTTCAAGAATCTACCAGATCCAAACTTGAGCAGCACTTACTAACTCCTCCTTGGTTTTAAAGCACCACACTAGGGATTGGATGGACATAGGAGAAGAACATGTAGGCAAGAGCAATAACATTATGATGATGATAATAAGGAAAAGGGACATTACATGTATTTTAGGGTAGTAGATATCCATTGTTCTAGAGAGAGACTAAATGGGAACACCTGGTACTCATTTTAGAAGACAATTCGGAGTAGAATAGTTTTTTCACATAGGAGTCAAACTACTATGCTCCACACCAGCTATCTAAGATAGTTTCCTAACAAAAATTAATTATGAGACTCAAAGTGAATTTCTTTCTAAACGAAGCCCTGTGATCTGTGAGGCTTGATCCTGAGAGTCCTTCTGAGGCACAACCAGTCTTTCATCTCACAACTAATTCCAAGAAATTGAGGAAGTGCCATCAGTACCAAGCTAGCCTAGGACTGCTTTTCAGTCAGATGGTTTAGTGGACGTTTTTATGGCTTCCTTCTCGGGTCGTCTTGTGCAAAGACTTTGGTTTCAACATCTCAGCCTCTGCTATCTAGCATTTAGGAAGACACATGAATTATATATAAATAGTAAAAATGCTTATATGTAATTCTTTCTTCCTCATTTTGTCTACATTCCCAGTGGTTCCCACTCTAGGCCTTCTATAGTCAGTGTAGTCTTAATTTTAGCTTTATGTAAAAATTAATAAATTATGTGCCCTAATTTTAGATAGTATACATAAATTTGCTTTATATATATATATATATAGATAGATAGATAGATAGACATATAGATAGATGCACACACATATAATGAATTTCATCTAAACTTCTTCCCTGAAAATCTATACTTTACTAGCAATTTAGAGCAAATGTTTGCTATTGTATTATTGTTTAGCCTTGACTTGTTTGCATTAAGAATATTATGCAGGCACTGTAATAATGTATTAAATCATGATGGTCCAAAACTGAACATGGTTTCTAAAATTGTTCCCCTGTAACTATTGGCCATTATCTTAACCACCGTGGAAGTTTGCTACTATTAACCTTCTGACTTGGCTTCACTGTGTCACCTCTGCCTGACTTCTACTTCAATCAGGTTTTTACCACATGTGGCAGTCACAAAGAGCAAGAGCCAAGATGTGCACCCTTTGCTTTTAATCTACCAGTTGTTCTGGCAAGCAGTAACTATATATGTCCACATTCATTTTTGCTGTGAAAAACACAATCCAATACATAACTCAATTTAGCGGAAATTATGACTTAAGATATCTCTTCAGGGTAAAAACGTAGCATTTTAATTCTTATAGTGCAATATATTAAATGGATTTTTCAGTGGCTTGAAACAGGCATTCTGAAATAATTTTATATAGAAGGCAGAATGATAACAGGTAGACAGCAGACCTTATACATGAATACAGTATAGAGATATTACATCATTTAAATTGTATACATCAACACACATGTGTAATATAGAAAATATGAGCTTGATGTAATGTAGTCTTTAAGGCAGTAACTTGAATGCCTTCAATTCTAGTCCTCAATCTCTCACATTCATGGTCTCTTATTTTCATCTCCAAGGTAAAGATTATGGAAAAGAGTTCTTGTATTTCTCTGTAAGTTACTATAGTAAAAGTTTAGTATAGATTACCTTATTTGAGCTTTATAAAACAATAAGATCTGTCCCCATAAGTGTAGTAAACTGACCCCAAAGCTGCTCTGAGTGGGAGCTTTGGGCGTCAAGTCAGAACCTTTTCTTGTTATTATTGCTTTGACTTTTTAGCATGATCATTTGATCATGTGTTACATGGCCCAGAATGGATCAAAAGTGAAAAATCTTACCCTCTTCTACTTAAGTAGTGAAAGCTTCCCCACCGACAGTTACAATCATTGTTTTCTTGTACATTCTCCAGTAATATGGGACAAGAGTAGTACTAACTACAAATGAACAAAAAGGTGATAGTTGTACAAATTGTTTTAAAGTAATTGCTTGGTGTTCTCTGTAAGACTGTTTTATGCTTTGCCTATTAAGTGATTTCCACCATTCATTCTGCTGTAAACATTTCATTATAATGTAGCCAGTTGTGGGGACTTAGAGTACTGGGGAAGCTAAGTTTGACATATCACCATGAGTTTGAGGCCAGCCTGGGCTAAAGAGTTAAGCTCAGTCTCAAGCAAAACTAATATTTTTATTGTAATGAATAATTTACTCTATTGGTCATGTCAAACATAACTGTAAACACAACTATTCTCCCCAGTGTCAAGCGTATTTCCACGCCGTTGATGAGTAGGCCACCCTCCTCCATCTAATTTAGTGTGTTGATTTTATCATGTACTAAACATAGTCTGTTTTTGCAGGCTCGGCTCTGTGATTTAGCTAGCCAGTCACCCTGCTGGTTGCAAAATCCCATAAATATATTGTTAGAGTTGCTTAGAAGGGAATCTGTCCATTTCAGTTCTGACTCTTCATTTCTCATCTCTGATTAGTTTAACTCCCACTGCTATGGATAATATTTTGTTTTAATTAAACTGTCTTTTGCTTGGTAAGATGTCTGAAGCATATCAATTAGCCAATTAGTTCTGATCAGTGAAAGACTTCGGCTTCATTCTACCAGGGAATTCATGCCTACCACAGCCCATATCTCTGGATTACAGAGGCTGAGGCATTGCTCTGTCCTGTGAGGGTCTCTGATTCCACAGGGTTGTTGTGAGGATTAGGCATACTTGTGAATTCAGCGGGTGTGAACTAGCATGTGCATACCTTGCTACAGGCTAGGCAGTGCACTACAGTGATCAAGTATGCAGAGACTGGGACTGGCTCTAGGTCTGCTTCTCAGCACAGCCGACTCATTTTCAGAGGACCTTGACAAATTTCATTTCCTGACTTCTGTGTGGCTGGGAGATTCTAGCATTCTGGGGAGAGGAGGGGGGCACACACACATGCACCTAACGAAAGCTGTTCGTTGGGAGTCGGCCATTGAAGGGGATATTGGGACCCAAGCCCCTCCATCCTCTTGTCTCTCTTTGGCTTCCAGATACAAGGTGAACCATTTCCTTTGTCGTGATACATTTCCTACCACACCCAAAGGCAACAGTCATTCATGTACCATAATGTATGAAGCAACGAACCAAAACACCCTTTCCCCTTTACAAGTTGATTCCAGCAATGGAAAATTGACAGACACGGTATAATGCGCAGGCAGATATTGTTTATTTTACTACCTGGAAGTATGTGTGCAAGCAGAAAAAAGACTTCCCTTTAACCCTAGGGTACAGGGCAATACATACTGAGTGGCAGACACCTGGATGTATGCTCCTGTCCTCACTCTCTGACAAGTCCCTTTGTGAAGCCAAAACATTAACACAATCCTGTAGCATGATCTTGGTTATGCTTCAGATCGGTATGTCTATCGGATGCCTGTAAGACACCTAGCACTCTGGCCACCATATAGACTGTTCCTTGGTAAATTCTAGCTATTTTCCTTCCCAGGCCTTCTCCCAGCCAGGTTCCCCACAAACCAATCACAATTCAGTGAAACTTGGTGGAACAAAAGGCAAATAGAAAACCTCTAGCCCTTCTTTATGATGGTCTCCACCTGCTTTAATAATTTGTAAGTCTGTTTATATCTGACATAATCCAAAGAACTTAATTACCTTTGGCACATGGAAATATGTGTAGCACATGTACATGTGTGAGTGTGTGCGCGCGCGTGTGCACACACACACACACACACACACACACACACAGTGTTTAAAATAGCCACTAACTTCCCAGTTTATGCTCACAGTCATGTACAAAGGTAAACTGAACACAGTATCTGTCATCTTTCAAAGAAACTAAAATCAATGGCTGAGGTCCAGCATGATATAATGGCAGCCTCAGAGAAGGAAAAAATCTTCACAGTGAGGGCTCATGGAACAGCAGGTCGGGAACACTGTTCCTCTAGCTATGATTCAGGAATTTGCTAAGGGGCAAGGCAAACAGAGAACGGGATTTGAGATAGGTCAAGGCACAGAGGTGCAAACCTCTGGAATGGGATTGAGGATTTGTGCAGCCTGAGTGGTGGAGGCACACTGGTCAAGGTAAATATTTGGAAGTTAATCCGATCACGAAGACTGATCCATGTGAATGGTTGGTGATCCAAGTTCACCTATTTAAACTGAATCTTTGGTCTAGGGCTACTTTTAGGGCCAAAGTGCACAGGCTAAGTCAGAGCAAAGAAAGGGTGGGCTGAAGACCACTTAAGAGGTGAGCCACTAAAGGAACGGGCATTGTGGACGAGTACACTGTATAGTTTGCAGGTCTGACGGCACGCTAATGGCTAGTAGATGGCATTCTTAACTCTGAAAGTTAAGGGAGAAAAGTATAACCTCAAAATAGCATATATTTCAGATATTTCTGCCCACAGTTAGGACACTTTTGTGAAAATTATTTGCTTTCTTTGAGGAAAAAAACTCTTCATTTCTCAGGACCTGGTGTTTTGGAAGATACCTCCCTATATTTGTACGTTTTAACCTACATCTTTTTTCTGCTGTTGTACATCTTTCCTTAATTGCTCTTCATCTGGATCATAGAGGATTCCAGAACTGGTTGAATCAGCAACATCCATTGAGAATAGCCCAAAGATGTCAAACGATGTAATGCCCATGTGTACATTGTTTACGGGAGCATACTGTGTAATGTAAGTGAAATGATTTACTGGGGACAGGGCTATGACACAAGCCTGACATTATCCTGCTCTTCAAGGGTCTGCACATTAAGATCTACACTCTACAAAGCCTGCCCTAATTTCTGAGGGTTTCCAGAGACCGACCTACAGACACCTGCTATTGCCAGGACAAATGGGGTCAGCAAAACAGTCCCATCTGTGTCTGAATGGGAAGCCTAAATCTGTCGAATTATATTGGATTAACACTGAAGGCGCTGAAAGACTGACTCTTCATGCTTTACTTTTTTTGAAATTGAAACTAGATTCCCTCATACAATACATCCCAACCACAGTTTTCCCTTGTCCCACTCCTCCCAGCTCCCTGACCCTCCCACTCCTCTCACCCAGATCCAACCCTTCTGCATTTCCTCTTCAGAGAAGAGCAGGTCTCCATGAGACAACAACCAAACATGAGGAAACAAAATGCAGTAAGACAAGGCAGAAGCCCTCATATTGAGGCTGGACAAGACAGCCCAACAGGAGGAACAGCTTCCTAAGAGCTAGCAAATGTGATAAGGACATACCTAATCCCACTGCTAGGAGTCTCACAAGAACACCAAGCTAACAACCACATCATACATGCAGAGGACCTATCACAGACCCACGCAGGGCCTGTGCTGCTGCTGCTGCTGCTTCAGTCTCTGTGAGCCCGTATGAGCCCTAGTTAGGTGATTCTGTGGGCCATGTTTTCCTTGTGTTTTCCATCCCCTCGGACTCCTTTTTCTCTCTGACTCAGTCTTTCTTCCATGGGATTCTCCTGCGCTCTGGGGGTGGGGGGGGGGACACGTGGAAACTTTTGCGGGAAATATTAAAAACTACAGGCGGGCTTCCTGCACTACTACCGGCAACTCTCTACCTGCAAACCCCATCTCTCCAGCAGGGCCATATCTTCCGCGTTTCTTTGCTGCCACGCCTGCCCCACACAATGACCGTCCACATCTCTCTGTCATAACTCCCAGCCCAGGCACAGTCCCACCAGCTATGTCTCTTGCTTGTGCCTGCCGTGACCAATCATGGTGTTTCCAGCTCTGGTTCGCTTGTCTCTGGCTCCACTAGTTCCTTCGCGGCCATAAACCCCGGCAATCGGTGGTTCCACATTCCAGAAACCAAGTAAATCAAAATTCTTGAAGCTTATAATTAACCAATCAGATTTATGTATCAATAGATTCTCGATTCGCAAGATGCTAACACAATAATTTAATTGATAATGATAAAAGCTGCCCACCTAGATTAGAAAAATTATCCCAATTATCGTAACTTTTATGATATCATGACTACCTATGGCTATTTAAGGCCGTGCTGGGTCAGTTCTTCTTCCTGTCTGTCCACCTCCATCTTCACTCTCCCCTCTCCCAAGAAGCTCTCTTGGCTCAGCAACTCTTAGCTCCGCCTCCCTTTTCCCTGTCCAATCACAGGCCTCCTGCTGCACTAATATTTTAATGTGATCGAACAGGGTAAATCCTGTCCCAGAAACCTCCAGTTTAGACTCCTTCTTTCTGTAATGTCTGGCTATGGGTCTCTGCGTCTGCTCCCCCCTGACTGTGTCTCTCTGGACAAGGCACTGGTCTGCAAGTACAGCAGAGTATCACTAGAAATCATTCTGTCGGAATATTGTGTTTGTTTGGTTTGGTTGTTTAGACCAGTCATGTTTGGTTCTACTCGAAATCTCTGGGCTATCCAGTCTCTGGTTTCTAGCCATCTAGGCAGTGTAGGGCGTGGGCTCCCTCTCCTGGAGCGAGCCTCGGGTTCAATCAGACCTTTGTTGGCCACTCTTAGAAGTTCTGCACCACCATCGCCCCAGCACATCTTGCAGGCAGAACAGATTATAGGTAAAAGGTTTTGTGGTGGGCTTGGTGTCCATATTTGTGTTTTGGTAGCCTGCAGAGTCCCTTCCTAAATCAAAGGAACTAGAATTCAGGGGTGAGGGCTCCATGCAGGCTCCAGCTTAACCTTTGTTCATCCAATGAGCTGTGTGGATCTCACCCTCAGCAATGGTTCCCTGTTGTCAGCTTTGAGAGGGAGACTTTCTGTCCTAGTATCGTCATGAATTGTCTGGAAACCTCCATAGGGTCTCTTCAGCCAAAAACTCAACCAAATGCAACTCAGTACTGTGACTGGAAGGCTTGCCTGGCGACAAGAGAGAGCCGGATTAGACTGCATAGCCCCCATTACTAAAAGGCCTCACGAGGTTTACCCTCAAGCATCCCAGAAAATTTCTACTGCATTAGATTTCAACCCCACCCTGAAAATGATCCCCAATACCAGTTTTCTTTCCCTATACTCTCTCCCTTCATCCCATCTCTCCCCTGCCTGATACCTCCCACTTCTGTCACATCCTGCCTCCGGTCTACCCGGAAAATCGATTATAACCCAAAATTGTAAACAGCTTAGATGTCCCTCAACAGATGGAGTATTGCCCATCACGCAAATGATGGAACCAGAAAATATCCTGAATGAGGTAACCTAGATGCAGAAAGACAAATGTGTTATGTATTCACTTATAAGTGGATATTAGCCATTAAGTAAACCAAACTACAAACCATAGACCCAGAGGGGTTACTTAGAGACAAGGGCCATAGAGGGGACACATAGATCTCCTGACTGGAAATAAAAGGTATTTTGCTAGTGAAATTTGTTATATTTTCTTTTTTTTCCTATATTCTTTGTTTACATTCCAAACGCTTTCCCCTTTCCCAGTTCCCCCTTCACCATATGTCCCATAAGTCCTCTTCCCTCTGCCCAATCCCCAATCCCCCCTCCCATTTCTCTGTTCTGGTACTCCCCTACAATACTGGATCCAGTCTTTTCAGGATCAGGGCCCTCCCCTTCCTTCTTTTTGGGAATCTTTTGATTTGCTAATTGTTTCTTGAGTATTCAGAGCTTCTGGGCTAATTAACATCCACTTGTCAGTGATTGCATTTCATGTGTATTCTTTTGTGATTGGGTTAACTCACTTAGGATGATATTTTCCAGTTCCAACCACTTGCCTAGAAATTTCATGAATTCATTGTTTTTAATTGTTGAGTAGTATTCCATTGTATAAATATACCACATTTTCTGTATCCATTCCTCCATTGAGGGACATCTGAGTTCTTTCCAGCTTCTGGCTATTATAAATAAGGCTGCTATGAACATATCGGAGCATGTGTCTTTATAGCATACAGGGGAATCCTCTGGGTTTATGCCCAGGAGTGGTATGACAGGGTCCTCTGGAAGTGTCATGCCCAATTTTCTGAGGAACTGCCAGACTGATTTCCAGAGCGGTTGTACCACCTTGCAATCCCACCAACAGTGGAGGAGTGTTCCTTTTTCTCCACATCCTCGCCAACACCTCCTGTCTCCTGAGTGTTTAGTCTTAGCCATTCTGACTAGTGTGAGATGGAATATCGGGGTTGTTTTGATTTGCATTTCCCTGATGACTAGTAATGTTGAACATCTCTTAATGTGCTTCTCAGCCATCTGAATTTTTTCAGGCGAAAATTCTTTGTTTAGCTTTGTACCCCATTTTTAATAGGGTTATTTGGTTCTATGGGGTCTAACTTGTTGAGTTCTTTGTATATATTGGATATTAGTCCTCTGTCGGATGTGGCCTTGGTGAAGATATTTTCCCAATTAGTTGGTTGCTGTTTTGTCCTTCTGATGGTGTCCTTTGCTTTACAAAAACTTTGTAATTTTATGAGGTCCCATTTGTCTATTCTTGATCTTAGAACATAAGCTATTGGTGTTCTGTTCAGAAACTTTTCCCCTGTGCTCATGTCCTCCAGGGTCTTCCCCAGTTTCTTTTCTATTAGTTTCAGTGTGTCTGGTTTTACGTGGAGGGGCTTGATCTACTTAGAGTTGATCTTATTACATTGTTATATTTTCTTAATGTTAAGTACTATTTTGAAAATGCATGATAACTCAATTTCCAGTTAGGATTCTGAAATAAATAATGCGAAGAAAAGTGATCATGAGAACACACTGAAACCATATAAACTATAAAAGTGCCGTACAGTTTACACAGTTATACCTGAAGATGATCATAACAATACGGTCAAACTGCTGCTAGAGCCAAACCAACAGGCTGCTTATTTGAATTTGCAACCTCATCATTTCTTTCAACTCCTTTGGGGAAGTATGGTCACATTAAAAAAAGAAAGAAAAACTCAGGAAAATACCATCTGCCTATCTGCTCGAGGTAGTACTTTCATTTTTATATATTACTGCTGAAAATTGTATCTTATGCCATTTTATGAAAGATATATTTGATCTAGATGGAAAGTAGACTATACTCTTGTATGAACACTAACACATGCATAATGTTTTACACATAAGTCATTTGTGGGGCCACAGATATGTAGCTCAGTCGTAGAGCACATGATCAGCATCCACAGTTTCCACCACTGTTAAAAGGAAATAAATCAAATCTGGCCTGTAAAAAGATTCTTAAATATTTCCTGTGCTCCTGAAAATATAGTCTTAAGAGCATTTTAGAGCCACATTTGCTTAAGTCCCCTAGATTTTCACATCCTGTAAGTTGTAGAAACCCAGAAGGGGATACAAGCTTGAGATAAATATGAACAGGAGGGTTTACAGAAAGCCAAGGGAGATGGACTCCCCAAAATAAGAATTGATCCGTGATGAGAAAGAATTCAGTAGCCAGGTTAAGTATAAACTCAAAATTACCCAAGGAGCTTTTTCTTTTCTTTTATTAAAAATAGATTATTTTCTCATATAGTTTATTCTGATTACAGTTTCCCCTCCCTTTATTCCACCCAGTTCTCCCCTACCTCTCCTCCCATCCAGATCCTCTACTTCTGTCTGTCCTTAGAAAAGAACAGGCTTCTAAGAGATGACAACCAAACATGATGATAAAATATAATAAGATAAGATAAAAACCATCACAGTAGCGTTGGACCAGGCAAACTAACAGAAGGAAAAGAGCTCCAAGAGCAGACACAGGAATCAGAGACACGCTCCTTCACAATCTCAGGAGTCCCATCAAAACCCTAAACTCAGAGCTATAATGTGTACACAGAGGACCTGGTACAGACGCATATGGTGGTCCTTGCTCAATAGGTTGAGAGGACATTGTTCTCCTGGTTCTTCCATCCCCTCTGAGTCTTACAGTCTTTCCTGTCTTCTCTTCCACCTTCCCTGAGCTCTTAGGAGAGGGATTTGATGGTAACATCCCACTGTGAGTTCCAAGGTCTCCCTCCCTCTCTCTCTCTCTCTCTCTCTCTCTCTCTCTCTCTGTGTGTGTGTGTGTGTGTATGTGTGTGTATGTGTGTATGTGTATATGGGTGTGTGTGTGTGTGTGTGTGTGTGTGTTGTGTGTCTGTGTGTGTATAAAGTTTGGCTGTTGTCCACTGATTTTTGGAATAAAGAAGTCATTGGTAAAGCTGGCATAAATGAACCCATGCAGTACAGGGGATATAAGCAAAATCAAAGTGGTGTGACACACATGTAGTAGGATTTTCAAGAAGGGTGTGTTGGTAATGCTGGCAAAGAAAGAATGTCTCATACCCTTTCTCTCCAAAAAAAATATAATAATAATAATAATGGTGGAGGTGGTGATAATTATTTTAGCATTTCTTGACCATTTAGTATATCAAACTCAGTCATGAGCACTTTACATAGACTATCTTTTTTGCTGTCCTGTAGATAAACCAAACACTGATAGGGTAACTCACACTCTCTCTTCTTTTCCCTGGCGAATTCCTGCCTGTCTTCCTCTATCCCGTTGTCTCTAGCAAGTGTTTGTTCAGTTCCTCCTAGATACATGCAAGAATAAAGCACCAACTGACAAACTACTTAGCAGGGACAGTAGACATGGACAACGATGATGATCTTTATTTTTCCTGGTTGCCTGGACGAAAGCTTTGTTTACTCTTGCTCTCTCCAGTCCGTCACATTCTCAGTCTTACACCAGCTTCCTTTGGCAGAGGCAATTTTCCAGAATGCATTTCTTCTTTGCTCTTCCCCCTCAGATGCCAGGATTTTGTATAATAGCACTTCCTCCCACATGTTTAATTGGCTGCGCAGGCTGTGCCATTCATTGACACATATTTTCATTTCTTCACAAAGGCCACCGGGCGGAAGGTTTGGAGTCTCCCATTAGAAAGCACACAAAGCTTTTTGCAACTCTTGCTCTCTTGTTTACCTCTCACATCCCACTTCCTTAAATACTTAAATGCCAACTTTTATCCACGAAACCTTAAGTCTTCTCTATTCCATGGCTACAGATTATACTGTTTTTTGTTTGTTTGTTTGTTTGTTTTTTGTTTTTTTAAAGAACACCCAGCAGACACTGGACTTTTTCTAAACGCTTCAATTGTTTTCTTAGCCATCTTTCAGGATACAGCTTTCTTATCTATAATCCACCTAGACTCTCAGGTGCTTCTTAGAATCTCTCTGCTTCTTAGGGCATGCTTATGCATTCGTGTGTGTATGTACTTGTTTGGGTGCTCACCCTTTTGTATCAGTGCAATGGCCGGGGATCCATGTTGACTCTTGTCCTCTCTGTTTTTTGGCAAAGGGTCTGTCTCTCGTTGTACCTGGGCTGATTGAGCCAGCCTGTCTGACCAGTAAATCCCTGGGATTCATCTGTCTTCTCCCTTGGTGCGGGAATCATAGGCATGTACCACTGCGACCAATTTATGTGGTTCAGGGGATCCGATCTCAGGTCCTTATGTTTGGAGAAGACTGGACGGACATACCCTTCCAGCCCCTCAGCTTATGTCTGGAAATAATCCCTGGCACACGGTAAACCAGTTGTCAAAGTCTTCTGGGCAATTACAACAAGGCTCGTCGCCCTTTTGTATAAGCTGTGCCTTCTTCACTCTAGCCACAGTCCTCTGGGAACTCCGCTGCTTAGAGGCCGCATCCTTCCACTTAGATCTACAAGTTACCCAGTTTTCCAAGCCTTCTGGAAAGTTCAGGCAGGCATCGTTTTGTGCGCCGATTGAATACCATGTGTCACATTTCTTTGAAATTCTGCCATGGACACATCAAAGACTCCATTTCCAGGGAGCATGCTGGTTTGTCAGGGTGGGAGGTTGACTCCCTTCTCCCTGCCTGCTGTGACCTTGACCATGGCTTCGAGCAGCAGGTTTTACAGTTTTAAGCCTGCTTGGGAAAATATTAAACATTCATTTAATATGAAAATTGGTAAAGGTTTTTAAAGTATTCTGAGGAAAGTTCTGTAAAAGCCATGCCTATTAATTTTCCTTCAATAAGTCAGATGCTGAAATCAGACTTATACTCTGCATATTTGATAAGAGGTGCCGATGTTAATGGACCTATTAAAGCCCATATGACACCAGGTTTTTTTACTCGAAAAATCCCTTGAGGAGTTTTATTTTTCTCATCATTACTATTGATGTTACATTTTAAAGTCCCATACCCAGGGTTGCCCAGATGCAGAAAATATAGGTTGATTTCAACAGGTATTATATTTTCCAATTAAAAAAAAAAAAAAAAACTTCATGCTTTTATTCTGCCTTTTGATTTCAAATCACTGTCAATTTCCTCCCCCTAGGGTTTCTATAACTCTATGTGTGTGTGTGTGTGTGTGTGTGTGTGAGAGAGAGAGAGAGAGAGAGAGAGAGAGAGAGAGACGGAGAGACAGAGACAGGAGGGGGTAGACCTTTTTTTAGTTTTCTGAAGGAGAATGGTTAGAAGCACTTCAGACACAAAGGAACATTACTAGAGCTTTTATAACTGGACACTGCATCACTATTTTGGGGGTACAAGGATGTTGGTTTGTTTGAAGGAGAAAAAAGAGACATGTAGACATTATGGCCTACAAAGGCCTTCCATCCATGGCGGTATGTAGCCCTGGCTAGAGGGTTTCATTTGTCACTTTGCTGTGTTTGCTGCCTCGTGATGGCAGAAGTCATTGAGAGGCCGTGAAGACAGACTGTCAGCTCTCACAGTGGAGAGAGGCAAGATCATCAAGGCAGCTCAGTGGCCCCTTGGGGGATAGCTTGTCTTCCTCCTTCCTTTTGTGAGTTGTACAGCCTCCGTGAGCCCCACGTTGGGCACCAGCTATCAGTCCCACTCTGGTCCCCCTCCCTTAGTGGCATGATGGCCTGCAACCAGACCAGTGGCCTGAGAGGGAAAATGGGGTTGGAATGCCCCAGGGTGATAAAGACCTCAAGTGATGAGGGAGTATGAAAAGAAACAGACATCTGGGAAGGCAGGCTTCGGGGAGCACAACTGATTGATGGGAAGAAAGGCTTTTTAAACCTTCTGGAGTCGGTAGGGGTCTTCAGGGAGAATATATATCATCTGTTGGGGCTGAGGTGCTGGGAATGCCTCATTTGCATGAAGAGGAATTCCAAGTGCTGCTGGACATGACCTTATAAGGGGAAAGCGAGCTTAACCTGGCTATGAGGCTACATACACATACCTGTGTCTCTGGTGGGACACAGGTGGGGGCCCAGGTCTACATGCACCAGGACATGCAGGCCCAGTGGGGGTAACACTCCTGCCAAGCTCGGGGCAGGATTTCCAGGGTTTGGATATGCCTCAACCACACTCTTGCTCCAGCTCCACTCGCCACAGCTCCTCAACTCCCACAGCCTCACATGTCTGAATGACAGAGACCAAGACAAAGACAGAGAGAGAGAGAGGCGGAGACCCAGAACAGGAGCACAACCCTAAAGTGTGAGTATGAAGGTCCAAGGATTCACTCAGAAGTCAGATTTCCCCCCACCTTACTCAGGTGGAGTCTCTCCTGTTGTTTGACACGCTCCAGGCTTTCCGTCCCTCAAGCGTCTGTTCAAGCCTCCTGTACCCAACATACCACCCACCTCTGGCAGGGGCTCTGAGATTACAGATGCACGCCACTGTGTCTAGCTTTTTAAATGTCTGTTCTGGGAGTTGGATTCAGTTCTTCTGGATTGTGCTACAAGCACCTTTGCCTGCTATGAAAATTCCCCAGCCCTGTTCAGAGTTTTATTTTTAGTGATAGCTTTTGTCAGAAAAATATGATGTTCTTCCTGCAACTATAGCAAAAATGAATTAACACACACACACACAATGTAAGGCAAGGTGAAGACTGAAACCCTTTAAGTCTCAAAGAAAGTATATATGCATGCATCATTTTAGTCTTCCAATAACTGAGGTTTAGACAAAAGTATACCATGAACTAACTCTCCACCCACGCAGAGTCACACATTTGATTTCGGTTAACTACATTCACGCAAATAAATCTCCCAAGCAAAGTAACTCAATTTTTCTATGAAACTTGGACCAGGAGCATTTTTTTTGCCTCTGAAAATATGAATTAAAAATGGTTTAGAATCAGAATCACACCACACCTTACATGATAGCCAGCCAACTTTATATTTTAATCATTTTTTGCTCTGTGTTTTCCTCATAGAACCCTCCTCAGTGAGCCTGCCAAAAGTGTCAGATCCAAAGCAGTGCAGTCTTTGCTTCAGGATAGTCTGGAAGCATGAAACGGGTGACCTTTAATTTAAACTGCAAAACTTAATGTCACCCAAAATACCTAAGTGCAGAAAAACTGAATATGTCTGATTCTTTCCAACCAAGATCAACACACACACACACACACACACACACACACACACACGCCCACTTTATACAACACTTGGGATCCAATTCTTTTCCTTTTTTTTTTTTTTGGTGGTGGTGGTGGTGGTTGAAAAATAAAGAAAAGTCAGTGAAGGCTCTCTTGTTTCTGGAGTGTGGGGCTCCAGCTCTTGGATGTCTGCTTCCTCTCTTCCACCACAGGCTTCCCAGGAGTTGTTGCCTTGGGTCTGCAGGTGGCTGCCATGTTTAGATTAGAATGGTGCTGGTTCTTATAGGTCATGTGCCTGATGTTGCCGAGTGTTTCCTGGGCATTCTTGTGGATGATGGTGCTCAAGAAAGAAATGGGTGGGTCCTCCGACCCAGTCTAGCCTTCGGAACCAATGCAACTCCTGTCCTGTGAGCAGCAGGCTCCCCTCCCACAGTCGTTTGGTGAATAGGCCTATTGTAGGGGAAGGAGTTGCAGGCTTTCAGATGATGGGGCTTGGTGGTGTACATCTGCATATTCCTCTTGAGCCATTCTATAACTCCACCCATTGCAGATGCTTCTGACATGCCTTTATTCCTGTCACTATGGTGGCTCGAGCCCAGCTCCTCTTTACTTTTGAATACATTCTCAGATGTGAAATTATATTTCTATCCTAAATATAAGCCATCAAGGAGACCAATCTTCACCTAGTGTGACTTGATTTACAAAATCATTCAAGGTAAGAAATATTTAATTGGACTGGACAAATGACTCAGTCACTAAGAAAGAGTGCCTCCTGCTCTTAGAGACACTCCTGGTTTGGTTTCAGCACCAATGTCCAGTAGCTCACAACAATCTGCAAATCTGATTCTGGTGGGTCTCATGCCCTCTGCCCTCTGTAATCTCCTACACACGCACAGATACACGTGCACATGCATACATACACATACACACACACACACACACACACACACACACACACACACATTTTTATTGATGTAGAACAGGAAATGTGTCTACCTCCTAGCAAAGATTAGTTACTCAAGTATGTATGGAAAGCAGAAATGATAGTTGGAATGGGTACATGCATGAAGAATGACATGTGAAAAGGTGATAAAAGGGAACGATGGGTAGGAAAGTCATCAGTCAGGAAAGGGAATAGCAGACAAGGTAAAAAAAAAAAAAAAAAAATCAGAGAGCAGTGTCTGTGCCCAGTGTGGGCCATTTAACTCTATCAACAGCAGAAGAACACTTCAAGTCAGAATTTCCAAATAACACTTTGAAGTGAGACTGTAAATCGATTCCTTCATTCTTCCTTGAAGGAATCAGCACATAGTTAGAAGCAGAATTCTTTGCTAACTGATGAAGCTAGGAAGAAAATTTTAAATATTTTTTTTAAAAAAAACATTTGTTTTTAATATCTGTGTGTGTGTGAGTGTGTGTGTGTGTGTGTGTGTGTGTGCGCATGCACACTCGAGAGTGACCACGGAAGCCAGAGGCAGCAGATGCCCTGGGGCAAGAAGATACACAAATGCTGTGAGCCGCCCGATGTGGGTACTGGGAAATTTACTGGGTCCTCTGGAAGGACATGATGTGCTCTTTTTTTCTATATTCTTTGTTTACATTCCAAATGATTTCCCCTTTCCCAGTTCCCCCCTCCCCATAAGTCCCATAAGTCCTCTTCCCTCCACCGACTCCCCAATCAACCCCCTCCTACTTCTCTGTCCTGGTAATCCCTTACACTGCTGCATCAAGCTTTTCCAGCACCAGAAGCTCTGAAAACCCAAGACATCATATGCTCTTAACCCATCTCCAGCCCAGGATTTAAAGGGCAGTTTCAAAATGATTATGTTACAAGGATTGCCTAGCTCTATTGATTTACATACAGAGGTTTTCCCTAACACACTAACAAATTGTATTGAATGGCTAAATTTTTTCTTCTAAAAGCTTCAGTATATCCATTTAAAAAATAAGCATAATTATGTGATATCAAAGTGGCTGGTAGGGTGAAAGCCAGTGTGTGTGTGTGGAGGGGAATAGATATTAAATGGTTATTTTATATTGTCTCTTTTGAGAGCATTAGAGAACTTTGGTATAAGCAGATGCCCTAGGGAGCAGTCCAGTAAAAGTCCAAGAAGGAAAGGTAATTCGGAATTGGTGAAATCTGCCCACAATCATTATTTCTGCGTTCGCCTCAACGGCTGAGGCTGTTCTACCATTCGCCTGGTTTAGATGTACGTTTAGATCTTGTCAGTGGACAGAAATGTAAAACATTCACCTTTTCAAAAACTAAAGGTCACACCGAACGGCTTGAGGAGTTTAAGAGCACTCAAATGTCTCAAGATCTCTGCCTATTCCTTGAAATATTAGTTTTAGAATAACTGCATAGAGGAAGACTAGAAACACTTAAGAAAAGGAAAACACGAACGTGAAAATAACATATTCAATTAAGTTTTATGGGACTCAGTGAGTAGTTAATTAAGTGATCTTTATCTTTTCTGTTCACCGTGCCCCCTTAGCAGGGAATGGAGGAGTGCTGAATTTGTGGGATTTGTCCCACGTCAGTGTATTTTCCAAAATGCATAAGGATGAAGTAGCTGACAATACCTTTGTGGTTAAGTGATATAATATATCTGCCCCTCTATAATTTATTTTTAGTTTTTATGAGGCTTGCTTAGGTTTTGGGGCCCTAGGTGATGTGACTGAAGAGTAAAATGAGCATTGTGGATGCAACTCTTTGTGTCTTTGCTTACCAGGGAAAGAACATCTAGATGACAGGAAGGTCTCAACCTCAATGGCTTGCCCTGCTGTTGTCATACTTTAAAAAAAAAAAAAAAGTCTGTGTTTATCAAACTCAAAAATATTTGACACATTGAGAGGGTTTTAATTATCAAAGAGGCATACTTTTTAAAAAGTATATCAGATTGATAAAATTAAAAGTCCATTTCTGTTTGCTGAAATAAAGGGATACATTAATTATTAATTTGGTGTTTGGAAACACAAAAGCGCGTCATATGCTGTTTTATCAGACTAGACACCTCCTCTTGTCCAGAGCTTCCTACTTTAAAGATATAATTGAATTTGTAGATTTGTCACCGTCTGAATACAAACCAGAAAGAAAGTACAAGTCATTGACTAGCAGGTTTTTTTTTTCATTTCCTCAAAACAAACAAACAAAAAGAACAAACAGAAAAGAGGATAACACTGACAAACAACAGATTGTTCCTTGGAGTCTGTAAACACAACTGTGTATGTTCTGACTATAAGACAGACTCTTTACCATATTCATGATACATATAAAACTGTAAGGCAGAAGTGAGAAAGGAATCCACAAACACATCTATATAAACACATGAACCAAATAAGAATTGCAAGTGTCCCACAATCTTCCATTTATCGACCGATTGCACCTATGGATAGTTTTGTGTTTGCCTCTCAAGTTGGCTGTGTTAAAAATATTACTATGGTGCTCAGTTTGGCAACATGTATAATATAACTGAAATAATACAGAGATTAGCATGGCCTCTGCACAGTTAGTATGTATATTCATGAAGCATTTCATTTTGTGCGCCAGCTCTGACAAAGGATGCCTGACAAAAGCCAACTGTAACTTGGAAAGGTCTTCCTGAGGCTGTTGGTACTGTTTTGCAGTAGGTCGGAGCCAGCTGATGACCCTTCCTCACAACCTCTTGGCACCTCTACAGCACCACAGATGTGTCAATAATAACCTCTCTGATAATTCCTGTATTGCTTGTTATTATCCAAAACATATATTAGTACTTTAGAATTTCAACAAAAACATAACATGTGCACTTGGTTTCTTTAAAAGCAAACTATAAGGAGATTAGAAATTGAACACAGATTAACATGCCAAAACCTAAATGACATTTGGACATACTTTTCAAACAAAGTTTCCTGGATTAATGGATGTGTGGGAGAGAGAATACTTAATTTTCAAACTGCTACACCCTAAAAACTATCTGTATGCTTCAGAAATAGAAATGGATTCGAATCCTCACTTAAAATAATTGTGACCTGAGCAATTTTGCATCAAATTCGCCTTTCACCCGTGGAAGTTACTGTTCTTACCTCCAGCAATTGTCTGAGGGTTAAGTGAGATCAGAATCATTTAACTTACTACGGGCTGATTTGCTATAGGGTTTGTACAGTATTTGTCTTCTTCGTTCTCCTGTCATTCTTACAGTTCTTGTGAAGAGAGCAGGAGAAATTGCAACAGGGAGGGTTGGAGGGGAAGGAGGAAGAGGAAGATGGATGGTTTGGAGATGGGTATCAGTGGAATAGTATGTGTCCAGCAGGCATGAGGGTCTGGGTTTGATTTCAGCATTGAAGAAAGGGCCCATTTTATTTTAAGAGCAAACCGTATCTACAGCTCTGTTAGAAATTTTAGATATATCATATAACATAATTCTCATGATAGCCAAATTTGAAGATAATGAAACAGACCTAAAGAGATGAATTATCTTACTCAAGGATCAATCAACTGTTCATTATAGAATCTCGTTCCAAATCCCCAATCTGCATTTGTATCTCAGAGTATCTGATACCAATTTTAAAAACTAGAGAGTATCATAAGGCTTCTTGTTTTGCTGTGGACAAAAGAATAAAGTAAACTAGGGAATTCATCGTGGGACTTGGAGAACCTTGAGCTAATGTTTGTAATCCCTGACCACTCTGTTAACCCCTAAAGCAGAGGAGCTGAATAGCAGGTTGAAAGATGCCTTTCAGGTGTCCTTAGACACAGGAAACTTAGGAGAGGGACATGGCCCCCCTCAAGTTCCTAGGGGACTCTGAGTTGCTCTGCAGAGTGGTAATTCAACAACTCCAGAGATGGCGCTCTCAGAAAATGTTTGCAGTGATTTGTAGATGATTTGTAAATGTGTGTCTTACACACATATGGTTGTAGATATTTGTCTTCTATTAGAAAATATAGGCTACTGTCATAGGCTACTATGACAATAGTTTCAAATTGTCATTCAGAACAAAATATGACTATCGGAGCACTTCTTAGAATCGAATTGAACCTTAAATTTATGCATAAAACATTAGATATATACTCTATGGGGGTAATTTGGTGCATTGTTATAGAGGTATATTATGTAATATTTAAATTAAGTTAAATCAACTTGTATTCCTCAAACATCTGTTATTTCTGTGTTGAGAACTTTCAAAATCTTTTCTTGCAGTTTTTTGAAATGTGCAATATGTTATCACAATCTGTAGTCACTAAGCTGTACAATGGCACCCCAGAACTTCTTGCTCCTGTCTAACTGTAACACAGTTGCCGCAGATGAACCTTTCTTCATGCTCCCCGCCCTGGCTCTTCTCAATCTCTGTGAAGTCAACATTTTCACATTCTACATCTGAGTGAGATCATGTGGCACCTGGTTCTGCAAATGCCTTATTGTCTTGGTGTGCTACAAATGTCAGAATTCCATCCTTTTGTGTGGCTGACTAATATCCCAGTGTATGTAAGTACCACAACTTCTTGACTTCCCACTGAGGAAGTTAGACTTTGTATTTTAGGTTTGTTAAACATTCTGATCAGAAAATTCAGGTTTCCATATGCTTCATCCCACCACACCCGCCTCCACTACCCAACCCCCATCACTAACATCTTACTCTAAGAGGTGAATTTGTTATAGTTGATGAGTCAATACTAATGTGATATCTGCAAAGATATCGCATTAGTTTATATCAGATTGCCCTCTTTGTATTATTTGGCTCTAATGGACTTTAAACTGTGTCATGTGTACATTACAATGTGTCTTGAATAGTTCCATTGCCTTTAAAAAATCCTGTGTCTCCTTTATCCCTTCTTTCCCACCACTGACTGTGTCACTGTCTCCACAGTCCTACCTTTTCAAGAATGCTGCATAGTTGGGGCCCTATATAGTAAATTTCTTCTAGTTAATAATGAACACTCAAGGATTTCCTGAGTCCTCTCATAAATTGATAGCTCACTTCTTTTTATTTTGGCATAATGTCCAAGGCTGTGAATACAGCCATTGTTGTTTTTATTTTTTTAACCCAATCTATTACACTACATTCTGGATTCCTTCCAGCTTTGCACAATTACACTTAAGTTGCAAACTGTGTACAGGTTTTGTAGATATAACTTTTCAACTCATTTAGATAAATACTTAAGGCCATAGAGACTAGATCACATGATAAGATTCTGTGGATCTTTGTGAAAACTTTCCACGCTGCCTCCCACGTGTCTGAACTTCACCTGACCCTGGCAGGACTGGGAGTTCCTACCGCTCTGCGTCTCTCCCAAGGCCTGCTCTGTCAGTGTTTTCTCTTTTAGACACTGTAAATGCAGTGTCACCAAAGGCATCTGAATTTTGCCATCTTTAAACTGAGTTTTAAACTTTTAAACTGAGCTTTGCTATCTTTACAAGGGAGGCCCCCTTAAACCTGGACTCAAACCGAAGAAAACGTTCTTTGTAGACCATTCTCCACAAGCTCAGGATCATGACCTTGGTGTGCATCACGAAAACAAATCAGACAAACGGCGCCCTGTACATGGTTGTTGAGATGTGCTAATTCCATCCATGCCCTGTCCTGCTCGGGCGAGATGATGCCCACTCCGTTCTCAGTAGCTCGGGGTACCTGTGGAGAGTGCTGCGACACATGGCACACAGGTAAGTCAGACATGTTTATCCACGTGCTCAGGTGTGTCCCCACTACCTCAGTCAGAAGTGTTCAACGAAAGAACTGGGCAAGAGCAAGTACCAAGGCTGTCAAATAACTCAGCACATGTTATGTTAAACAGATTCCATTTGTGTGTCCCCAGAAAGCTAAACAAAGTGCCCCTCTTCTCAGATATAAACACAGAAACTATTTTCCTAGTACTCTAGTCTTAACGGGTGAAGATTATATGGATTGCTATTTATAAAAGGCTTAGCATATTGCCCGACATATGATGGCTGTTTAATATTGAATCAGCTCCCCACGGGGAGCTGGAGGTCAGGGAGGAGACCTTCGCTGAGAAGCAAGGAACTGGTGTTTGAAGTGCAGGGACCTTTGAGCAAGCTGACTAGATGTCCCAGGGACCCACACAAAGTGAAACAGAAGAGAGTCATGGCTGAATGTGAGAAGACCAGGAAGAAGAGGGATACTACACTGCAAAAGGGCGTTACAGCGCAAGCGAGAAATGAAGACATACGCAAGGGTGATGGTTCTGGCAGATACCTGAAGCCAAAAGCCTGGGGACACAGAGGCTCCTTTATCCAGATTTGTTTCAACTGTATTCTCTCTCTCTCTCTCTCTCTCTCTCTCTCTCTCTCTCTCTCTCTCTCTCTCTCTCTCTCTCTCCCTCCCTCTCCCTCTCCTTCCCTCCCCCACCCCTCTCTTTCTTTCTTTCTCTCTTTCTCTTTCTTTCTCTCTCTCTCCCTCTCCTTCCCTCCCTCCCCCACCTCTCTCTTTCTTTCTTTTTCTTTCTTTCTTTCTTTCTTTCTTTCTTTCTTTCTTTCTTTCTTTCTCTTTCTTTCTTTCTCTCTCTCCCTCTCCTTCCCTCCCTCCATCCCTCTTTCTTTCTTTCTTTCTCTCTTTCTTTCTTTCTCTCTCTCGCCTTCTGTCCCTCTCTCTTTCTCTCTCTCCCTCCCCCCAGCTCCCTCTCCTTCCTGCCCTTCTTTCTGCCTCTCTTCCTCCCTCTCATCTTTTATCTCTGAAGAAAGCAACCCCACCCCCCTTTATAGAGTAGGTCATTAGTAAGGTTATGTGGTGTTAATGAGTTCTTTCAGTTTCTCCATCTGTGAATCTGCATTGCACCTGTCCCTGCAGTACCTGGGTATCTTAACTGCAGTACATGGAGGGAAGAACTGACATGTGCTCATTATTCTAAGGAAACTTGGCAGACTTGCATCTAGTTGTAGCAGGGTCAGGAGAGCCATGATGCTGTGAGACCACCCATTCAAAACTAAACACAAGATGTTGGTGATATAAAGGGTGGAAGAAGGAAACTTTTATTATTAAGGCGGACTACTTCATATACTACTAGAAAAAAAGTTAATTTTCAAAAATTGCTCCTTGAGTTTTTATATAGAAACAAGTAGATTGTTTTTACAGAGTAACTTCACCAAGCTAATGATATTCAATAAACTGAAATAATTTTATTTTAAAATATATGATATACAAATAAACACTAACATAACTTCTATATTTTCATTCTCACATCAAATTTTGTATTTATTGTACAGTCTCTCTCCTAGTGGATTTTGTTTCTATTTAAAAGTATTTTCAGAGGGGGGACATTTGAAATGTAAATAAATGAAATAACCAATAAAAATAAATAAATAAATAAAAGTATTTTCAGATTGTTAGAAATTTTATAGATAGATTCCCTGGAATTTTAAGACATCTGTTTCTTTAAATTAAACTGAAATTTCTATGTTTCTAAAATGATAGTTGGTTCAATATCATGCACACAGTTTCAGTGTCTTATAAAAAGTTGAGATAGTCTACCAAAATCATGAGTCACTATTTTCTAGGATTTTTTTTAATGGAAAATACATCTTTATATTTTAGAACATAGTGAATTTCTCATCTCAAACTGTTTGTTTTTTAGAACTTTCAAAGACACCAGCATGTTCTGAGAACATTGCTCAATGATAACCCTGATCTAGCTTACATGAGGCTCTAGGTTCAAACACAGAACGACAGGAAATCAAGTAGAGGTTGGGAGTAAAGAAGCAAGAAGGGATAGAAGGGAAGAAGAAAGGGAACCCAGCAGGGAGAAGGCAGCAGACTGGTATACAGGTAGTGTGCTGTCATGAGCCAAGAAGTACAATAATCGTAAGCATTACTTGACATCATCAGTAATATTCGATCCACTTTCTAGGCTGCAGTTTTCTTTTTTTTATATGTCTTATTTGTTCCTGTGTTTAATTATGAAAAGATTACAAACATGTTTTGGTGGAAAGTTTTTTTTTAATTTTTTATTGGATATATTCTATATTTACATTTCATTTCCCTTTTCCTGGTTCCCTGCCCCCCAAAGGTCCCACATGCCATTTTCCCTCCCCCTGTTCCCCCATCCATCCCTTCCCACTTCCCTGTTCTGGTATTCCCCTTCACTGATGCTTTGAGTCTTTCCAGCACCAGGTTCCACTCCTTCCTTCTTGTTGGACATCATTTGGTATGTGGATTGTGTCTTTGGTGTCCCAAGATTCTAGGCTAATATCCACTTATCAGTGAGTGCATACCATGAGTATTCTTTTGAGACTGGGTTACCTCACTTAGTATGATGTTCTCCAGCTCCATCCATTTCTCTAAGAATTTCATGAATTCATTGTTTCTAATGGCTGAATAGTACTCCATTGTGTATATATACCACATTTTTTTTGTATCCATTCCTCCGTTGAGGGACATCTGGGTTCTTTCCAGCTTCTGGCTATTATAAATAAGGCTGCTATGAACATAGTGGAGCATGTATCCTTATTGCATGCTGGGGAATCTTCTGGGTATATGCCCAGGAGTGGTATGGCTGGGTCCTGCAGAAGTATCGTGTCCAGTTTTCTGAGGAGCCGCCAGACTGATTTCCAGAGTGGTTGTACCAGCTTGCAGTCCCACCAGCAGTGGAGGAGTGTTCCTCTTTCTCCACATCCTGGCCAACACCTGCTGTTTCATGAGTTTTTAATCTTAGCCATTCTGACTGGTATGAGATAAAATCTCAGGGTTGTTTTGATATGCATTTCTCCAATAACTAATGATGTTGAACATTTTTTAAGGTGTTTCTCAACCATCCGAAGTTCTTCAGGTGGAAAGTCTTTGTTTAGCTCTGTACCCCATTTTTGGATAGGGTTATTTGGTTTTCTGGGGTCTAACTTCTTGAGTTCTTTGTATACATTGGATATTAGCCCTCTGTCAGATGTAGGGTTGGTGAAGATCTTTTCCCAATTTGTTGATTGCCAATTTGTCCTTTTGACAGTGTCTTTTGCCTTAGAGAAACTTTGTAATTTTATGAGGTCCCATTTGTCTATTCTTGATCTTAGAGCATAAAGTATTAGTGTTCTGTTCAGGAACTTTCCCCCTGAGCCAATGTCCTCAAGGGTCTTCCCCAGTTTCTTTTTTATTATTTTTAGTGTGTCTGGTTTTATGTGGAGGTCCTTGATCCACTTGGAGTTGAGCTTAGTACAAGGAGATAAGAATGGATCAATTCTCATTCTTCTGCATGTTGACCTCCAGTTGAGTCTAGGCTGCAGTTTTCAAAGCTCGTTGATGGACATTATTCTTACCATGCTAGTCAAGATTAGAATGACAGTGTTGTCACTTTCTGCAGGAGATATGAGGGACAACTATCACCATACTATCTCAATAACTGAGATGGTTTGTATTCTACCCACAAGCACAGGGCCCAGTAATTATTATTTTCATTGCCACCATGGTACAAAGACACCGCATTGCCAGTTCCTCTACAGATTCCCTCAAATCTAGACTCTAGAGATAAAACACACATCAACCCCAAGATGCTGTGACAAACAAGATTCAGTCAGCTCTTGGAAACATGCAGAGACATCTTAGGTTGCCTCGAGCACAATAATCGTGACACACTCTAGAAAAAAAGGCATTCATAATTCAATAATGTTGGGGATATTAGGCATCATGTGACATATTTAATAAAAAATATTCAAACTCCCAATCTCAGGAAGAAAAACAAAAGCCATAGTCAGTATTGCCCCCCCAAAATACCCATTTGAATAGTACCCTCTTTGATCTAGAGCATGACAAATCTGTGAAGCAGATACTATTATGACTCACCCAGACCTTGATTGTACAGATTAGAAAATGGAGGCATAGGTAGACTGATCCAATGTCCTTCCGCTCTTGGAGAGACAAAGTCCATCCTCCATTCCCTTAACCACTGCACATGCTCTCTGTCATCAACATGGGAGGACTTCAGAGGAACTGATTCCACGCCCCACCTAAAAAACAGAAAACAAACAAACAAACAAAAAAACACCTTCAATCTCCTTTGGAGACCTATACTACATTGTTTTGATACTCTCAAAGATTTGTTATATGGTTTAAAATACAATTTCCCACTTTTCTTTTCCTCCTAAATCATTGAAGTCAAGGAGAACTCTCCTTTTATAGTACAGCATTAGAAGAGTGCATTCTTCACAGATGCTCGCCCCAAAAAAACCAGCTCACACATAATTGAGTACAAATTACTAGAAAGCCATAAAAATTGATCCTTATTCCTCACAAAATCAATATTTGACATCAGGAAACTCCCCAGCCACAGATAAAAGCTAAGCTAACAGAAACATATCCTGCAAACAACGGGCTGTCTTCGACACTGAATGTTGTGGTACTAGCTCTAGGACACGTAACCACAAAAAGATGCCTGGAAATGACCTCGATGTCAGCATTTTTCCCACCACAGCACATTACTGTATTGGTTACTTTATTCTTTTCCTATTGCATTTCTCCTTATGTGACGTTATATGGTTCAACACTCAGAGCATGGAACGCCAACCCTTCCTAATCTCGTGATAGCCTGGATATCACTGTACCACCGAGGAATGAATGAATGAGTGGTGAACAAATGACCACAGAGAAAGAGAGGCCAGGCAGAGCACTGTGGTGACCTTACTTCACATCCGGGCTGCATTGCCAGCTAATCACTCTTGTCAGTTTGTGAGAATCCCTTTCAACTCTGAGACTCTGTGCTGTCTGTGCCAACAAAGTGACAGTAAGTGAAAGAAAAAGAAGTGAAGATGAGAAATGCTCTTGTCATCTGAGCTAATGAAGATCTGTTCTAACCATAAAGACACGGTCTCTCTCATGTTTCCTATTAACTCAAGGAGGCTCCAGCATCCTGTCTAAAAAAATGCTTTCATCACATTGAATCACGTTTCCGGTTGCATCCAACTTAGTCATCTTATTAATGAAAGCAAAATTACAGTGCACTTATCTGAGTTTATTAAATTATCTCTAAATGGGCGGATTTCAAGATATGAGTAACTTTTCTTGTTTTCTATGTAATTACCCAGTCCTTTCCCTTTCCCTTTGTCATAAGAATGTATAGAGGTTATTTAAAAGAACATCTCTTCAAGCAACTGGCATGTTAATAAATTCTCAAGGTTGATTCTTCAAAGAAGTTAATGTGTAGATCCCATGCATGCTGCACACTTTCATCGATCCCCATAATTCTTATGTTCTGTAGTAGTTAGAGGAGACAGGAGGAAGAGATGCTGAGAAATTGTAAAGATATTAGGACATGAAGAAGAAAGCCAGGGAAATACCACATTCCTTCAAAAAGAAAATTTCCATTGACTTCCAACAAGAATATATATCCTCCTGAGTAAGCGAAGTATGCTCTTACCATAGATGACCATCTAGCTTGGGTTTGCCATGTATGGAAAATATACTCAGTGATCATTCGAAGTACAAAGCAAATATAGCTGTAGGTGAGATATCAGGTCTGAAAACCTCACACTGGAAATAATATCTCTATCTACTTTTAAAGAGAGACCACTTCTCTTGAGAGAGTGGACACTCCATTCTATTACAACAGTATGAATCTGTTCTCACTGAAATAAGTAATTCCAACTGTGAAGGTCACAAAGAGTGGGCACTTATTCTCTCTGTCTGTATGTATGTTTGTATCTCTCTCTCTCTCTCTCTCTCTCTCTCTCTCACATACACACACACACACACACACACACACACACGATATGCAACACTAGAACACTTCCAAGTCTTAGGTAGAAGAGTAGTGAGAGTAGGTCCTTTTCAGGCCATTCTGAAATCAATAGTATCTATAATAAAAATTTAATAAAATTGTTTTTAATCTCTATTATATTTGCATGTTGTCTTAGTCAGGGTTTCTATTCCTGCACAAACATCATGACCAAGAAGCAAGTTGGGGAGGAAAGGGTTTATTGAGCTTACACTTCCACACAGCTGTTCATTACCAAAGGAAGTCAGGACTGGAACTCAAGCAGGTCAGGAAGCAGGAGCTGATGCAGAGGCCATGGAGGGATGTTACTTACTGGCTTGCTTCCCCTGGCTTGCTCAGCCTGCTCTCTTATAGAACCCAAGAATACCAGCCCAGAGATGGCACCGCCCACAAGGGGCCCTCCTTCACTTGATCACTAATTGAGAAAATGCCCCACAGCTGGATCTCATAGAGGCACTTCCCCAAGTGAAGCTCCTTTTCCTATGATAACTCCAGCCTGTGTCAAGTTGACACACAAAACTAGCCAGTACAATTGACCCCTTGTCAACTTGACACACCAACATATCACTATTAAGCCTCAACCCTTACTTTCTTATTCATCCCCAAGATCTCAATAATGTAAAAGGTCCCACAGTCTTTACATATTAAAAGTTCAATCACTTTAAAATGTCCAATATCTTAAAATTCAACGTCTTTTAAAAATTCAAGTCTCTGAACTGTGGGCTCCACTAAAATACCTTCTTTCAAGAGGGAAAAATATCAGGGCACAGTCACAATCAAAGGCAAAACTCAAACTCCAAAGTCTGGGATCCAACTCACGATCTTCTGGGCTCCTCCAAGGGCTTGGGTCACTTCTCCAGCTCTTCCCATTGTAGTACACACCTTGTCTTCTAGGCTCCAGCTGCTTGTACTCCACTGCTGCTGCTGTCCTTGGTGGTCATCACATAGTACTGGCATCTCCAAGCCTCAACTCTTTTGCATGACCCCTTCAGTCCTGGGCCATCAATTACAACTGAGGGTACACTTTCACCAATGGCCTTCCGTGGTCTCTCAGCGTACCAAGCCTCAGCTGTTCTTCATGATGCCTTCATGCCTTCAAAAGCAGTACCACCTGGGTGACTCTTACACAGTACCAAGTCCTGCTACAGCACGAGGCACAACCTTGGCTATCTGGAACACACTCTCTGTGCTCTCAGAAAACACATCCCAGAAGATTTCACCTCAGTGATGCTGGTCTCTTCTTACTCACCACTAATTTCTTAGCTCCAGCTAACCAGCATCAATAGTCCCAGTAACAAAACGGCTCACTTTAGTGGTTCTGGTATCTTGTTACTCACAGCTGATTCTTCAGCCCCAGCTAACCAGAACCACAGAGTCTTCATGGCCCTGATAAGAGTCTTTAATTTTCCCTCTGAAATTTCACAAGCCAGGCCTCCATCTTCTGCACTGTTCTCAACATTATCTTCCAAGCTCCTACACAACGGTCTCACAGAGGTCTCATCACTGAATGGACCATCTAGCCCAAAGTTCCAAAGTCCTTCCACAGTCCTCTCCAAAACATGGTCAGGTTGTCACAGGAATACCCCACTACGCTGGTACCAATTTGTCTTAGTCAGGGTTTCTATTCCTGCACAAACATCATGACCAAGAAGCAAGTTGGGGAGGAAAGGGTTTATTGAGCTTACACTTCCACACAGCTGTTCATTACCAAAGGAAGTCAGGACTGGAACTCAAGCAGGTCAGGAAGCAGGAGCTGATGCAGAGGCCATGGAGGGATGTTACTTACTGGCTTGCTTCCCCTGGCTTGCTCAGCCTGCTCTCTTATAGAACCCAAGAATACCAGCCCAGAGATGGCACCGCCCACAAGGGGCCCTCCTTCACTTGATCACTAATTGAGAAAATGCCCCACAGCTGGATCTCATAGAGGCACTTCCCCAAGTGAAGCTCCTTTTCCTATGATAACTCCAGCCTGTGTCAAGTTGACACACAAAACTAGCCAGTACACATGTTGACATTTCAAATTATGTTAAGGTATTCTATTTTTATTTTTATGTAATCATAAAACTTTATTGTTTGGATTTTGTAAGCATATTGTATATTGACATAAAGAAAAGATATTATATATGCAATTGTATGTACAACAATGCAAATACAACATGATCAGAATTTAGGAAATATTATTCTTCAAGGATCAAACAGGTTTTCTTATAAATATTCCTCTTGTATTTTGATAGCTGCTGATACACATTCTTATAGGTGACGCTATAGCTCTCATTAGGACCTTTGGCCAGGGGTAGCCGAATTAAGTCATAATATAGAAGTGGGCTGAAAGAGAACAATGTGTACTTCTACTCTTATGATAACTGCCCATCGAGTGGCTGGTTCCAGCCAGATCAGACGTTCTTTGACCTACATGGACATTTGCTGAGCCACCCACACTGTTAAAGAATGTGCTAAAGGATCCTTCCCTTTAACACATGTATCCTGGTTATTTGTGGGTCACTGATCCATTATGTAAAGCCTGTCCCACCTTACCTGCTCTGAACTCCTCGGCTTTGGGTTGAGAGGTATGCTAAATCAGCAGCTTTCTGGTTGAGGTAAGAATGGATGTCTGTATGGATGGAGATGCAAATGTGCACACATAAACTAGAATCGTGTTTAAGTTCTTTAGAATATTGTTTAAAATCAGAAGCATGGATGTTTTCGTGACCAGGTTCCCGTTTTTGACTTGGGAACCCGTGCTTAGGAAAGCTAGTCAGACTACCTCGTGAAGCTTCGTGAATGTGGGCTAGAATGAGGAAAGTGTTGGCTAAGGGTGGCCATGTGGACTTCAAGTATAGCCCCTCTTCACACCGAGTAACTCGCATGCCTTTTAGTAAGGTTTCCGGGCTGTAGCACTCACAAATGAGAAATGTTCTTGTTAATGATGACAGCATCATCACCACAAAATACTAGTCTCTATTTCAATGTATAGATAGTGTCTTCCTAAGAAGGGACACTGTCTTTGAAAAATCATTCTGATAACAAATTTCTTGTAGTTGTTTGTCTGCCACGCATATTGGATAATCAAGATGACTGAACCTTGCAAGATCCTGCCCACTGTGCTTTTGATAAATGGGCCACAGCGGATTGTTTTGACCTACCGTTAAGCAAAGCAGTCAGCAACTCGGATGAGTTTAGTAGCTGCTTCCGTGCAAATAACAGTCACAGTGAGACTGTTTTATGGTTAAGCTGTTCCATGCTTAGCCTAATTAGAATACCTGAAGTCAGGGGAAATTGTTGATGTCTCACATAAAGACTGGAATCGTGGGCAAACTGTACACAGATTGCTAGTCCATGTGTGAATTTATGATGAGATGATGTCGTGCCAGAGCGGTGCATTTGTGTTTGCCCACTTTGAGCATAGGAACGTTTGTAGGAATTGGATCTCCCCTTCCAACCTGTGGGTCTCAGGGATCAACCTTGGGTCATAAATCTTGGTGAGAAATGTTTTACACTGTGAGTCATCTTGCCAGTCCATACAAACATTTTAAATCCATTTTCTCTGTAGCTCACTAAAAATTTCCACAAATATAACTAGTAGGATGGTTCAGTGGGGAGAGTTTTGCCACCAAGCCTGAATTTTGTCATCTGATCGTGACACCCCCCCCCCGCCAAGACCCATATGGTGAAAGGACAGAACCATGGGCCACACATGGATCATGGCAAGCAAGTACCCCACCCAAAATTCCAAAAACGAAAAACATATATATGGATGAATGGATGGATGGATGGATGGATGGAGACAGACAGACAGACAGATAGATAGAGATAGATGGATGGATAGACAGATGGAGAGAGAGAGAGAGAGAGAGAGAGAGAGAGAGAGAGAGAGAGATATGAATTTTACTTACCATAACTACAGAAGAAAAGGTAGGAGAAATATATATAGCATGTTTAAATTCAAAAAACTTCAAAGAGATATGAATTTTTAAAAGAATCTTTAAAATACATATCAGCATTCAAATATGAACTTATAAGAAAAAAGAGACATGGAGACTAGAAATCTCCAGAGGTTAGAAACGAAAGTAGAAACACACAAGATATCAAATCACAACAAAACCCATAGAAGGAGCAGAAACATCCATTTTAAAAATCCAGAAATGGATCTTAAGAAATGCATATGTGAAAAGCCGGGCGTGGTGGCGCACACCTGTAATCCCAGCACTTGGGAGGCAGAGGCAGGCGGATTTCTGAGTTCGAGGCCAGCCTGGTCTACAGAGTGAGTTCCAGGACAGCCAGGACCACACAGAGAAACCCTGTCTCGAAAAAACCAAAAAAAAAAAAAAAAAAAAAAAAAAAGAAAGAAAGAAAGAAATGCATATGTGGATGGAACAATGTAGAGAAGATAGCACATGTAACAGACAAGGTGTGCCCCCACACATGCACACTTGATGTTTCCAAGGGACAAAATGCATTTTTAAAAAGGAAATATTCTTGAAATTTACATTTTAGCTATATGTTCATTTCTAAGTTAAAAAAATAAATCCCTGGTTTCATAAAATCTGATTGAAAATTATATCAAAGTGAATCTTAGTAAAAGACAATAATTTTATAGGTTTGTTTTTTTTTTAAATCAACTTACATGGTACAAAGAATAAATGTCAGGTAAATCTTAGGTGTTTTTGGTGCAGCACTCGGGAACAGACTGTAGAATAATGTCTTTTCCATGCTAAGGTAAAGTAAGTTTGACACTTTATGTTCATGTACATTTTCCAAGTACATATAGATTATATATATAACAAACATGTTCTTGGGAAGGTAGAGCATAAAGATCTATTCTTTTTAATACTTACCTTACTGACTTTTACAATCTAGCAAGACAAAAGAAATCTATCATGGTGAATTCTGATTAATTTAACTCTGTGGGAATCAAGGTAGATATTTCCTATAAACATAATAACTCTTGAAGTTTTCACTTTTTAATAAAAAATAATTCTGACCTGAAATTAACCCATATGTTCAAGATGCTGAAGGAGTTCCCGCAGCCAGATGACTGGCTGGGCATGCCCGGGGTGCTGAGCCAGGGCAGGTGGCCAGGTGACTCTGTACTTTCAAATCCCAATGATGAATTTTGAACTTTCCTAACAGCTCCAGAAGCCTCTGGAGGGCTTCCAAGTGGGAGTGTCTTATATTTCCTGAGACAGTTAGAGGTGAGAATCTTCAGTGAGAGTGACTGGGAGGAATAACATGGTTTCTCACGTGGAGGGAGGGTGAGGAAACTGTGGAACTTACTCTAGTAGCATCTGAGGGTAGAGAAATGGTTCACTGTGACTGTTAATATTCCTGTCCTCACGCCCTCACTGCAGGCCATCATATATGACCCTACTGGGCTTCCGAAGCCCTCCCCATAAGCCCCTCCTGGAACTGGCAAACTCTCCTTTCTAGCTAAGGATAATCTTGCCTATTCCTGAATTCCCTAGTCCCCTTTGCAGTGAACATTCTGTTGATAAATCCTTGGGCAAGAATTTCCGTCCTAAGAAGTCTTTCAAGGGAACCCCTCGATTCAAAGGGAATCTGGGACAGAGGCTTTGGGGAATTCTCAGTTGTAAAGGCAAAGGTAGGAAAGCACATTCTTACAGGGGTTGATGTATGCAGCACTGTCACAGGCCCAGGGGTAGGTCTGAAAAACATTCCTATTGGTTGGTTCACGGTCTTGCCACCTAGGTAGCTTGATTGACTCTGCCAGGTAAGAGTAAAGGAATATCCACGCGAGCAGCTTAAGCCATTGATAGGTCATGAAAGCGAGGCTGAACAGGGAAGAACAGACAGACAGTATGGATAAACAGGAAATAAAGGAACCTGATACTGGGGTGGATAACACAGCTTCTTTTAAAACTAGGTATTCAAACACATACAATGTATTATTTAAACTATTAATTTAAACATACATACATACACACACACACACACACACACACACACACACACACACAGGTTTGGTTATACTTCAGTAACTATGGGAATGGGGTTTGGTTCCAGGAACCATTGTCAATACCAAAAGTCTGCCGATATTCCAGGCCTTTATGTCAAATGGTATAGTTTTTGTATTTAATCTAAACATACTGTCTTGTAAATTAAAACACCTAGTACAATGTAAATATCTTATATAATATCTTATTTAGGAAATGATGACAACAAAATACCTTTTCATGTTGGTACAGATGCAATTATTTTCAGACTTTGTCTGACCACTGGTTACTTGAATCCTTTGACCCAAAGCTCCCAGAGCAGCGCTGAGGGGTGGAGAGGGTGGACATGAGGGTGTGAAGACACAACACAACAGGTAACAGTGAAGCATCTTCAATGAGGGCCCTTCACACAGAGTGCAGTCTTTATTTCTCATTAAGCATGTATTTGAAGTAGCAGCTAGCTGAGCAATACAACGGTACTAGCTAATATTTAAATGGGTCTAAATCCTTGGGCCAATGAAGCTTTATAAGTAACAAGACACACAATTACGAAGTGTCACTTCCTCCTGCTGCCTGCCACAGTAATAGGAAATGATAAGCCAAGAGCGAATTCAGAATTGGAAATCTTTGCTCAGCTCTTTCCCAGTGGCTCTCTCTTTTATAAGCAGGAGCTCCCATCTATGATTGAAGGCCCTGTTCAGACAGCCAAGCAAATGAGGTGCTAATGATTTGTAAATTTTAAATTTGTAATTATAAATTTGTAATTGGAATAACTTTGTAAACCAACCCTGACACTTCTACCCTAGTCTACTAGTGTGTCTAACTGTTCTGAGTGCAACTCAACCCTGGAACAGAGTTTGAAATTTGAAATGTGCCGTGCACGCAAAGGCTAAAGTAAGTAGGCCATTGTTTAATACCATAAAATGCCCTTAGGAAGACTAGAAGTCTCCACTCTAGTAAGACACGGGTACACAGCATCTCTATTTACCTGGAGGAAAACCAAGGACCTGAGGGATCCCTTCCCCTCACCACAACTCTTCTCCACACATCATCTCCTACAGAAAGAACAAGAGTCATGTTCTTCCAATGGAACTACAGGCCATGAATATAACGCCGTGTTCTCCAATGCCTACATCACAAATTCACTTCTAATGACCTCAAATTATTTTTGACTGAATGATCTTAGTATTTGGTCAAACATATAGGTGAGGGAAAAGTCATTGCATCTGGAAGATATCCTCATGAGAGTCTGACAGGTGAATGGAGAATAACCGGATGGCTTGGTATTCAAGTATTCATTTATTTGAAAAAAATTTATGGAATTTGTTATTGCAGATATTGTTTTAGTGTCTGGGTGGTGATATACCATAAACTGAAAGGATTAGACTCTAGCCTTGTGATTTTTTTTTAAGATTTATTTTTATTATATGTAAGTACACTGTAGCTGTCTTCAGACACACCAGAAGAGGGTGTCAGATCTCATTACAGATGGTTGTGAGCCACCATGTGGTTGCTGGGATTTGAACTCAGGACCTTTGGAAGAGCAGTCAATGCTCTGAACTGCTGAGCCATCTCCCCAGCCCTAGCCTGGTGACCTTTACAGAAAGGAACTAAGAAAGACAATGCATGCTTAACCTGTAAAGAAAATCTAGAGCAGCTCTTTTCAACCTGTGGGTCAGGACCCCTCTGGGGATTGAATGGCCCTTTTCCAGGGGTCATATATCAGATCCTGCATACCAGGTATTTACATTATAATTAAATAACAGTAGCAAAATTACAGTAGAGATAAAAATAATTTTATGGTTGGGGGTCACCACAACATGAAGAGCTGTATTAAAGGTCAGAGCTTCAGGGAGGTTGAGGAGCACTACCCTAAAGATCTACAGAGTGTTTTCTAATCGCGTCTAATGTCCATCGCAGGACTGCTTTCTATCACTGGCATATCTTACATGAAAGCTAATTATTATACAGCTATAGTGAGTCCACTCATCTCTCCAGATTCTATATCTTATGTCTGACCACAAAAGTGTCTTATAAGGGTGGACACTTTGGTATTTTGATTTTTGGTTTTTTATTTTAAGTTTTGGTTCCTTCTGGCTTGCTAGTCTGCAAAACTTTAATAAGTCAAACAAACCATCGCTTCCCTGAGAACTTCATCTATGGTCAAGAGGTCATAGACTTGAACATTCTAAAATGTTCTTCCAAACACACTTTTTAGACTTCAAGTCTAAATCTCTAACATGTGTTTCCATTATTATGACTCTACTTGAAAGTTTTCAGAGTCTGAACAGGAAGGGTAGGGTCCACAAGAGGGCAGGAGACAGCCTCACTGACCTGGCAGTGACCAGAACTATGACACAGTCTCTGGATTGTCCTTTAATTTGAAGATTCCAATAGTCCACCTGGGATGTATTTGATTAGTTAAAAGACACTGACACTTAAAAAAAAGTGAAACAAAATTCAATTAGCTTACTTTTTTGTTAATCAAGAAACTCCCATCTGTGGTTTCTTAATCAAGAAATCCACCATAGTTGGGAACAACAGCTTCTCATCCATGGCTGCTCTGTCTGTTTAATATGTATGCTCCAAAACCATGAGTACCAAAACAAATACTTCTAATACTCAATTATGTTAAGTAGCCCCCATTTGAATTTTTTCTCTGAAATAAATCTAAATAAGCATTGATAAACAGGACAAAGTATATTAGCAATGTGTTGTCTGAGCATGTGATTTGGGGAATTAAAATCACAGCCAAGAGAGCAAATAAATATTATAAGCCACACTGCATCGCACTTGCCAAACTCTAAATCATTAGCAAATCACTGGATGATTGTAGCCACAAAGCGCTCTCTGTTTCGCTGGGAATCTGAAATCCACTTATGAATCATAACGGGAGGAGATGTGACTGCAGATATGTGATTTACAAGGAACGATTAGGTATACACAAAATGAAGCAGAAGAGGTGTGTGCTGGATTCCTTCTGTGTACTAACATAGAGTCAATTTTTCCTAAAAATAGATTGGTATAAGCCACAGAGTCTACCCGCAAGTAAATGTCAAAGAGAATATGTGCGAAAGAAGCGTGCAATAACTCTATCCAAGAAAAAGTAGGGGTGCTGAGAGAAACATAAGAAATGTAGAGGAGAGGGTATCCAGGTAGGAAAGGGAAACTACAACCCTGCTGCTTCCTGGAATTGGATTGGGGTTGGAATTGTTTAGGAACTACACAAGCAGAGGAGAAGCCAAGCTCCAGAAGACAGAAATGTAACTAAATATTATCGTCACATCCTCCAAAGAAGGATGCTTTCCCTCTGACTGAGGGTTAGGATTAACAGAAGTATGAAGTAAGCTAAGAGCTTGTCTGCTGAAGAAAGTAGAAAGGAGAGGGTTGCTACTAGAAGCCAGCAGGGAGAGGGAGGAATTTGCTACAGGGAGAAGAAAAGACGGGGTTGGGAGGAAAGAAATGGGAGGAGTAAAAGACTAGAAAGCTCCCATTCCAGAAGTAAACTTGAGAGGCCATCAGGTTTACCAAGGCATGCCAAACACGGTCTACTAATGTAGACATGTCTAACCATGTCCACCTTTCCATCTCCCCAGATATCAGTATTTTATTCCTTGCAAAAGCCATCTTGTGTGGGTAGGATGATGATGGTTGTGGTACTTTTGGTTTGGTTTGGTTTAGTTTAGTTTGGCTAGGTTTTGTTGTGGGGTTGGTTCTCTATGAGAGGAAAGAAGGAAGCTGAATTCTGTGATTGGATTAAGTAGCTTTGACAGAGAGCTACTAGGGGAAGATGGGTAAATGTACCTCAAGTTATAAACAGCTTAGATAACCAATGTCCACATTTTACATAAATCTTAAGGGACCCCACAGAAAGCACACCAACCCCTTGATGGCTTTCTGTCTCTGAAAATACTTCATATGTCATGTGTCTCCTATTGTGCAACTCTCACATGGCCCCAAGCCTTCTTTTTTCCTGATTTGTCTATGATATGTGCATGTTCAAGAGTAAAGAACTCAGAATGCAGCTTGGGACCAAATTGTAAATGATTTCAAGGTCAAAAGTTAAATTTAACTTGACAACAGAATTCTCTGTAAGTTAAAAGTCCAGAAGGAAGGCTGGGGACTAAAGAGTAAGAGTTATTAGCCAGGCAGTGGTGGCGCACACCTTTAATACTGGTACTTGGGAAGCAGAGGCATGCGGATTTCTGAGTTCAAGGCCAGCCTGGTCTACAGAGTGAGTTCCAGGACAGACAGGGCTACACAGAGAAACCCTGATTCAAAAAACAAAACAAAACAAAAAACCCAAGAAACAAGAGTAAGAGTTATTATGTCCAAGCTAAAATCCAACCTTAAGTCCCACTTCACTGTAGCTAGGAACCTACTGGACATTCCATTAGGTCTCTCTCAGATAGCTCAAACTTGAATGTGAAATTTCTTCCCCTCAAAATGTACTTACACCTTGTTTCCTATTTTGTTAGTGGACAGCCTTTCCTGGCCAGGAATCTGGGAGACAGCCTGTCTGCATTTTCCCTTGGTGAACATAACCAAGAAGTGACCGTGATGTGTTATCTCTGTGCAGTTCACCTTGCCTGGTATCAGCACTACTGCCTATTTACTCAGGACACTTGTGGCTTCTCCGTGGCATCTCTACAGCGGTAGAGGCGGATGGGGTGGCCTGGGTTCATGGCTTAGACTACTCTTCACTAGCTTTGTGCTTCTGCCCACTTCCAAGGCCACATTTACCAAATGTGGAAAATGAAAGCACTTGGAAAGAATAAATGAGTAAAGTGTATTGTGGGAAAAATAAAGAATGAAAAGCAATGAGTTAAAAAAAAAAAAAAAAACCTTAGCTTTATCTAGATATGAACCCAGAAAATAGAACTTCACAGAAGGATGACGAAAACATAATGGAAGCTATTCATGATTTTAAGTTTTTCTAGGAAAAGGTAAAAGTAAACAAGTTGATTGGTGATGATATGAAAACCATACTATCTCCCAACCTGTGTCACTAGCCACATTTCAAGTATTCGGCAGCTACGACATGTCGCTGGTAGCTCCCACTGTCAACTGGAGCAAGCCTAGTGGGGAGCAGAAATGTAACACTCAGTGAGCGGAAGTCTCCAGAAGCATCCCTAAGGAGTGTATGCTGAGTTTAGCCTGGTCGTAGCAAATTGCAGGGAACGTAGAGGTAATTCTGGGGGGAGAAAAACATAGTTATTGAAAAAAATAGAAGTTGGGGACTACACCTCATAAACAGTCATTAGGTCATTTTGCTGTGACTCACTCTAAGTAAATACTATGAGCACCTACTATGTGTCTGGTGGTGCTTTAGGTTGTGGGGCTCTCCGACTTCACGGCGGCTCGCTGCTCTTTGGGAGCTCCCCTCCATAGCCTTCCACATCTCCCAGGTACAACCCCCTGCCCTACTTTGATTAACGCTTCCCCAAACATTGTGCTCCATATTCTTTCTTCTTCTGTCTGCCACAGACAGACTCTACCATGACACAGTTGCTTATCTCTGAGCCCACTGTGTTGTTCTAGTTATTAAGCCAGGGAAGCCTCCTTCCATCCTCTGTTTTAGGGATGCAGCATGTTCCATAGATGATTCTTGGATAATGACTCGGGTAATACGCAAGTTTCTACTGCTAAGGTTATCAGGGCACAGTCAGAAAATGAAAAGTTCAATAACACTGTTTTGTTTTGTTTGTTTGTTTGCTTGCTTGCTTGCTTTTTCTTTCTTTGTTAGCCCATCACCAATAGTCACCCTGCTTCCAGTTGCAGATAAGCACGTAAGACAGCAGACTGGAAATCATTTCTGACCTAAATCGGTAACCGAAAGGTAGAGTTTCCGCCCGCAGCTACTCTTCAGGTTCACTGGCAGTGAAGTGGCGGTCAAGATGGCTGTTTTAAAGAAGACTCGCACAGCTCTGTGCGGTTTTCAGTTAACTCATCATCAAAGAAATATGCTTTTATCACCGAGTAGTGAACAGGAAGAGATTAATTTTAAAGAGGAGCAAAACAGAGCAGCCTAAAGAGCCCACTAATGACGCCGTTTTCCCCATTTCCTGCTCTTGATCATTATGTGCCGTGAATGATGGGACATATTGTGAGCTCAAGAAATTCACATTTTTTTTCTAAAGGACATCCATTTCCTTGCCTTGCAAAGCAGAAGTACAGGTGCAACGAGAATAGCAACAGCCCCAGCTGCTCCATAGTTGTCATTCCTTAAAGAGAATCGGAGCCCCAACCCTGATTTGGAGGGGCGTGCAGAACTGGCAGAGGACAACGGTACTTTTCTTGACTTTGGCCCCCAGTCTGAGAATGCTGTACTCATCCAGGAGCCTTCACGCACAAAGCTAGCGATGGCCCCTGCCTGCACCTTGTGGTGCTAATGTCCTGGCAGAAGCGACTGGACCCAGAAGCCTACTCTAGATTAATATACTACAGGATAATTTGGGATATGGTAGAACGTGTGTAAAAGCAAAACCCACTTGCCAAAAAAGTGAATTCTCCTGCATAGGTGTATAGATTCCCAAAAAGTTCGGGAAACTCTTGATTTTGTGTCTTAATATGCATAACATGAAGGCACTCTTTGGTGACTAACCTTTTTAGGAAAGGATTCTCTAATCATCTGTTAGGATGTAGATGACAGGTGAGCGTGATTTTCTTTTAGCTATACCATGCACTTACTCTCGTGTCCGACACTTTTATGCTTTTAGAAGACAAGTTCTAAGCTATCTGCTGGAATAAATAACACGCTTCCTATGTCAGAGTTCCAGAAGTCCTCGGTAAGGATCTGTTCGAGCTGCTGTCACCTGATGACAACTTACCTTGGGCCTCATAGTATCCTGTGTAACATCAAGAGGACAGGGGGCAGAGTGCTATCACCCTGTGTCATAAACAGAAGCTAGTAGACTCTTGGCTCTGAGATTGTATCTGAGTCATTTATGACACTTCATTTAACAATCTGAGTCTTTTATAAGGAATGTGGTGTCGAACCTTCTTTGGACCTCCTCAGTGGCGAGGAAAGGATAGACGCCATCTGTGTGAAGTTTAGGTTTAGGGAATGTTTTTTATCTCTTTATCAAACTAAGCATCTTCCCAGATGCACTGCAAAACAAATGCTAAGAGAACATTCCATGGACATATCATATTATTACCTTTTCAAAGTATGTTAAAAGTACTCCCAGCCATTTTGTATAACACAGATTACAGTGATACAATTGGGTCCAGCATGCCTGCAGTTACGCCTTATATTGACTATTCAAGTTTACGTCTCCCATCTACTGTCAAGACCTGGACAAAGATGTGGGATGAAAGGGGGAACAAAATTCCAGAATTCATTCACTGCATGGAAGTGACGGAAGATTTTATTTTCGAACACGGTGTTTTCAGACAAACAACTATTGGCTTGCCTTGTTGCCGTTGAGAAACAAGTGTTTTAGAGGATCCAAGTCTTTTGCAAGATTTCTTGCCCCAGTTCCACATGCTTTTATGGGTCAATTTGCAGCAAGTTAAAAGGGGAAGAAGATGTTTTGTGTGGAAAGGAATGTGCAATCACGGGAGCCCCTGCTGATCTGCAGTCTGCCTGCCTCAGACAGAGGTGGTAAGGAAACGAATTCAGAAACTGATGAAGCAGCCCAGGTATCTCCTAGGCTGCTCCACACCCCAAGAGCACTGGACACTTTCACTTGTCCGGTGGTGACCTGCCACTAGATTTGTGATTTCTGTCATGACAGGGGATTCTCCATGTATCTGGTCTCGTGCCTTTCCCAAGGATTCCTGCACCACTCCGACTCTACTGTGCCTTTAGTGTAGTCCAGCCCAACAGAGAAATGCTGAGCCGCACCAAATTAGAGTGACTAAATAAACACTGTATTTGTCTCCTTGCTGTGGGCCAGCACCACCGCCACCACCAAAATCCCATAAATGTCTCAAAAGAAAACCTTTCTTTCTTTGTGAAAATAGGCTGCTTGGGGACTTGGCAGTCAGTAAGGAGGTATGATGTGTCATGGGTACATAGTAGGCCTGCAGAAGCATTGTCTGTCCGTGGGGGCTGTAGACAGACAAGTACAGCAGAGCAAGTACTAAGAGCAACCTGTGTCACCAGATGAGGCCTACCAAGGAGGAAAACCAAACCATGTGGTCTAATGATGAACATAGAATGCATGGAAAGCAGTCTTGATAGTAATGAATTTCTGTGGGGTTTTTTTTTCCCTCCTTTCTTTCCTTTTCTTTATTAGTCCCTTTTGGAATTTTTGTTTACTCATTCTTAGCTTTATGCCCATGAGCCTCATTTGAGTTTCCACTGAAGGAAAATCAAGCTCTTCAAATTGCCTATGTCTCATCGACCATTTGCCGGGCTGTGGGCTGCAGGTATAATAGCCAGCTGAGGGTGAAGGTCTGTTGCAAGGACTGTCTCCTCATTAAAATGTCCCCTCTTCAGGGTTCTCTGTGACAGAGTTGGCAGGCTCAGGCAGGAGCGATCCAAGTGCCTTTCACCTCATTTGTTTTCACTGCTTTGCTCTTGGCTTCTGCGGGAATTGTTTAATTGGGTTACCATTGTCGTTCTGACAGGAACCTATAAAGGGGACACATTTCTAAAGCGGGGTCTTCATCGCCAGCCCTCAGTGGGATGATTAAGCAAAGGCAGATGCTTGGCCAGCCTGACCCCTAGTATAAACACAAACACGATTTGGGGCCAGCCACTTTACCTGTACCCCGTTTAAAAGAATTTCAGAGCAAGAAAATGAACTCCCCCAAAGATCTTTTCCTGTAGAAATCTCTTGAGACCTCTTCATTGAAGCTCATTGTTTAAAATGACGTTTCTCTGCTGTTTTCCACTACACCCCATCCTCTACTGGGAGAACACACAAACCTCTTGAGGAAAAAAAAAATGTATTCACGTCTTTCCATAGGATTTACTGGCTGGGGAAGTTTAGGAAACGGAGAACTATGAAGTCTTAATAAGCAAACAGATCTGTTTATTTTGCATTTAGCAAGGAGATATTTGTTTTCTAAGCTCCAGGTTTTTTCAGCATGCCCAAGGATGGATTGCCTGTGTGGGGTGCTTTATGGCTGAAGTAGTAGCAAATCTTGGGGTTCTCTCTGACCTCAGGCAGAACTTCAGAGCGGGATGGTGTTTACAGCGAGTGCCTGCAGGCACGTGGATTCCAGGAGCTTCTGCCTGCAGTGCATAGTTTGTAAGCCCACTTGTTCCTGGGCTTTGTTCTCTTGGCCTGTGGAGTTTTGAAAGTAGCACAGAATGTACCAGGGTAGGCTCAGCTGGAGGTGACCGAAAGGAAATCTTGAGAAAACTGGCAGAGAGGTCTGCACTGCTGTGAGGTAGGCAGAGCTGAAGAGCCTGAGGCCCTGGGGGAGGAAAGAACATTCTTCTGAGGAGTGAAGGAGGCTTACAGCTTGAAGCTGGGGCCTCGGCGTTATGAGATTTCAAGGAGAATGACTCTCCCTACAGTGTGTCTATGAAGTCGAGACCCATAATAATACAAGCTGGCAATATCGAACCTTTATTATAAACCGGAAACCGTGCTAAGCCCTATGAGTACACGCTCTTACTTTTAATCTGCACAACAGCCCCTAAGTGCTAAGTGCTTTAGTTACTGCATTTACAGACCGGGAGACTGAAGTGAAGTAAGGTCCAATACATTCTCCAACACGACAGAGGAGACGGAGTGTCATTTCAAGGAGAGTCACTTAACGCCGAGGCCCCAGCTTCAAGCTGTTAACCTCCTTCACTCCTCTGAAGCGTGTTCTTTCCTATCCCAGGACCTCAGCCCCTTCGGCTCTACCTACCTCACAGTGATCCTAAAACACGCTCCAAAATCTAGAATTCAGGCACCGAGTGACTGAGCAGAGTGGTGGAGAGGTCTCAGGCTTGGACCCAGGTTGGGAGCAGTGTTTGCGAGCCAGGGAAGGGTAGCAAAGGTTGAAAACATTTCCACAGGACAGAGCCAGAGTGCGTCTTCAGCCGACTAACCACCAAACTTCCAGTATCTCAGGCTTGCGCGCGCTTCTGCCCTGACATCACCATGCTGTCAGAAAACAGCGGGCTCATCGCCATGTCTAAATCCCACTGGTTACTCTTTATGCGGTGGCAGAGGCTGTAGTAGGAGACGGAGTGAGCAACCTTTGCACAGCACATTCATCATTTGTCATTTGATCCCTTTCCACAAGCATGTAGAGAAATGTTCTCCCCCCGTGGAGAAAAAGGGGGAGGAGCTGGGAGCAGCTGCCCCAAACCCCCACCCAGCCTCCTCAGCGCACCCGCCTCCTCAGCGCACCCGCCTCCTCAGCGCACCCGCCTCCTCAGCCACTGACAAGTTAGCACTTTAGCCTGTCATTGGTCTCTGAAAACTAGAAGCAGATGTAGAATCCTCCATGTCCTCAAAGTCTCCTATGGAGCCAGCAGCTATGAATAATGAGCTTCTGTTTTCTCCTTGACACAACCATTTGATTGTATTTTCCAGATCATCCTGTATTAACTGCTCTGATACACCCTAAGAAGGCGATCTCTGCCACGGTTCCGAACCTGTACGACTCGACTGTACATAAAATACATGCCTTGATCCTGCCAAATTAACTATAGCCTTAAGGCATGAAGTACGTAGGCTTGGGTCTTGGAGTTGTCTTGTCTCTGAGTCTAGAGCTGAAGGCGGGAGCATAGAAGGGCAGTAATTCCTGGAAGGAGTTGGATGTCAATCTGAATTTCCCCTGCAGCACAGTAATCATTTCACCATGATAGCCTGATAGTCGCCTCCATAATATTTGCCTCCACGAGGCAGGCATTGGGTCACCTTTAAAACCTATATAATTATATATATTTTTAAATTCTCTCTTTTTAGTTAGTGCTCTGTGGTTTTCTTTGTTGGCCAGACTCACTCGGGTTCTTCTCCATCTGAAAGAACTCACTGGCACTTATGTCCAGAAAATTACAGAACCCAAGACAACACATTGCCCAACTCTTACAGCCTGATTCCCTTTGTGACTTCATGACGAAGGCACTCTAGACTAAACTGACCATGAATGGAGAAGAGTAATAATCTCTAAAGTTACCGAGGAAATGGCTAATCATTGACTAAAAAGATCAGCACAAATGATTGAAAGTTTCAGAACAACAACAACAACAAAAAAAAAAACAGGAAATTATGAGACAATGTTAAGATGAACGATTATTGCCATTGGGTGCTAAGCGCCTGGGTTGCTTTAATGCTAGAAGGTGTATTTTATACTTATGAAGAGTATCAAGTCCAATGTTAGTCCATCCTTCATGAAGACAAGTAGAGGTTCCTTGTGCTCTTCGCTGCTCCTCAGTGATGGACTGGACTGTCTAAATCAAATAACTCCTCTCCTTCACAAGTAACTTTTGGTAGAAGGTTAACCAAAACAGCCAGAAGCAAACTAAGCCACCAGCTTAGGAGTGGAAACCCATTCTGTGTTGTTTGGTTTGGTTTCGTATGGTTTGGTTTGATTTGGTTTGGTTTGGTTTGGTTTAGTTTGGTTTGGTTTGGTTTGGTTTGGTTTGGTTTGGTTTGGTTTGGTTTGGTTTGGATTGGATTGGATTGGATTGGATTGGATTGGATTGGATTGGATTGGATTGGATTGGATTGGATTGGATTGGATTTTGAGGGTAATAAATGAGAACATAGATTTACTTCCAGTGTATGGTGTTCACAGCAAGAAGAAAGGCTTGGCATTTGCAAATGTGAGTGAGAAACGTGGGATCTATAAACCCTGATGGTCTCCCCGTCCCTTTTGAGCCTCTAAGCTGTTTATAGGCAACTTCATTAAAAAGCTAATGTGGAAGCTGACAGCAAGCAAAATTCCAACCAGGTTATTTTATTACATAATTAACTAGCTATAGTCCAGAAAGTCACAGGGGAAGAATTCAAGCTCCCCACTGAGATTTTTAGCATTATCTGATATTACATATTTTCATATCTTTTCACTCACCCTGCTGCTACCACTGTAACTTGGAATGCAAATAGGAACTTTCATAACTGCGATGGGTCATTCTTTTAATACCGTGAGCTACACTTTGTCTTCTCCTGAGGTACTTTTTCAGTAACACAATAAAAGAAATATTCGTGGGAGGTCAAAACTATACCGGGAAACATTAAAATGTAAATTTTGTAAATTGTATCAATTCCAACATCAAATTCTGCAAAGTTATGACTAATCACAGGAAGTGCTATTGATTACTAACTTTACTAATTAGATACAAAATACTAATAATGCAACCAATGAAGAATACCTCTTTGAAGACATTGCTTGGTATCAATTATCCTATGTCCCTAAGGTCCTTGGCTGATGATAAGTCCTTCTTCTCCTGAGTTGTACTGACTAGGTATCTTCTTCCCCTGAGATTCTCTCTTCTATCTCTTGTATTCTGTTGTTGATGCTTGCATCTATGACTCCTGATCTCTTCCCTAGGTTTTCTATCTCCAGGGTAGTCTCTCTTTGTGGTTTCTTTATTGTTTCTACTTCCAGTTTTAGATCCTGGATGGTTTTGTTCAATTCCTTCACCTGTTTGGTTGTAGTTTCCTGTAATTCTTTAAGGGATTTTTGTGTTTCCTCTTTAAGGGCTTCTAGTTGTTTACCTTCATTCTTCTGTATTTCTCTGAGGGTGTTATTTATATCTTTCTTAAAGTCCTCTATCATCATCATGAGATGTGATGTTAAGTTAGAGTCTTGCTTTTATGGTGTGTTGGGGTATCCAGGGCTCACTGTGGTGGGAGAATTGGGTTCTGATGATGCCAAGTAGCCTTGGTTTCTATTGATTATGCTCTTGCCCTTGCCTTTTACCGTCTGATTATCTGTGGTGTTATCAGGTCTTGCTGTCTCTAACTGTGGCTTGTCCCTCCTGCAAGCCTCTGTGTCAGTACTCCTGGGAGACCAGTTCTCTCCGGGAAGAATTTAGGTATGGAGAACTCTGGTACAGGGTCAGCTCCGGGGGGACAGAAACTAGAAGGATCCTGTCCCTGGCTCTTCAGATGGCTCTGTGCAGGTCCCTCTTAGGCCAGGAATTTGAGCAGAAGTAGTGGTCTTATCTGTGCTCACAGGAGTGTCAGCACTCCTAGGAGACTCTCTCCCAGTGGTATTTGGGTACAGAGAGCTGTGGCACAGGGTCCAAGGTGAGGCATTTCAGAGGTTCAGTCCATTACTATCATAGCAGGAAGCAGGACAGTGTGCAGGCAGACATGGTGGTGGAAGAGCTGAGAGTTCTACATCTTGACAGTGGAGACTTTATGGTTTGAGACTTTAATACATTAACAACCTATGGCTTAAGTCTATGGTGTCACATGAAGTGCAGGTCACCTGTTCATTGAACATCACTTTTTATTTCATTTGTGGCCTCCTGTAAATTAGGAAGTTGAACTCTGAAGGTTTGAGATTATTCTGGCTTGGTTTTATAGTTCTTTAGAACCAGGTAAGTCAGTGGGAAATGCCAAAGTACACATGGATCTCCCTGAGTTTCATCTCCTTGGTACTGAAAATAAATAAATAAATAAATAAATAAATAAATAAATAAATAAATCTGCCTCTTGAAATGTTGAACCATTTCCTTAGGAATTTGAACCTTCGCCCAAGTCTTGTTTTTGTTCCAGAATCAGTTTCATCACAGTTTTCAAACTAGGCTGCCTTCGTGCTTCCTAATTGGAGTGCACACACCCATCACCAGGTTTCAAAGCCTATGGGTATATTTACAACGAGGGAGGTTTCCAGTGATAATGCAAGCCTCAAGCCTGGTTTCAAAGCAGTAACGCCCCAATACGATAAAGCCTGATAGGAACAAAGGACACATTTGCCTTCAAGTATCTGAATTATAGTTTTTTTCTTGTTGACCAACCAGTCACATAAATGCTTCAGGGGTGGGCTTTTTGCTTAAACACCTTCAAGCAAAACCTGTCCTCTGGTTAGGGAAGCCAGCTCAATACCTGATGGTCAAAATCGCTGGCATTAAGTCGTTGAAAGGGAGCAGCCTGCTTCCATTGTAGTTTGAGAAGGGAGTTACCAACCACTGTGTTCCTTGCTCTCTCTAATTAGCAGTTATTAGCATCTAAAGAAAGTCCAGAGCAACCAGGCCAAGTGTGATGTGCCTTACACCTCCCATCCAGCTTCTGAGGTGTCCTACTATTAGCAAGCATCTCAAATAATCACCAGACCGCTCGCACACATGTTCCCCCACGTGAAGCTGGTAATCAGGAAGGCTAGCCAAAAGTGCATTGAATCAGCAGGAAGTGAAATACAGACATCCATCCACCAAACAGGAGTTTTCTTTTCCTTAAAAGTAAAGTGAAATAAAATAAAAATCCTCGCACATCTCAATGATCCTAGTGGTCAAATTCAACTCGTAGTAAACCTTCACATATGACCCTGCGCGTGACCAGAGAGGAGAGTTCAGTGATAACATCTCCTTGGGCTAGCCTGGGGAAAATTCTGAGACCAGTGCAGTGGGCCTGATGGAGTAGCCTGGCAAGAGCACTCTGTTTTAGAAAGAGGGTTTATGGGGATGCGACTCCCATTTGTCTTGGGCTGCTGAGCTCCAGTTCTGGTTGGAAAGACAACTCCTTGAGCTGATACCTGTGAAACCATTTGTATTGTAACCAATGGCACCATAGGCCTAGGAGATTACAACACATGAGGGAATTGGAGAGCCTTTTTCTGGGGGAGGGGATGGATATCAGGGACTCAATAATTTACAATATCCTGAGCACTAAGGCTCTGTCTGCCCTTAGATCCTAAGGTTCTCCTTTCAAAAGTATTCTAGGACAATATAAAATTCCTGTCTCCACTTCAGATTCTACTTGTGAATAATCCCCCATAGCTGGTTAAGGATATTTCAAGGAGACTGTTCATCTTGTCAAAACATAAAAGAATGTGAGGAAATTTTAGTTTCATCAGAAGAAATGACTTACAATTAAAATCTGGAGATTGAATAGATTCATAAATATAGAGGTTATTTTTAAACAAGTTCCCTAGAGTATTATTTAATTTTTAAAATTAACACTTTGCCCAGATATCTCAGGGAACTATGCTGTTTATATTTATGTACTCCTGAAATAAAACCTACAGTCTCTGGAGGTTTGGTTTTTTGGTTTTTTTTTTTTTTTTGGTTTTGTTTTGTTTTGTTTTGTTTTGTTTTTTTGCTGTACAATATGCATGTGTGCACTTTACATGTTTTAATTCCTATGTTAAAAAAAGAAAACTGTCTTCCCTCAAGAAAAAAAAAAAAACGAATTAAAGGCAAACACCTTTCCTGACATTTATTCAAAGTTCACAAAACAGAGTCATCAGGCAGAGTCATCAGCTGGTCATGCAACCCTCAGATCTGAGTCAGAACCACCGGCCTCTGTGCCATAGCCAGCAGGGTTAGGAGAACACCAAGCTGAGCCTGTCTGCAGCAGGGCTGAGGCCTAGGGAAAGGGATCCCATCTGAAAAGCCTCACTCAAATCACAGCTCCACTGCTCAGGGCCACGGCCTTCGGCAACTTATTCAACCTCAGAGTGCCGCAAATTCCGAATGTAAGGAAGGAGAAACACTCGCATACTGTAAGCATGTAGGGTAAAGTCAGTCTGTATTTTACCATAAAAACACAGGCACAGTCATATAGCAAGTTTCAATCACTTGCGAAACAGGAGCAGTAGTTGCTCTGTTTAACCTTTCCAATCTTTCTATTTCTTAATTTTTATCTTCTTCAGATGTTTTTCTTTTTTTCCTCTGTCTCTTTTTGTCTCTCTGTCTCTCTGTCTCTCTGTCTCTCTCTGTCTCTCTGTCTCTGTCTCTGTCTCTCTCTCTGTCTCTGTCTCTCTCTCTCTCTCTCTGTGTGTGTGTGTGTGTGTGTGTGTGCATTTTGTGTTCCCCAGCTACTCCTGGCCGTGGGGCCTGCCGTGGAGTGTGGTTGGTTGGCTCAGTGAGATCCCACTGGAGAAACCTAACGACATGTTCTTTATATTGCGTTTATTATATCTTAAGTATAGAGAAAGCCTTCTTTCTCTGCGTTTTGAAAAAATGTCTTGAATTAATGAAATCTAAATGGTTGAGAAAATAACAGTGTTTTGAGAACAATAGGCATGCAATCTTTCTACCTTTTCTTAAAAGTGTGCAGGGCAGAAAATAAAGCAAATAACAAGCGGCAGTGTGACAAGGAACTAAATGCATTTGTCCAGGGGAGTTTGGGGGGAAAGCTGACCTCCCTCCTGCTGAGCCCTCTACTCTAGAGTCACCCAGCTTTCCTCTGCCCCCAGGAAGTCTGCTCACAAGCTTCAGCATTGCGTATAAGTGCTTATGAGAAAAGGAAAACAAAAACAAAAACAAAAAACAAAACAAACAAACAAACAAACAAACAAAAATGCAGGCATAAGACTGCACAGGAACACGAAAACCAGGAGAGAGAGGATAGGTTCTGACCAGCTTTTGTTTAAGTATCAAAACCTCACTGTGATCACTTCCGGAAAGTCCTAAAGCAACCTATAGAAATGTTCCTTACCCATCATATTTTAGAAAGCAAAGAAGAGCTCCCATTTCTGCATTCACTGTAGAAATTAAATTAGAAGATGTAATTATGAGGTTAAAGCTTTTCCAAATTTATTTCCTTTCTCTTATTTCTTCTTCTTCTTCTTCTTCTTCTTCTTCTTCTTCTTCTTCTTCTTCTTCTTCTTCTTTTTCTTGAGGTAGAATCTTGCTATACATTTCATACTGACCACAAGCTCATGTCCTCCTGACTAGGAATGCGAGGATTATAAGCATACACCACAAACCATGTGGAACACATTCTCTGCATCCTTGGTGACGTTGAATTACTAGCTGAATTCTATTTTTTTAATCTCCCTTTTCTATGAGATGTAAGTTTCGTTGTTGATATGCAGCTCTGACCTCCCTTGCACTATGTGGCAGATGTGTTTGAGTGCTCCCTTACCATGGAGACGGCGCCACACAAGCTGACCTGGGTTTCTGCTGCACTGCTGAGATGTAAGGAAGGGTTGTAATGAGTAAGAAGTCTTCCAGGCAGCAGCACAGGAAGAGATGGGAGCTACAAACAGGAAGTTAATGGGGGGTGGGATCCAGAGGAGTAGAACTGGAGTTGATGGGAGGTGAGGGGCGGAGTCTACATCTTCATAGGTACCTGAGCACAGCACGCAGTGAGCCTGTGCCTTTTTCTTTCTTTTTTCTTTTTTCTTTTTTCTTTTTTCTGTGAGCTCTGGAAAGGACTTCCACCAGTAGCATCTTTATTCAGATAAAGAGTATTTTAACTAATGCTTCTTTTTTAAACTATTGATTCAGTCAGAAACACACAAAGACATGTATGACAGAATCTAGAACATGTATGCAAATAGTTGAGTTATATGCCAAAGCAGAAAATAAAAGATGAGAAGGGGAGAGGAAATTATATGTGTTATAATTGTCTCAGGTGCTTCATTTACAGATTCAGAAAAGTTCAATGTATAGAGCTATAAAACAGAGAAAATATTTTATAATAATTTGCCATGAAAGATATAATATCCTTCATTTTGCTTGTTTATTTATTTATTTATTTGATATATTCTATATTTACATTTCACTTCCCTTTTTCTGGTTCCCCATCCCCCAATGGTCCCACATGCCCTTTTCCCTCCCCCTGTTCCCCCATCCATCCCTTCCCACTTCCCTGTTCTGCTATTCCCCTACACTGATGTTTTGATCCTTTCCAGCACCAGTGTCCACTCCTTCCTTATTGTCGGATATCATTTGATATGTGGATTGTGTCTTTGGTGTCCCAAGAATCTAGGCTAATAGCCACTTATCAGTGAGTGCATACCATGGGTATTCTTTTGAGACTGGGTTACCTCACTTAGTATGATGCTCTCCAGCTCCATCCATTTCTCCCCGGACCTCAGAGCAATAGTGTTAAAAACTGCATGGTATTGGTACAGTGACAGGGAGGCAGATCAATGGAATAGGATCAAAGACCCAGAATTGAACCCACACATCTATGGCCAATTGATCTTCGACAAAGGAGCTGAAAACATCCAGTGGAAAAAAGAGAGCCTTTTCAACAAATGGTACTGGCTCAAGTGGAGGTCAACATGCAGAAGAATGAGAATTGACCCACTCTTATCTCCTTGCACTAAGCTCAACTCCAAGTGGATCAAGGACCTCCACATAAAACCAGACACACTAAAACTAATAGAAAAGAAACTGGGGAAGACGCTTGAGGACATTGGCTCAGGGGAAAAATTCCTGAACAGAACAGCAATTGCTTATGCTCTAAGAGCAAGAATAGACAAATGGGACCTCATAAAATTACAAAGTTTCTGTAAGGCAAAAGACACTGTCAAAAGGACAAATCAGCAAACAAAAAATTGGGAAAAGATCTTCACCAACGCCACATCTGACAGAGGGCTAATATCCAATATATACAAAGAACTCAAGAAGTTAGATGCCAGAAAACCAAATAACCCTATCCAAAACTGAGGTACAGAGCAAAACAAAGACTTTTCACCTGAAGAAATTCGGATGGCTGAGAAGCACCTTAAAAAATGTTCAACATCATTAGTCATTAGAGAAATGCAAATCAAAACAACCCTGAGATTTCACCTCACACCAGTCAGAATGGCTAAGATTAAAAACTCAGGAGACATCAGGTGTTGGTGAGAATGTGGAGAAAGAGGAACACTCCTCCACTGCTGGTGGGACTGCAAGCTAATACAACCACTCTGGAAATCAGTCTGGCGGTTCCTCAGAAAAATGGACATGATACTTCCGGAGGATCCAGCCATACCACTCCTGGGCATATACCCAGAAGATTCCCCAGCATGCAATAAGGATACATGCTCCACTATGTTCATAGCAGCCTTATTTACAATAGCCAGAAGCTGGAAAGAACCCAGATGTCCCTCAACAGAGGAATGGATACAAAAAATGTGGTATATATACACAATGGAGTACTATTCAGCCATTAGAAACAATAAATTCATGAAATTCTTAGAGCCTGTGCCTTTACTTAAGGGTCCGATAGAAGGGCAGAACCTCGGAAAAATTCTAGAGTGAAGTTTTAAAATGGACTCTGGCTAAAGACAGCTCCATTGTCAAGTGTACAGTTAGAATTTTTTCCTACTCAGACATACCATTCTTATCATTACATGGAACAACAACAAAAAAAAAAACCATAAAATATGGTCATGAAAGAATGATAAAGTGTGTGCCAATTTTATATAATTAAAAATCTGATTATAAAATAGAATTTCTCTTCTGCACCTTTGAATAATGGGGGGAGGGGGCGGTACACGAGAAGGGGCAAACAGAATTTCCCAGAACAGAGTCGGATTATCTACCTACTTCACAGTTTTCTTTTGGCCTGCAGAGTCCTGTTGACAATTTTTTTTTCACAAATGTTGATCACTGACACAATGTTATGGCAATCGTGAACCAGACGCTCCATAAAAGAATCTCAGGTTTAGGAATTATAAAGACAGATTGAGAACGGGATATAATCTGACACTTTACACTATGTTTGTGTAAAATTCCACCAATGAAGCCTCTTCCGCAGTCCTTACACCACATCTTCACTGGTGTCTCCCCGTCGTACTGGCTACTAAAATCTGGCACTAGAATCTCTCATAGATGAGTGTAATTAACTTTTCTCATCCCGTTTTTGGTCATAAAATCAAGATGTTGGACACACAAAAATGCATAATTGTGGTTATTTTCATCTTTTGGTTAACTACAAAATATTCCTTATTACTAGTAATTCTTTTTGTTTTAAAGTCTTGTCTGTTTTCTACTATTAGTTTTCTACTCTTCTTGTGTGTTTTTTAAATCTTTTACAACTTAATCTGTCTTAACTTGAAAAATAAACAGCATGTAATTGGGTCATCTTTTCATTCATCTTTATAGTTGTGGCCTTTTCGCTGACATATGCAGCTCATCTATATTTAATCTGATTAGTGAGGTGTGGGAACAGATCTACTGTTTTGATATTCCTTCTGTTTCCCATTAGTCTTTCAGTCCTTTCTTTCCTCCACTGTGGAGCTCTTACGTTTTGACTCTTCTGTGGAATTGTTAGCTCTACAAATGGACACTTAATACTGGTGCTTAGTGTGCTGTCTTCAGGATAATATACGCACATGGCCATTATAATGTACAGTGACTGCTGTGACCACATGTGTAGCATGCAGACCTCCACATAGCGGAGGTCCACGTTTGAGGGCCTATGTTTCCCACCATACATCCATGTGTACTTGACATCTATCCATTCCTAATGCTTATATTTATATCGTATTTTTGTTATATTCTTGACTTTGACTACTTTCACAGTTTCTACATTTTCTCTTCAGCTTAGAGGATGTTGGATTTATCCTGCTTTGAGTTAAGTGCCTTCTTGAATCTTTTTTTTTAAACCAACATTTAAGGGCATTCTTTCTTTCCTTGACTTCTAGAAATTCACCGCATGCACTAGATTAGTTTATATTTCTTACAGACCACTGAGGTTCTATTCATTAACTAGAGTCGTTCCTCGTTCATGATGACGATACGTAATGCACTGAACTGCTTCAAAGTCCTTTTGTACTCATTTTGATAGACCATCCTCTTGTGTTCAATTTTCATTCACATCTTTGGTATACCTTCTGGAGATTTTTCTCTGTGGAAGTTATTCTCATTTATATTATTGTATTGGGGGGGAGGGTTGTTGTTTTGTTTTGTAAGAAAGCAGAGTTTTGTTCTGGCAAGAAATTAAAATATTGGAAGTTTACACACCACCAGTCAGATTTGGTAACTGTGTTAACTTTTAATTTTCTCCAATGAGATGTTTATCACTTTAAAAGCATGTTCCTTCCTTACAAGGAAGAATTGATCTGAGACCACAAATACAAAGTACTCAAAGAAGTCTCTGCACTCTGACACAGAGCTCCATACAGACTCCTAGCACTATGCACTGACGTCATCATCTGGCTCCTCTTTCCCAGGTGACATCTATGCTGATGTCATCATCCCGCTCCTCTTGTGCCAGGTGACGTCTATACTGACGTCATCATCCCATTCCTCTTGTGGCAGTGGACATCTGTGCCATGTCTTAGAGATCAGTGCTCAGAGCATGCTCCCAGTGAGTGGGAGCAGGCGGACCCACCTCCCTAGGGTGTGGAGTCCTCTGATCTCAAACAAACACATTTTTTCTTCTGTTGTATTAATCTCCATATCTTTTGATCTAGACTGGAGAGTTCCTAAATATTACTCTGATTCAAAACAATACAAACTTTGTTTTTGGTTGTTTTTTTTTTTTTCAATGAAAATAAAAAGCCAAAAACTCACTGTTATGTTTGCCTTGAATCTCCTTTCCTTTTTGGCTCTTGGAATTGTCATTAAAGCACTGGGCGTTGGGTAGATATCTGTAAGCCTAACACTCTCAGGATGTTAGGGCAGGAGGTATCTTTCTCCATCCCTACCTTTTGATGCAGGATCTTCTACTGAGTCTGTAGCTCAGCACTTCAACAAAACTAGCTGGCCAGTGAGCACCCATTATCTACCCATCTCTACCTCTCCACCACCATTTCCTGGGTCTTATGTGGGTCCCGGGGATTAATTGAGACTCCTTCTTCCTTTTTAATCTTTTTAATGGACAATGAAAGACCGTTAAGTGGAGACTCTACAGTGACCACAACCACCACAAACACTCAGGCATTGCAGTTGGTACACGTGTAGAGGCTGCCTTGGCTAATCCCTGTTCCACACGGTGTGCAAAGACCAGTGCTTGGTGGCTGTGCTCCAGATACTCTCAGACAATGACCTCAGCACCATTCTTATCTCAAAGTACAGTGACCCTTAAGCTGAGAAACTGACTAGAAATACAGTTAACATGCACCTTGAAATTAGCTCATTGCTTCCTGTCTAAAAATCCTTTTTCAAACCTTCCCTTAAACTTCACGGTTAGTGTCATGAGTTATAGAGGTACACGTGTGTACACATGTTGCAGCACACATGGAGGTCAGAGGACAACTGTGTGCACTCAATTCTCTCCCCTCCACTTGTACCTGGATTCTAGAGATTGAACGTAAGTCATCAGGCTTAAATTTCCAACTTCGGACATCTTGGCCGGATGGTTTCCTAAAAGCCAGGCCTGCAGAAAATGCATAAATGTGTGTCTGGCACTCTAAATTTTCATGCAGTATGTTTATGAAAATGTGACTGTTTCCCACGATCCCGGCAGCATGCCTCAGGAACCGTGTTCCAGTGTGTGCTGGCCCTGTCTCCACTGCAGCAAGCTTCTCCAACCAGATGCTGACGGGACAGTCCTGTTTTGTAAAGACAGGTCACACAGCTGCGTTTTGTAAACACTAGTTAATACATAAATAATCCAGGGCACTTAAAAAAAAAAGGTAAAGTTGTGGTCACCATTGTCCCTATGGTTATCATTTAATGACTCAAAGAGCTCAGATACTACTGGTATTTGGAGCCAGGATGGGGGTGTGGTTTGAGGTGCCTCAATCAAGAGTAAAATAAAGGTATAGGAAGAACGCAAAATAGCAGGCAAATGTCATTTGAAATAAAGCCATAGTGTAGGCATATACAGTCAAAATTGTCATTGGTCCATAAGACTGAAGGTATTAAAGGTCCCCAAGTTATTGGCAGGGATATCATTTATGGAGTTCAAGCGTAGGAGAAACTTCATGACATAATGTGACACACTTGTCCTACTGTGATCAACAGGCTTGGGTTACAAAAGCCTCTGCTGACTGAGCAGATCCCTTCTTCCATGTGATTTTAACCATATGTATCTATCCATAGGCAGACGATAGCAAACAGGGGCTCTTCCCTAACCGTCCACCTAAAGGACCCGGTTTGCTTTGTTGCGTATCCACACAAAACTGCCTCAGGCATATCGGTCCTCCTACTCCTTCACATGGATGTGTTGCCAATACCTTTGACTAGAAACTGTCCAAGCCTGGTGGTTCTTAAGGGGAGGTTGATGCAGGTGGAAGTCCTATGTCTTGAGGTGAACTCTGTGGAGGGTTGTGTATACAGAGTACACGCAAGAAAGGGTCTCAGGCTGCCAAGTGTGTGATCAGAAGAGCACTGTGTACATTAACCAATTAGAGTCTCTGACAGCCAGCTGTTCCTTAAGCGTGCCTGCCTTAAGGGAGGGGAGGGACTCCGTGGCCAGCAGCTTTCACATCAGCCAGCACGTTGCTAAGGATGGACAGCAGCAGTGACCGGATTTTACTGTTTTCTTATACATTGTGCCCAGGTTTCAGGTTTGTAGATCTGTATCTCACATTCCAGGGTTCTTCAATAATCCTGACAGATGGAACTCACAGGATAAATGTCCCAACACACTAACAAATTCCAAGTATGCTGTTTGCAATGACAGTTTACATATTTGGGCCAAAGTTCCACAAATTCATCCTTGAGTGTCTTCAGACTTCTTGGGCAAATGCCGTCTTGTTTCTATACTTGATTTATATTCAGCTTATCAACCAGACATGAACACCTCATGCATTCCTTCCTTTTTGATGTATTTCTTCTGATCTGTAGAAGTCCAACTTTGCTCCTTTCTCTGTGTTTTTTAAACAGCAGGGACTGAATCCAGGACCCTGTACAAGCGGGTCAAGTCCAATGCCAGAGGCATCAATAGCCATTTGCTGATCTTTCTTATCATTTAACAGGTCACTGTGCTCAAGTAAGGGCCACCACTTTACAAACTTTATTCGATCATATTTAATTTTTATTCCCCATAGTCCATGGCATTTTGATTTTGTTATTTAAATTATATGGCCAGGGTATGAACAGCAAGCACTTCGATGGTTTTTTTTTGTTTGTTTGTTTGTTTGTTTGTTTTAATGTCATAAATGATCATTAGAACTTAGTCTGTGACTGGTGGGGTAGAAGAAAATCAGTGGCCCCATTATACCCCTATATATAATAACTAGTCATCAAGAGTATAAGATAGAAGTGCCGGTATGATATTTGTCTGAAAAATACAAGAAGTCTCAATCACAAAACACGGAAGGACATGTGATTTATTATCTCCCTGTGTGGTTGGTTGATGATTTCTCTTTGAATCATCTTCCTGAAAGAAGCTGGGCAGTGCTCTTAAACTTTATTTAGTTTTGATTTCTCCAGAGAACAGTTTTTTGTTCTGAGGGCCCTCTCATTCTTTGGATTTACATATTTTCTATTTGAAGCACTCCCCAAATTTTTCACTGTGTGAAATGATTCTTCACTTCTTGTTCCCCAGTTCCTGCCAAGAGCCGTGGTGTGTACTGTTTGGTAATTGCCACTGTTAAGGCCTCTGAAGGGCTTTTGTTCAAGGGTTAGATTTACTGATTCTAGTTTCTGTTGTTCTGGTAGCAGTGAAAAGGCAAATGATGAGCAGGCTTTCAATAACCGAGCCTTTATCAGTGCCAGCACTACCCCGGGCTAGCTGCACCCTCAGTCACTGTGGCATGCAACTATAGAAACTCAGGGGAATTGAATAATGGCAGGAACTGCAGAGTGTTTTAAAAAACACCCATTGTACCCCTGTGTCCTCTGGCATCACCACCCTGGGAGGACAAACTAGGCCATTTGAATGCCTGCTTGTACTTGACTCCATCTGGTCAGTAAGACCTCTATCTCCTTTAGGCTTCACACAAGTGTTTCTTTGAGGCCATAGCCAGTGGGGCTGTCAGCATAATTCCTTGTGAAAGTTTGGCCTACTTATTCCTGTGCTTTGTAGGTACCTGGTTGTCAGTTTCCTCACCTTAGGAAGCTCTAAGGTGTGTTCTTGGTAGTGCATGTCATACTGTTCTCTCTCTCTCTCTCTCTCTCTCTCTCTCTCTCTCTCTCTCTCTCTGTGTGTGTGTGTGTGTGTGTGTGTGTGTGTGTGTGTGTGTGTGTAACTGCCTTTTAGGATGGAAAACCTGCTATTTTTTGCAGGTGGTAAGTGAAATGGGCTCTCTATGAAGACTGACAACAAGTTCAGTCCCTTTGGATCGTCTCCCCCTCCCCCACCCCACCCCCACAGGAAAAGCATTTCTCACTCAATTCCAGAGTTTGGCACTTTTGCCAAATCCGGCTCCTCCAACTTCTCTTCCTAATCTATTTCTCCATGATGCTTACACTGGATCACAGCATGTGCTAAGATGTTACCTGACTGTATTCTCCAATGTCATCCTTGGCCCTGTGCTTCCCTATGCATGCCTTTGAATAAGCACAGACATGCACACATGTATGTATATCAACTAACAAACATAGACCAGCATCTTACTTGCAGAGTTACCAATTCTAAAAAAGGTCTTTTCTCTTTGTGTTCATGAAAGACAGGCCTCATTATTAGTATTTATCCCATCTTCCTTTTGCCAAACAAAATATTAATATTTTTAGGTTAATTAAATAAGCATCTACCCACCTTAGAATTCTCACAAGTGCTAAGATTAATTTGACCTTCCTTTCAGAACTAGGTGCTGGAGTCAAGACACTAGAACTCAGATTCGTGAGCTATAAATATATGAAAGCATTGTCTGTTTGCTAATCTACCTTTAGGAAATTGTAGGCTCATCAGTACTTATTGATATCAGCCACGGCCTACTCACCGTATATAATGAATTTCCTAATTTCTAGGAAACTTGCCATCATCTGAGGGAGGAAAGGATAATTCCTTTGCAAACCCCCACTGTTTTCAACACCCAAACCTTATGTGCTGTTTGCAGCAAGAATAAAAGGGACAGAAATACTGTGCTCCATATTTTAACAATCATCTTTTTTAGATGTTAAAAATATTAGAGGTAGAGTTGGTGCACACACACATTCGTCTGTATGAGGATGTGCCCATGCACACAGGCACTGGCAGAGGCCACAGGAGGGTATCAGATCCCCACGGGCTCTGATGTGTTGTAGACAGTTATGCGTTGCTCAGTGCAGTACTGAGAACAAAACTTCAGTCCTCTGCAAGAGCAGCAAGTGTTCTTAATTGTTGGTTGATCTTTCCAGCCCTACTATTACTTAACATTCTTATCCTGTTTATTTACTGTGTGCAGAGTTTATGCTAGCCAAAGTAGATTGCACAATATCACTAGCTCTCCTCCTCCCATCAACGGATTTTGTTTGTACTTTTTAAGGTAGGAATCCTTAAACTTACTATACCTTCCAACATAAAATAACCAATGGCTTTCATAAAGGAGAGGGATAGGCCTTGTCTCTTCTGCCTCATGCACTAGCCACCAAGCATTCATGATTCTTTACATTTAAATTAATTTAAATGAAATATTAGTGCTCTCATATACACTGGCATATTGCACACACTTGTACTTCAGCACAGAGCATGAACCATCTCCACTGCTCCAGAAAGATCTACTGTGTTTAAAGATTGAGTTAGCATCATGAACCTGGGAGAATGGGGCCCAAAAAATGAGGTAGACTACAGTCTTGTGCAATAGCCAACTTTATTTGGAGCATCAGACAATTTATACTCTGAGGCTTAAGAAGAGTCACCTAGCTATAGAATCACAAAGATATGACACCAGTGCTTGGCAAAAATGTATTTTCCCATAAAGGCATGTGAATTACAGCAGCTGAAGCAAACTCTTAGTATACCTGAAAGGGGCACAAAGGCACATCCCAAGAACAATTCAATGAGGTTTGTTGTTGTTCTTGTTGTCTTTATTCTTTCATAGATTATATCCTGCCCGCAGTTTCTCCTTTCTCCAATCCTCCCAGTACCCCTCCTCCCCTCTCCTCCAGATCCACAGTTTCCCTGAGAGGGGGAGGGAGAGGGAGAGGGAGAGGGAGAGGGAGAGGGAGAGGGAGAGGGAGAGGGAGAGAGAGAGAGAGAGAGAGAGAGAGAGAGAGAGAGAGAGAGAGAGAGCAGGCCTCCCAGGGATGTCAATTAAACATGATGTAGCATGCTTGCAATAAGACTAAACAACTCCCTTCATATCAAGCCTGGCGAGGCAACCGAGTAGTAGGAAAAGGTGGAAAAAAAGGTCCCAAGAGCAGGGAAAATAGAGACTCCCAAACTCCTACGGTTTGGAGTCCCACAAGAACACCAAGCTATACAAGCATACCTCTATGTACAGGACATAGCACAGACCCATACAGGCTCCCTGTTTGTCACTTCAGTCTTTGTCAGTGCCGATGAGCCCTGCTTTGTTGGTTCTGTGGGTTGTGTTCTCCTGCTGTCCTCAACCCTTCTGCCTCCTACAATCATTCCTTCCCTTCTTCAGTGGGGTTCCTGAGCTCTGCCTAACATTTGGCTGTGGGTCTCTGCATCTGCTTCCATTCATTGCTGGGTGAAGCCTCTCTTTATTTTTTTATTCTATATTCTTTTTTACATTCCAAAGGCTTTCCCCTTTCCCAGTTCCCCACCACCACCATATGTCCCATAAGTCCTCTCCCACCAATTATTCCCCCTCCCACCACCATTTCTCTGTTCTGGATCTACAAAACTGGATCCAATCTTTTCAGGCCCAGGGTCCTCCCCTTTCTTCTTCTTGAGAATCATTTGACTTGCTAATTGTGCCTTGAGTATTTAGGGCTTCTGGGCTCATTAATATCCACTTATCAGTGATTGCATTTCATGTGTATTCTTTTGTAATTGGGTTAACTCACTTAGGATGATATTTTCCAGATCTAACCATTTGCCTACAAATTGCATGAATTCATTATTTTTAATTGCTGAGTAGTATTCCATTGTATAAATATACCACATTTTCTGTATCCATTCCTCCCTTGAGGGATATCTGGGCTCCTTCCAACTTCGGGCTATTATAAACAAGGCTGCTATAAACATAGTGGAGCATGTGTCTTTATTGTATGCCAGGGAATCCTCTGGGTATATGCCCAGGAGTGGTATGCCAGGGTCCTCTGGAAGTGACATGCCCAATTCTCTGAGGAACCGCCAGACTGATTTCCAAAGCGGTTGTACCATCCTGCAATCCCACCAACAGTGTAGGAGTGTTCCTCTTTCTCCACATCCTCGCCAGCACCTGTTCTCTCTTGAGTTTTTAATCTTAGCCACTCTGACTGGTGTGAGGTGGAATCTCAGGGTGAAGCCTCTCTGATGACGACTGGGCTAAGCACCAATCAATACGTACAGCAAAATAGTGTTAGAAATCATTTCATTGACTTGTTTTTGCCAGTTTTGTTTGGTTTTATCCTGGGTCCCTGGGATACCCTGCCTCTGGTTCCTGGCCATCTAGACACTGACAGTCATGGGCTCCCATTTGTGGAGTGGGCCTCAAGTTAGTTCAGAAGATGCCCAGTTCAGGCTCTATATCCCCCCTTACTAGGAGTCTTCCCCAGCACTCTCTCAGAGTCCAGATTTTCTACTGAACGAAGTTTCCAGTTCACTCCCCAGTGCCTCTCAATTCCAGTCGTCTCTCCCAGTGCTCTTTCCCTCCACACCCATCCTTCCCGTAGCCATCCCAGCCAGGCCCCAGTCCACCCCCAAATCTATTCTATTTCCCCTTCCTAGGGAGATCCATGCATTCCCTGCTAGAACCCAAACCCAGAGTGACAAACACGGCATATTATCTGCTAAGTAACAAGGAGGGCTCAAAGTCATGTTTTTTTCAAGAAACTGAGATCACAAGATTCTTATCTTATTTTTTTTCCAGAGTTTTCTTCTAAGCTGTCAGAATTCTTCTAACAGAACTCCACTTTGGGGCTCTGTTGTGACTGATTAACCGCATTGGCAGGCATCCCTGACTCTTACTGTGGTGAGCTTGCAGCAGAAAGCATCAATGTTCTGCCTTCTCCTACCACTGCCTTTTTCTCTGCCCTCTCAAGCCACTGCCTTCTGTGAACTGATGATCCCTGCTAGTTCACAATGTCAAGATGGAGTTACCTATTTGTGGGCATTTGTTTCCTTTGAAAGTTCCCATAATATACCTGGTTATGAAAAAATTAAAGTTCCTGCCATTCTTCTAGTTATGAATGCTTGCTCCACGCTGCTTTTCTGTTGCCACTTCTCTTGCATTGACAATAAATTTTGTGTCAGAGCAGATCCCAGTGTAGTCTTTTGGAAGACCTTTTAAATAGCCGTTAAGCTGTGTCTGGTGCAGCCATGTTTTTCATTCAACTTGAGGGAAAATGCAATGTAGAGAGCAATGAGCAGTTCCTCAGTCACACAAGAGCAAGAGTTGGGTGGCAGGCTGAATTTTGTGTTTGGGACTAGCCTGAGCTACGTAGTGAGATTCCATTTAAAAGAAAAACACACTTGCTCCAAAGTTAAAATACATTCCGTTTCAGAACTCAGAACTCTGTGTCTGCACAGGTATGTGCAAGTGTGTGTGTGTTCAAGAATATGCATGTATGCATACCCTAGAGTTCAATCTCAAGTGTCATTTCTCAGAAGCCATCCACCTTGCTTTTTGGGACAAGGTCTTCCACTGACATGAAACTCAGCCAGTAGCCAAGGCTAGTTGCCCAGCCAGCCCCAGAGACCATCCTGCCTGTGTCCTCCTCCCCAGCGCTGGGATTTCGAGTGAGCTGTAGCCATCTATATCTGTAAGTAAGATCCTCGTGCTTGCACGTTTACTGCCTTAGCTATCACCCCAGCCAGACATCCTGTTTTTAATAAAATCTCAAAGGGCTCAATCATTTAATACACTTCAGGACCTGGAGCATGAGACATGACTTCAATAACAAACTGAATTTTGTCAATGTTTCATCTCTGGGACGGATATAGCGTTAAAATTTCTCCATTTAATACAGTCTATATCCAGAGGTAGAATAACAAATGGTTTATTATGAATCACATTTATTTACATGTATGTGTATGCCAGAAAAGGCGTTGGGCTACCTCCCAGGAGCTGGCTCTCTCCTTCTGTCATGTGGGTCTCAGGACTGGACTCCAGTCATCAGGCTACAGAGCAAGCACCTTTACCCAGTGAGCCAGCTCAGAAGCCCCGTGTATTTCGTGTTTTAATATTAACATCTTACCATATGCATCACTGCTTTTTTTATGGCATCCTATTTTACTGCTTTCTCTCCCATCTCAGCCTCATAACTAGAAATGCACATTAATACATTTAGGTGAGGGTAAGGGCAGTGAGAACGTGTAGAGGTCTTCAAGTCTTAAGAATCCCTACTTGACATGTATTAATCCCGAAATAGTAATTTACTCTTACTCACACATGTTGTTGATTGAAAGGAGAGGAAGGTGAGCAGACCTTACATACAGCCTGGAAATCCTTCCCAGGTATGTGAGATAAGGATAATAATGGTGAGGTTCAGCAGCTTGTAACAGGCTCAAAGGAGGTGTGGTTTCCAAAGCTGAACCTTTTTATGAAATCTTTTATCCTACAGCATTGCCCCTGTCTCAGGTTAAATCAGGGCATGTGTTTTCAGATAATAGAATCAGTGAAACCTCGTTATTTAAATGTCTAAAATAATTATCAGTTGGAATTTCTGAAAAGATAGCTTAGCGATTTCTAGTATTTACCTATTCCACATATTTTACATTCAAGAACTATTAAAAGAATTATTTAAAAGCATTAGTTTTAAACATCCGGAATCTTTTGTTCTGGAACGTGGCGCACATAGGTCATTTATCGATGAGCCCAGGGGTCACAATGTTAGATTTGCCAAATATAATAAACAGCAAATAAAATGCTGCATTTCTTAATGTCTTAAACAAAGAGAATGTTGTGTATATGAATAATTAATGTATGTTTTCAGAATAGGAAAAAATAGAGTTTTTTTCCTACTGCCCCTTCAGGTCAATGTCCCTTATTTGGATATAAAATTCAGGCTTTGCCAGACCAAAGTCCCCAAATGTGTAATCACTGGAAGGGATCTTTCACCTCCAACTCTCCTCATTCTGAGGAGCAGATAGATGACTGAGGCCCAAGTCTGGCTTCTTGTCAGACTGGAAGCAATCTGGCATCAGGAGAGAGTCCCAGCTCAACAAACAGTTCCTTTCCTTTAGAGGACGCCTTTGTGTGCAGAATAAATATTATTCAATATTAATATTTAACATTGATATTTAACATTAATATTTAATACTAAAATATTAAAGTACTTATTAGGCAGGAAGGCTTTTGCTCACCGAAGGAAGACAGAAAGTGCTGATAAGCCTTTAAGCATTTGTGTTCTTATGTCTTAAAATTCAAATTTCAGAAATCTGTGGATAATCAAGGGACTTGGGGCTGAAATATGGATTTGTGGTATTTCCACAAATAGTTCTTATGAAACGATTTAGCTCTGACAGCACAAAACAACATTTTCTCGCTTGGAAGCAAAGTGTTCTCAGATATGTTGAAAGTGCTCTTTTGAATGACCTGGATGGTTCCCATTTGCCTATGAATTAGTGACAGAGCTCATAATCACAGAGCACCTCAGATCTACGTCTGCTTTGATGTTGAAGTCCTGTCGCCCGTCACTGCCCCTACTGCCACCTAGCGACCTTGTTCCAGGCACAGGAATCCCTTGATAGTCCCTCAAATGACATTAACACTCACCTAATGCTCAGCCTTATATTTTAGGTTTCTTCTTTCTCATTTTTCATTTTCCCTACCTGACATCCAAACTCCTGCTCATTCTGTATGGTCCAGGCCAATGGTCCTCCTCAAGCACACGGCCAGTCCAGTCCCCTTTAGCACTGACAGCTATTTGCCTGCTTGTACATCTCTGCAGAGGCTGAAAAGCTCCTTCGGAGGATCAGCTGAGTCTTGCATGCTCTCACAACGCTGGCCCCGAATCCAAACCTACATCAGGATAGTTTAAAGGATCAGTTGTTTAAATGGCACCGAAATAGGCATGTCCTTGATTTTACAGCTTATCAACGCATTGGAAGGGGAACTGTTCTTGGTAACGCTGGCTAATTTGGATCCAATAATTTTGTAGATTTAAAAACAATAAATAGTTTGCTCTCTTACAATCTCATTAAAATGACACTTGACACTGGCCACCACACTTAATTGATTTTATTTTGATGAAAGACACCTGTAGCTGCGGGTGTAGTTCAGTCCACAGAATGCTTGCTCATCATGCATGAGATCTCGGATTGGTTCCCAGCCCCTGGGCAGGGTGGCCAACATCTCCAATCCTGGCACTTGGGAGGTGGAGCCAAAAGGATTAGAAGTTCAAGGTCACCCTCACCAGTCCCATGCTAAAGACTTTGTCTTCAAAAATAGAAAAGCATAAAAAGAAATGTTTTTATATTCTCCAAGCTTTACTAGCAAAATATTGCTAATTTTGCAAGTATAATATGAGGAGCCAGGGATCACTGGTAGAACATTGTGTTTAGAATATGTGATGCCCAGTAGGAGTTGGGGGTGGGTGTTGGAATAAATAAAATTGTAATTTACAGCCAAGTCTAATCATCACAGTAGTCAACCTGAGAAAACCTGGTCTTATCTAGAATAGTACTTGGTGTTTCTATATTCACTTTAATAGAAAACTCAAGAGTTTGCCATACATAGACACAAGTGAAGAAATCTTATCAGGATACTCTAGATCTATTTCCATGGTAGAATGATGAAATCATCAAAGTCCATTGAGGTTTATTGGCCTTTTAATTTAGGTTTTAGCTAAAGAGCCACAAAACTATATAAACAGAAAGAAATTATTATACAGCCAACACAGGGAACTGCCATTCACAGTAATAAATTGGCACTTCATCAGAAAAAAAAAAAAAGGTACAAAAATATTGACGTCCTAATTGTGTTTCCTCTTATTGTCCTTGTGTCCTTGTGGTTTTACATGACGTTCCATTTGGTCTGTCAACCATTGTGTGGTGTTTTCCTATGATGAAACATCAGCTGTGATGTCTAATCTCACTGTTACTACACAAAGAGCTTTATAAATATCAAGGAAACTTGCTAGACCTCAAGGGTGGGGAAGCACTCAGGTCAGCACCAGTTCAGGTGCCTTTAAGACCTGTGTCAAGTGCTTGGTGCCTTCCCCATCTTTGGAGCGGCCAAGGAGAATAGCAAGAACCTGTAATGTTTTGGGAGTCTCTTGAACAACACTGAACAACAACTCAAAAGAGGGCTTCTCATGCCTCGTGTTGGGGTTTGTTCAATGGTCTGTGCCTTGGAGGGAGCATTGTCCGCCCATATGGAAAATTTTCACATCAACTACATATGTACATTTATACACTGACTTACATGTGTTTGGGACATGTAAAACAGTTCCTTATGAGAGTCCCAGGGATCCTTGCTGTTATTCTTTTCTCCCTCCTCCCTTTTGTGCATTTATCTCCCTCTCCTGTCCCTGATTAGTGCCCCTAGTCTTCCCATTTCCCCCTTCATGAGCCATGCTCTATCCTCTGTGTATTTCAAGTGTCCTCTAAGGAAGTGAAATCATGATCTAATTCACATGTAAATAAGTTCAATATGGCCATTCCAGAAGGCATACACATTTTAAAACATTACATTGTACATGACAATGTATGCAATTTCATTTTAAAAAATAATTGATACGTGCACTTTTGAACAGGGGGGGTAGAAATGTCCATGGCATGAGCCCCTAAAGGCAAAGGCAGGGTTCCTGTTTACCCGAGAACATCTCCACCAAGCGCTTACCACAGACAAGTCAGGATGCCACTTTCTGTGTCCTGCTGCAGTTCAGAAATGCCTTTGGCTCACCTCCTGCAGGGTTTCCAGGAGAAACCTCGTTGATAACGCCCAGGACCCCTGGCATCTAGAGGAAAGCCAGCTCAGAGCTGTTGGAAATGGACTTAACATACATGCCCCTTCACTGGAAGACAGCAGTGTCCTTACTTTTTACTTCTTATCTAGGCCAGGTAGCTGCAAGGACTTTCTCTATATTTAAGGCAACATGTAAATACTTCATTCAAAGATGACCCCAAACAATAGCATGATAATATCAAAAACAGTAAGTCTGTCTGATATGAAGGAAATAAAGTATTAATTAAGCTGAAAGTGCACACGTGTCCACCTACGAGAGCTAACAGCAAGCTTCCTACAGGATGCGACATGGCCTCTTATCTTCAGGAAAGGCTCACAAACCACTGTGTTTAAACTCACAGAGGTTGTTTAAAATCATGTTGTTCCAATGGAGATTGTTTTGCTGCACTTCATACTGTTAGTTAATGGGAAAATATGGATTTAATTTCATACCTCTATTTTTTTTCAAAAAAACCACACATGGTGTGTGTGTGTGTGTGTGTGTGTGTGTGTGTGTGTGTGTTTGAAAAATAATGCAGTAAGCATGTGTATAAAATACCTGTGACTCAAAGTCGAAAGTAGCTATTACAAAGGGTTAATTTCAGTCATTAACCATTTGGCCAAGCCATCTACCTTGCATGTCAGAAGCAAGCTGAAGGTGGGGAAAGCTGGAGGCATAGGCTGTCCTGTTCATGGACGAGAGTGAAAATGCTTATCGAAATTTTCAGGGGCATTCTCTTTTAACACATCTCACTGACATAGTGAATTGCCATTTTTATTAAAACGTTTTTTAGCATGTAATCATTTTTATATTTACATAAAAACATAACTCGATCAGAATCTTTTACACTGTGGTCCTCTGACTAAAAGCATTTCTACCAATATTTCATTTCTTTACATGCTGTACAGTATTATTGGATATCAAGATATAAGTATTTTCTAGGTCCATGTAGAATTGTAGAAGTCAGGCATACAAACGGGGAGCCTGCCCCTTGGGTGTATTCATCACTGTAAGGACTTTGTGAAATCTAAAACCATGTGGTTGAAGTTATAATCTGTTATTTCAAAACAGTAGTGATTTCAATACTAATCATTAATGATTAGTATTTTCCTTCCTTCACACACTGAGTCTTCAGAGGCACGTGTGCTCAATGACTAACTGTGATATAGACTGCCATCCTATTTCCCAGCCTTGCAGAGTCTGATCGTTTAAAGGCGAGGGTCGAATCACCCACTGCCTCTGAAGGATGGCCAAGCAGACCTCAAGGAACAGGGGAAGTAGGACAGTGTGTTCCTGTGCGTGGGACTGTGCAGGACGGCAGCTACCCCATCTTCCTGCCAGACCCCGGGACTTACACCTCTTTGCAGGAGAGGAATACAGAAGCACATAGACAATTTTGGAGTTAAAACGAATGATCTTCACAGAGTCCAGTAGAGAATAGTCAATGTGAAGGGACAAAAATCCAACTCCATGACATTGAGTGCTACTTCCTGTGATAATTGTTTAATATTAGATTCCTAGATAATGGAATCTCAAAGAAGGGATCGAAGGCGATTGAGTCTCTCTCTCTCTCTCTCTTTTTTTTTTCCAGATCTCACCCTTTTTTTCCCCCCGATAGAAAAGGTAATTGCACAGCACAGTCGCTCCATATGCTGGAGTGGGCCAGGTGATCTGCAAAAGGAAGTTACACTGTGATTCCAAGGCAGACACTCAGTGCCAAGTCCCAAAGCACTCTGAAAAGCCTTGGACTTGGCAGAATTCTTTTTTGAGCCCTGAACAATTTAATTAACTGTTTCTAATACTGAGAATATAATTTCAAAGGAATCAACTAACGTTTGACAGTGCCAATAATTACCTTGAGTATATTCCAAATAGAAAACACATAATATGTAATATAATATAATATAATATAATATAATATAATATAATATAATATAATATCTAATGTTGATATGAACTTCATAATGGAACACACTCTGGAAAGAGAGGCAAAGTCAAAGGGTTGGTATCAGTATAGAGCTATCATTTATGTAGGGAAACCTGTGCCGTCTAAAAGGTGAACAGGACTGAACATCACTAGGAAGAAGCACTCCAAAAGCAGCAGTTTATTCGATTCACACCCTGTGTGGTGTTATATTTATCTCTGTCCTGGGGAATAGGTGTTAGTCCTATTTCTACAGATAATGAAATTCATAACATTAAACTAGAAAGTTCAGAGCTTAAAGCGGCTAGCCTCTGCCCCTTGTTTTGTCTTCTGTGATACATTTTACCTCCTGAAAGCACTATAAATGAATACAGCTGTGCCAGTAAAATCTTCTCAGGATGAAACTGCAGCTTACCGTCTGAAACACAATGATAAAAAAAAAAAAAACATTTGACAGAGACGGCGTGGTGGCCAGGACTCCATGCTCTTCCATGGACAGGACTCCATGCCTCTGCACACATGTGACTTACCCTCACACAGACACAGGCATCTTCATAAAAACTAAATCTTTAAAAAGAAAAGTTCTAGTCCAGAGAGTCACCTAATTTAAAGCCAGCATTTATTAAGTATTAAGTACTGACCAAAAGCTGGACTTTGGTCAGGACCTTTCCCGGAAGCTTCCCACCTGACAAACCTCAAGCCACATGTTGCAAAGGCTTATGAGGACAGACCTATAGGCCACTGTACTTTCCCATGAGGCTTTGCCATTTCCCAAGAACTACAATTCCCTGCACTCCAGGAAGTGAATCGATTCCTGGGCAGGTGGGGTTTACAGATTAATTTTTGAGCATTACACCCCTCCCACCCCTGGAGTTGCATATTGGGTCAAGTCTTTGACCCTATTGTTGTGGTAAATATTAATTGGGGGTTTCTACCCCACCTGAGACCATGTAGTTCCCAAATAAAAGATGCAAAACTTTTATATTTATAAGCTTTAGCTTTAAAAGCACAAGAGCTGGGCAGGTATGGACCCTCTGTGCTATTTTGTCTACTTCCTGTCAATAACCCTGAGGTACCACTTACCATGTTCCTTCTGGACCACTCCTACTCCAGCCAGCCATGTTCTTATGATCCACCTACCTCATGGCTTCTTCTTCTTTCTTCCTTCTTCCTCCACCTCTCCCTTGTGGTCTCTGCCTCAGAACCCAAGCTCAGGAAGCAAAACCTGGCCTACCTTTCTTCTATCCAGCTACAGGCTGTGGGCATCTTTATTTAACCAGTAGTTTTAAATTAATGAGCAAGTTTACGGAACATCATTTAGTGTGTGTGAGGATCTCCACATCCCTGATGATCTCATCAGGAGCAATCAGGTCTTGGGGGCGAGAATTTGGCATTACAATAAAGAGCGGCAGACCGAACCTCAACACCCTATGATGGGTATTTTGGGATCTAATAACCTTCAGAGTTGCTCTCTAGAAGTAGCCTGGAAAGGAGCACCAGTCATTTATTTTATCTCAGGTCCCCTTTTTGTAATGGTTTTATATACGACCAGATTATAATCCTGGATGATTTGTATAGAAATATTAAATTCTTAAAAGGCCATAAAACATTTTTTTGTTCTGTATAAAAGTAGGTCAAGTGTCCTGTCATGTTGCAGAACTATTTTAATTAATCAAACTATCAGTTGACATATCTGGTAGATTTTTTTTTGTGTGTGTCAACTGGCATTATAGGTAGCCCTTTGACCCTTAGACCAGGGAATTTCCTTCTGACTTAGCATTTCAGCCTGTTCAGGGGAACAATGGTTGGCATATTCTCTTCTGTAACTCCTTCCAGCTAACATTAGGTTGTTGCTCTCTGGGCCCAGGAAGGCTGAACGGCTAGTCAAAGGCTGGGCAATGGGTCATTTATCAGAAGGATCCGATTAGCTGATACAGCTGAAAGACAGGGAACAATCGTGTCCGCTGGACTGGTTTACATCAGCTTTCATCAAGTCCAGGAGTTCAGTCAAGCTCAGCAGTTTGCAGTCTGCAGTTGATCCCTGGATGGAGTCTGTCAGCCAAGTGAAAATCTGCTGAGACAAATATAGGCTAGAGACAGACGTTACAATTTCCTAGTCACTGGGAAAGGTGGGGAATGCCAAGATGAGGAGAAAAATCTCAATTTGGGGAACAGGTGGGTGGACTTATGTGGAGTCCCTTTGACCTGTGGCAGATGGATCCTAGACTTAGGACTTCTTGGATTTCCTGACGCTTACATGAATTTTTAGTTTAAAAAAAAAAAAGAGATGTATTAGCTTTGTAATATATCAAGACAAAAACGAGATGCATTACTATTGTGTTAAAAATACATATTTTAGAGAAATCCATTAAAAGGTGTAATACAGCAGGAATAGACTCGCACATTTGAGTCTTAGCAAAAAAAAAAAAAAAATTATAGTTTTAGGTTATTTTCTTCTCCAGAAAGCTGGTTATATAGACTGGACAAAACCTGACTAAAGGCATCTTTACTTGCATATCTAGAAGACAACCAAAGAAAACTCAGACTCCTAAGCTTGTGACAAAGCAGTAAGCAGTCCATGCTCATCGGATCCTCTGAAATCTCAGGGCAATAACAGCATCTAAGAGCAAAGATGTTTGAAACCCTCAGAATGTGTTTATGTTTTATAATACCCTTAAATCTTTATACATCTCAAGACAATTTTAATCATTTACCAAAGACATGAATAATTACTACTGACAAGAGTCATTATAAAACACATTTCTTCAGTGGAAAGACATATCTGAAGCCTGTTTACCCTTGAACATGAAGCTTGTGTCTCCCTTTAATGAGAGCCCTAGTAGTTTTAACTAATTAATGAACTGATTAACCAACTAACACGGTGGTAGATTACCTTGGGGTAAGGTTCTAGTTGTCTGTTGTTCTGAAGCTGACAAAGCTACAGTGAGCTTAGCCTTCAACATGAGCAGAGACCTGAGAAGGAGAAATATAATCTAAATGGCCTATGTATCCATGAAAGTGACAGAGACTAGTCCATAGTCCACTGCCTAGACAGTCATCCTGAGCTCCTTGGTCTCCATGACATCAGGGACAGAGGCAGTCATTGGCCATCGGGCTCAGAGATGAGGGGCTTTCAGGCAGAGGAATCACAGACAACTAGCTCCTTACCTTAAGGCAATCTACCACCATGTTAGTTCAGCACTCAGCTCATTAATTAAAGCTACTAGAGCTCTCATTAAAGGAAGGCATACAGGTGTGCCTTGCTCACAGGCTTCGTGTTCAAGGGTAAGCAGGCTGCGGATACAACTTTCCACTAAAGCGATGTGTCTACGCAGACTGCTCTCAATGCGCACGTTGGAGCTGAGGTGGCAGCCGGGCAGCAGAACTGCAGCGCCATCACAGATTCTGCAGCTCAGCTTCACTGCCGTCCAGACACAGGTGGGGGCGGGTCTAGGTGGCCCTGGAGCAAAGCGTGTGGCTGTGCCCTACAGCCCCAAATAAATCCGAGCACACAAAGACGGATCAGATACATAAGACTAGACAGTGTGCTGGAACAAAACATCACATGACATTTATCAATGGGACTTCTCTGCTTCAGAGGTCCACCAGCCCTTCTCACAGAACCCAGATGTTAGGAATCTACCAAGGGCAGGGTCATCCGAGTCTTCCTCAGCTCCCCAAATCCATGTTGGGCCTATCCAAAGCCTCAGCTCTGGCCCCAACTTTATGGAATGCCCCAGAAGACTTTGGAATCCTGTTGAAATAACCTACGGCCTGTGGGACACTTCCCCATGCCTAGATGAAGGATTTTGGCGAGCTTTGGGTCTTGAATCTGGCCTTCTTTGCCCTAGATAGGGTACCCTATAACCAGAATCCACAAGCCAACAAGAAGCTGGGGGGGGGGACTCGTTTTTTCCGAATGTGCCATTTACCTAAGGTCTGCAGTGGCTCACCTTGCCAATATCCTAGAGTGAAAAGCAAATTTGGGGTGGGGCATTCTCACTGGGGCCTGCATATGTTAATCTTGTGTTTTGCCACAGAAACCAACACCACCAATTTGTGCCAAATTAAAGCAAGTATTTATTAAATATTTAATACTGACCAGGAGATGGACTTTGGTCAAGACCACTTTCAAGAAATTCCCACTGGAGAGTGACCCGGAGCCACATGTTGCGGGGGCTTATGAGGACAGACCTATGGGCCACTGTACTTTCCCATGAGGCTTTGTTAGTTCCCAAGAATGACTATACCCAGCATTCCTGGGCAGGTGGAGCTTACAGGTTAATTTTTGGGCATTAAGAGAGTGGGGAGGGGGGGTGGAAGACAATATTGATGTGCATATATACAAAACCCTGAAAAATGTAAAGAGAAATTTACATATACCTATAGAACAATGTGTGTGTGTGTGTGTGTGTGTGTGTGTGTATGTGTGTGTGTATACATGAGATAAAAGTTCTAAGATAAATTGTCAAAAACAGGGCAGATAATTTGATAAAAAAAAAAGTGATGTCTAAAGAATGTATAATTCTCATACTTAAAAGGTTTAACCAAGGGGCTGGAGAGATGGCTTAGCGGTTAACAGCACTGACTACTCTTTCAGAGGTCCTAAGTTCAATTCCCAGCAATCACATAGTGGCTTACAACCATCTGTAATGGGATCCGATGCCCTTTTCTGGTGTGTCTGAAGACAGCTATAGTATACTCATTTAAATAAAATAAATAAATCTTTTTTTTCAATAAAGGTTTAACCAAACCATTATGAAATATATGCAAACTAAAAGAGTTACTTCCATTTCATCTTAACATGTGTGAAATTGAAAAGCCCTCAACACCATGGTAACATGAGGCTCCAGGTGCACATTGATAATCCCCAATGGCCCAGAGATTGATCTCGCCTGCCATTTCATTCTCCCCACAGTGCACATCCTGAAACCTACAGGGTATAGTGTTCTTTAGTGTTGATGCAAAATAACACAGCTTTTACCTGAAGGAAATAGGAGATAACATGTGGAGCCGAATTCACATGATTGTGGGCCGGAAAACACTAGCTGGGTTAGATGATGTTCCATGTTCCAAATGTAGACACAGTTCTGTAAAGTTTGATAGTAGCAGAGTAAAGAAAGTCACAAATGACAACATGTAAGGAATGCATTGGTGGGTACTGATGTGCCCATGAAGTGGGTGACAGCAAACGGGAAGCCTCTCCTGATGTCTCAGATGCTAGCCATTGGCACCCTTGGTATTTGGGTTGCTAGAAGTTGATAGCCGGTTAAGTTAATAGATTCCCAAGAAGGGTTTTATCTGTTAGTCACAGGATGATGTGTCTAGCACAAAGGTGGACACAGAAAGGCTATTCAGGGAAGCTAAAGCTAGCCTGGGCAGGTAGTTAGCCTCTGAGCCTGGCGCAGTGTAGCCTCTCCATTTCACTGTGGGTTTTTATCACCCAGTCAAGCTCTGCAGACAGGGATTTGTTCTGGAGGTTCTCATTCAAACTTGTCTGAGGATGGAATCGTTCACTTCTCCTTGAGGAGATTAGAAGCACCCAGCTGTGTTGGAAACTGAGGCTCCTGGGAGTTAGAAAGGGTAATACAGGTAAGCCAGTGGGAGTGAGAGGGTGGAGAGCAAGCTGCCAGTGGCTCTGTGAGCCTCGGAGGAAGGAGGGGAAGGTCAGACGCTCTTGGAGGTCTTATGTCTTGGTCAGTGCCAGGACATCGAGGAAAATACTGTGTGTAAACTTACATTTTCCCTAAACAGGGAAGTATCCAGAAAACTAAATGCTTCAATCCTACACAAAGAACTACAGGCAACTCGGAAAAGCTGGGAGCAGGAGGGCTTCCCCAGAAAAGAGCACAACAATTGGTTGCCCAGGACCAAACTGTCATCCCTGAAGCCATACATGCAAATAACATTGCAGTAAAGGGAGGAAAAAAATAGGAGAAATGGTGTAAGTGAATTATAATTCCAAAAATAAAGAACAACAACAAAAAATGATTTAGTCAGAATTAATAACTTAGTAGCCAGGGAAGCTGGTATATGCTTATAATCCCAGCTCTGGGGAGGCTGAGATAGGAGGACATGGCCTATATAGGCTGTATAATGAGACCCTATTGAAGAAGAGAGAGGCAATTCAACTACTAAAGCATATGTATTCCTAGTCTGCGTAGATAATGAAGTCTCATGTTATTTCCATTTCTCAATTAACATGACTGCCCCAAGTCTCAATAATAGGCCGAACTTGGCTCAAACCAGAACTATTTATCACCAAGCATAGCCCATAAATTTCAGTGCAAGCAGTGTGATTGAATTAAATCACCTCCTCCGTGTGCCTAATTGTCTCTAGATCGTGTTTTTCTTTTATTAAGAAATCTGTGACTGAAAACACAAGATCTGATTTTGATTTTTTTTAATTCACTACCCTTGTTTGCACAGCCCTGATAACAACTGATTAAAAGCTCAGACCTGCACATTAAATAAGCAATTTCAGCTCAATAAAGACAGACAAGATATTATAATATGTTTTATGAGCAATGATTTGGGCTAAATGTGGGCGAAATGACTCCGGTAAGTGCGTAATGGAGTGTTTATCTGGGTTGGAAGGGAGGCTGGGGACACGGGCTTTGCTTCTGTGCAGTGAGAAGCTGGGGCTGAGAACCTGCAGTCACAGCATAGCATTATGTCTCTAATTGCCCTTATTAACAGAAGAAAAAGAGGGGAAATGTTTTCTCCGGAGAATCTCTGGAGTGGCTGCTGTTTCCAAGCCAGCTACATACTATTGCTCGGTGCACTTTATATTTAGAAGTTAGGTTTTACCATCAAAATGCTAATGTTGAGACACGACGCTGTGCAAACCAAAAATAGTCAAGTGTTCCCAGTGAACGTGTTAGTCTTTTCTACTTAGGAGAGTAAAGCTGAGAAACCAAACGTGTCCCCGTGTGAGATTTGTTCTCGCTTTACTCTAGATCTTAAAATTCTACGTAGCTGATGGTCCATGATCAAACACAGCTTATATGTGTGTTTTGCCTATTATAAATATTTTTTTAGTAAGATGGTAAATTCTGTGACCCCTCTCAATGAAACAGTGCCTCTTTCCAAAATGTCAACACTTACCACTGTACAGCTGAAAAGCCTGCCGTGTTTTAGACATTTTACAGTATAGATCAGGACATTGGTACAAAGTATAGAAATTTTTTGTTTCACAACTTTGACCTTATGGTGGGGCAGAATGAAATATTTAGTTGAAAAGGTCTTTATTATGCTTCTTTCTTGGTATATATAGTCAGGATAGAAAGTGGGAGATTGTTTTTCGTTGAATTATCCCTTGGTATTATATAATTACTGGAATTTTCATATTCTGCACTCTGAATTTTTTGTTCTTTATTGCATCTATCATGCACTCATCTCTCTTGAATACCCATTTTTACTCTTATTTAATTCTAAGTTTCATATATGAAGGAAATGCATTCTACTGGTTTCAAAATAATTGGAAACTATTGCCTGGTATCAAGAGAGTAAAAGATTTAGGAAGATAAGAAAGAGAAAGGTCAATTTTCAAAGATTATACCAAATAGGGTTAAAAGAACATCAACCAGGCAAGAGAGGCTTTAATCAAGAGTATTGCAGTAGGGGAGACATTGAATTCATCCACCTTAAAACAAAGTGCAGTATTTTTACAGACTGAATGAGCTCTGTATGAAGAAATACTAGAGGACACAGAAGTAGAATGCCAGATTGGCTAGGGACACTGTTTGTGTCTTCTCATTGGCCCTCTACAAAGTTAGGTTTCTGTTTTTCCAAAGAGACTAGTAGCTAGAGACCCTAACTTTCCTAAGAATTATACTTCAAAGGGATGGTCTAAAAGTCCTTGAGAAAGATTTTCCTAAACTATAGAACCTTTATATCCTAAAGGGGAAGAGTAAAAATTTATAATTTACAATATATATAAACAAAAACAAACAAATAAAACCTTCCAAAGAAAGCAGAGGACCCACACCTATAATCAAGAAGAAAGTTTAGTGAGCAAAGGAATATATTAATGTTCCTTTGGCCACCAAGATGGTGTATAATATTAACAGTTAAATGTTTCTTTCTCACACAGTAAGTTTTAGTGCCCATATTGAGAATGGGGTTGAGTTTGAATGTGAGAATTCAACATTCAATATAATTTTTTAATTATAAATGGTTTATAAATTAAAAACTCTTGTGTCAGACATGAGACCGGATTGGCTAACTAACTCACAGCTCACGTTTTCAGTCACCTGAGTCTGCTCGTGTGCTTCCTGACTTGTCCCTGGTCACCCTCTCCCTGGTGACAGCATGACAAAGCCCAGTTCCAGTCCTAGCTTCTTCTCAGAGAGCACATGTACACACCTGTAGTCTTCACTTGCATGAAGGGTCCATGCATCCCCTTTTCAAACTCTCTTGGTAAGCAATTAAACCCTTATGTTTCATGGGCAATGTGTAGGGTTTTTTTTTTCTTTACATTTTTTGTTTCTGAAAATCAAGATAATGAGCCCAGTCTCCTACAAATTACAAGTAAAAGAAAAGATAAATATGTGTGTGTCTTCACAGTTTAAGCTTCTTGATGTTTGGAAAGTTATTTAGACATGTATGGAATGTCTGTCTTAGTTGATTAGAGGGCTGACGGTCTTAGTTACAGTTCTGTTGTTGTGAAGAAACAAGACCAAAGCAATTTATAAAAAGAAACATTTAATTTGGGGCTCACAGATCCAGATGGGTAGAACCCATGTCCATCATAGTGGGAAACATGGCAACAGACAGAGCAGTAGCTGAGATCTAATGTTGATGGTGAAAGACTAGGCAGAGAGAGAGCTGACTGAGATTGCCTGGGCTTTTGAAACCTCAAAGCCCACCCCTCGTGACACACCTCCTCCAACAAGGCTACGCCTCCTAATCCTTCCCAAACAGTTCTACCAGCTGGGAGCCAAACATCATTTAAACCACCAAAGGACCTCTGTCAGTCTGAAGAAATGAAGTCTGTTGATAGGTGACCATGGAGTTCCTCTCTTCTTGAATTTTACATATCAACTCTGAACATTTGTAAATGTTCACACACCATGTTAGATTCTTCTCATGCCTGTACCCTCACCAAGGCTTCTTTGAGCTCCTCAGAGGTTACAGCTTCAAAGGCGGACCTTAGCTCAAAGTCCCTGCCCACCTACTTCATATCCCGTCCTGTCTCTTCCCAGGCCCACCCCCACCTGGAATTCAGCCCAGTTCCCTTGTCCTTCCTATGAACCTCTCCTGTAAAGCATTATCAGGTACACTCGTCCGCATTCTCCTGGAATACAGAATGGATAAAACATGTACACATGAATTTATTAGGTTAAATCACAGGATCGCAGAGGTTGGAAAGTTCCACGGGGCCTTCTGAAAAACTAGTCAGCCAGAGGCTTCTGTATCATCTATGTATGTCAGAGTCACAGAGAAGTCTTGGCAAATTCCAAGAAGCAGAGAAACAAGTGAAGCAGCTGCAATTCTGAAGCCAGAGGCCCAAGAGCCCCAGTGTGCATTTAGTGCACCTTTTATAATCTATGAGCCTGGAGAAGAATGCTCCAGAATAGCTGCACAAGTACACCATGCTCTACGGAAAACCTAGGGGGTAAGGGTGGTGAGGGAAGAGTCTTCCTTAAGTCTTCCTGTTCTGTCCAGGTCACCACTGATAGCACGGTGCCTTTCCACTTCCACACTCAGTTTCTTCAGCCACAACCTGTCTTCTCTGGGGACACGCACTGACCCAGGAGGAATGGGAAATCACTTCTCCAGGCATAAAATGAACACCAGGCAACACCCTGAAAGAATTTATTGATCATAACTGCAAGAGTTATAAAACATATATGTTTATTCAGGAAGGAAAATTGAGGCATTAAATATTTTTATTTTTACATGTGCTTTACCCTTTGGAGGCCCCTGAGTTTATTTCAAGGCCCATTCCTCCTCTTGCCTGCTCCCTGTCTCAGTGGTCTTCATCTCTATGTTCTTCTAACCTCCCGGCTTTCACATTTTTCTTTTAAAAGTAACATCTTAGGGGTCTCACACGTTACAACCAAAGCACACTAGCAAGGACTATTTTTTGAAATATAAACAAACTTGTGAAAAATTCTGTTGTCATCTATCAAAGTAACCATTTCCATCTCCTGCTATTGCATCACCATTTGGGGCGGGGGAGGGGGACGCTAAGGATCTAATCTCTAAAAATCGGGCCTAATAAGCTTCAACTTTGTAGAAATAAGTGAATCCAAACGCTCGACTTGTAACTAGGAAATTCAGTGAAATTGTTCAGTCTTTATTGCAAGCACTTCTACTGAGCTAATAAACACAGTAGGCAGAATTCCCCGAAGAGGAAAAGCAGAGGCTTGCTCTGTTCTCGTTCCTGTATTCTGTGTTAAGTCCTGAGTTTTTGAGATATTGTACCAGACTTCTGACTTCAAAGAATTTTTCTAACTCTCTCCCTCTGGCTCCCTCTCTTCTTCTTCTTCTCCTTGTGTGTATATGTGTATACATGTTTAATTTTATGCTTACACACACATAGACAGACACATATACCTACACCCCCTCAGACTATTGAGACCAATTGTGTCCTTACATATGAAAGGAAAATACTCACCCTATTATTCAGTTATACATATAAACTCAATGTACACATTATATTTCTAAGTGTTTATATTCTCATCTGTCAATCGTAAAGGAACCAATTAGCTTATAGTAAGGGTGATCTGCAGATCTCAATTAGAGTTTAAAAGAATAAACTAGAAAATAACTCTGAAGTCTTTGCTTATAAAATTAAGTGGGATATTGGACAGAAGGAAAGGCCAGTATGAGCGGGTGGTGTTCTAAGGATGTGTTGAATGATGAAGGCTTCTGAGGAATGGTAACTCTACACCAGGTAAAGGGCAGAAGCAAAAGCTGTGCAGCTGGACTGAGTCTGACTTACTCAAAGAGCAGAAAGGAGACATGGAGCAACAGGGAAAATGGGAGGGGCCTGGGCAGAGCTTTGATTCCCAAGTCACACCATATG